>OZ020272.1:7418589-7809630 GCA_963971205.1 Aethes cnicana
ACTACGCTTTCATTAGGTTGTCGTCATGTTAAGTAAGTAACACACAAAACATGTAAAGTAATCTTGTAAGCTGAATTTCACCACTTCTAGTATCGTATCCGAGCCGATCTGACGATGAAGCTCTGAGGTGGACACTCAAAAGTCAAAAGCGTTGTTGTAGATCTTTAAACTGCCTATTATTATATTTAATCTAAAATCGCGGTAGCTAATTTTCCTCTACTTAATGTGTGATACTTTGTTGTTTCAGTACGGGTGGTACTGGGGGTCCTATATCGGTGGAGGCCCGCCGAGAAAATCCTCTCCAATGAACCAGACGGCTCGTTTATAGTGCGCGATAGCAGTGACGACCATTACATATTTACATTAACTTTAAGCTAAACGGACTGAGACACGTCAGGATTGAACACGATCAGGGTGAGTCAATTGACGTTATTAATATACTTAGTAGTAAATAATCATAAATACTTTATGCCGCAGGGCTGGAGGGCGAGCTCATTCAGTATGACTAACGGTGTTGTTGTCACTGAAAATGTTAAGGCCGCCGGAACCCCACTGATGCGCATGGTCGAGCTGCGCTCGCGGGTTTAGATACCCACCACCACCACAACAGCCTATTTACGGCCCAGTGCTGAGCACAGGCCTCCTCTCATCGCGAGAGGGGTTGGTATAGTCCCCACGCGGGCCCAACGCAGATTGGTGACTTCACTCACATCCTTGAATACTCATAGCAGAGCACGCAGAGGGCAGACCATGCAAACGAGCCTCCGGCCGTTTTGGCAACCAAGTTTCGCAACCAGTTGTCGAAAAAGAATTAACATTCTTGTTACGCAACTAGTTGCCTAAAAATAAATTATATTCCTGTTTCACATCTAGTTGCCAAAGAAGAATAGGTCTCGGATACTTAACCTTTAGGTGCATGATTTAATATTTTTTGCATAAAAAATCGCCTATTCCACCTATCCCTACTGCGATATCCCTACCAGTGTGGACATATGGAATATTTTTCCATTTAGTTCTACTGGTAGGGATATTATTCCATTTATCCCTACTGAAATCCACTGCGGTAGGAACTCGCGGAATTATTTCCAACCATCTATACTGGTCACTTACGACCACTTTCCTCTCACGGCCATTTGCTTGGAATGCCCACATCCCCGAATGTCCATGTCGCTCGTACGACCATAATACAAGGAATGTGACTGGGTCGACGGGTCCCCGCTACGCGGGGCCCCTATTTCTAGGTAGTTTGCCCTTCGGGCGTATATAGATGACTAACAAACCTAACCTACATTCACACCTTTGACCTAACGGACTGAATGGACTATTTAATATTTCCTTTTCCCCAGTTGCGAAACTCCAGTAATATAAACGCTAGTTGTCGAACAGGAATATAATTTCTTTTTAGGCAACTAGTTGCGTAACAAGAATGTTAATTCTTTTTCGACAACTGGTTGCGAAACTTGGTTGCCAAAACGGCCGGAGGCGCAAACGATGAAACGATCGTCCGAAAGTGCATGTAAATTGGACAATTGTACTGCCTCTCATACAGAGCTTCGGGGTTTAAATCCGGCTCGCACCTTATATGCGAAATTCAGTTTTAATTTGCTACCGAGATTTTCGATCTCGGTAAACATCGTGAGGAAACATGCACGGATCTGCGAACTTGGTTAAAGGCATGGGTGAATTCCCCCGCCCACCAGTGCCCAGTGGCCCGCGTGAGGTCTATAGACCATATCGAATCGTGATGACTACGATGAGAGGAGGCCTGTGCCCAGTAGTGAGACATATCAAACCAAACCAAATTATTTATTCATCTGAGCACTTACACATAAATTTGCCATGGAGGTGGTGGGGAAGTTTTAAATTGATTGTGTAAGATTGAATATAAAAGTGATTTTTGCTTGACGAATGTATATTTTTCAGGTAATTTTTGCTTCGGCGGCTGTACAATGTTCAAGGCTCAGACTATAGTGGAGTTCATAGAGAACGCCGTGGAGACATCGCGCAGCGGGCGGTACTTGTTTTTCCTAAACCTGAGGCCAGTCCTAGGCCCCGTGAGAGTACAGCTCTTGTACCCCGTTTCGAGGTTCAAGCGGGTGCAAAGTTTACAGCATATGTGCAGGTAATATATTATATAATCAAAATTATATAAAGCTCAAGTCATGACTGTTCGGTCTGAATGGGATCTCTGGTTTTGAAAATATGGGTTCGCCACTTCGCACCATATGCACACGCATTCCTTTTTTTTCAAGTAAAGCCAATACCATGTTACGGAAACTCATACCTTAAGAATTGTTTCAAATATATTCATTTTTAATATAATGTGGCTTCCATGCCTTGAAAATATCTTATAAAAATCGCTTATAAAAAGTTTATATTGTGTTGTATTTATTAAAATATTCACCAGTTTTTCAATTTCTTTTCAGGTTTGTGATATTAAAATACGTACGACGGGACCTGATCAGCAACCTACCTTTGCCGAGGCGACTCTTGGACTATTTGAACGCCACACATTACTATTCAGAGCTACTTTCCGAGATATAAGCCTGTTGATTAGTTGTAGATAAAAAAAACACACTGCATTCGCGTAGTTGCATTGGCAGCTGACTAACGAAATTATAAAGAGATGTGATCATTGACTTTGTATGTTTAAAGTTTTCGTAGTGGTCCATGAGAGATGAGGTGCGAAAAACCCAGAATTCAGATTTGAAAATCACAGACCATGTTATAATTATAACCATTTGATAATATCGTAGCCATTTGCATTCCATTAATTCTGCTTTACGAATTCTATTATGCAATATTTAGGCAAACATTAAATAAATCTTTTATGTACCTGATAATATTGCTATCTTTAGTCGTATTTGGTTAATCGAATATATTTTATTTTTGATGCGAACGGATTGTAATTTAGGGTTCCGTACTATAAAAGGGAGTCCTTGTAGTGTCTCTGATTTGTACTTCTGTCCATGCACGAGTGTGTATAAAATGATGAAATATTATCTCGGGGAAATGTAGTAATATCAATAAAATATAATCAATGTGTTTCACTTTAAAAATATTGCTCGAATTTGGCACGGAACCCTAAATCATGATTAGAACTTGACCGGTTATTGATATGTTGTCCGCTTAGCTTGACCAGCGGGTCAGAACATGCGCGTGCGCACAGTCCCTTCCTCGAACTTTTGACGGGTATTCGTCTTTGTATAATAGGGCATTTTTTTTACTAGCCCTAATATGAGTAGGCTATGGGGTGATTCTCCACCGTTTCAACCACACTACTTTCGTCCATCAAAACATTAAAAAACAAGAGTTATTATAACTTTAGAAAGACTAATGGCCTACCTGTACAATCGCCTTCGAATATATACAAGCGAACAAGGTGATCATAAATATCTGATCACGATCTTATTGTCAAGACTAGGAGTGCATGTTCACATATTTATGATTACCCCGCCCGCTTCGATATATCTGACTGATGGCGACTGTCCACTTTCTTTATTTTCGGTGCCTAATGCTTACTGTCGGCTGTATATTTTAAACAATGGTGGTGGTTGAAATCGTTGGATATACAGCCCTTATACCTATGGTCTGTTTTACCAAGTCTTACAAAATCCGCCACAGCCGATGAGAATTATTTATGCACTTACGAATGCATATTCAGTTTTGTAGTTGTCATGTGAAGCAATACAAGATGATTTTTTGTAGCTTACCTATTGTAGAGTATAGTTGTTCAGTGTTAGTGCCTTATCAGTACTAAAATTGTAGTAAATAGCGTGTCAGTCCGCCGCACATTTATAAATCATTCAAATAATAAAAAAATACTTAGTACAAAACTTAACGTAGCAATGACAAAATGTGTTAGTTATTTTTATTAGCAGCCTCTTTCAAATCACGATTCCCTAAAAAGGCCCCTCCTGTTAACAGTTAGGTAATTAAAATTTAGTTGGAGACATGTAGTTTGTGATATTAATGTCCTGTTAAAAATATGTGGTGATATTGGAGTTTTGCCGAAACCACAAATACCTAAACGGGTGAACAGACTTACTTCATCTGATAGGTGACGTCCTGGGTCACTTTTTAATGCGATCTTATGGGATAATTCCAAACAGTAGTTGGATGTAGGGTTGCTTTGATATTTTACAGGGCCATGTTCTAAGCATCTTTGAAAGGCCATGTTCTACCAATTTTTTCAAGAAACTCCTCTCATTTTGTCCTCGTGGTCTGGGACAGAATAACAACAAGAAACAATTTATTGACTCGAATCAATATACACTCAACAGCAATGAAAACGGGTCACTGTATAGGATTTTCCATACAAAGTGACTCGTTTTCGTTGCTGTTGAGTTTTTTTTCCGTTAGTAGTGGTTGACCGGCTGATAACTGGCTGGTCGTAGAAAGCTGAACTTTAGCATGTAAGTATCCTGGGGCACTAAGAGAACATTTTCCGAAATTCCTACAAGAACGGGAAAAAACGGGATCTTACATGGTTAGGTAGTATTCTGCGCATACGAAGTGGCGGGCAACAGTTGGTGCATTATAAATCAGAATAGGATTGTTGACCAGCTAGTCAAATCGGATCTGTTTTTATTTAGTTAGCCTCAAAATGCAGATTTTTGTTGTTTTTTATGTATGAATTAACTTATATTAACGTTTATCTTAAAAGTAGTTTTTGGCACTTAATATCATTAGACAATAGTAAAAAATAATACTTAAATTTTATTTAAAAGAAAAAAAACGTGAAAATAAACTCAATTCTATACCTACGTAATAATTTTCCTCTATCGTGTTAATATCATGATTTTTCTACACCTTTATGTTAGTTGCTAAGTTTAATTTGTCGTCAGTTTTATGAAAAAAGGAAATGTTATATTTATTATTTTCGAGACCCACAACGCATGTGATGCCTCTCGTATTGCACTTGTCAATAGGTGACGATGACCAATTTAATGGTCCGTTTTCCTGTGTATTCTAAAGCAATAAAAAATCAAATATCTCTAATATTAATGATCGTTTTTGTGGAATATCACGTAATAATTATTACGACTATTACGAGGGTGATCCTTCGTACATTTTCATACGGTTAAGTAGATTGGTCAAACAGGCCGTAGTGTTTTAAACCCGGACGTTAATGTCCAGTTAAATACGCATAATAATAGAGCAATACTATTGTTGTAGTACAAACGCAGTATTTATACAGAGTAGATGACTTTTTATATTTTGTGTGGCAACTTATACCTAATAATTACAGTGTAATACCGTAGTCGTAATGTTAGACGCGAAACCCTCAGGAGCCTGAGGTGTGTATCATGTTCGGGCAATAATTAATCTTAAGTCGATTGACACAAAGCTTAGATGTATTTTATAAGTATTGTAAATGATGATATTTCTAGAAAATGTATCAATTTAAAATGTTTATATTATCAAGCTCAATAAGTTGATGCATTTTGTAGTTCATAGGTGTTATTTATGGCCCCCCTTTGGGACATTATGGTTACTGCGTTAATTAGCCAATGATTTATCGTTACGCCTAACGTATTTTTATTTACGCTTAATTTAGTAACTTATAATGCAATTTTTAGTGATACAGATGTATAGATACTTGTTTATAATGCGCTAGGTTTGACGTGGCTAGGTTTGGGTTTTATATAGTTCTATAATATAAATACGCTACGTTGCACGAACGCTGCACTAACACTTATGGTGGGTTGATTCAAGCATAGTTGACGGACTCCTGGTCGTTAAATGTGGCCGCCGAGCTGTCATCCCATACAGAAACGACGTTTTGTCCCATGGTAAAATATTTAACGCTATCGTTAACTTTAACACACGGTTTCAATTAACCTACCCTTTGCCGGCCGCGACAATGAGGGTTACGGCAAGTTTAAAAACCGCAAGGGGGCGCTAGTGGCGTTGGTGTCGGCAATAACATCCATTGGCCATTTTGCATGGTTTGACATTGACAGTTTACATCCCTCCAATCACAAGCTCGACCGCAGTCGCGCCAGTGGCGCCTACTGGTCAGTAAAAAATACGGTAGCCAAATGCAAACGTAAACGACGTCTACGCGACCTAAAGTATATTTAAGTGCCGTATGTAACGGTGAAAGGTTAAAGATTAGAAAAGATAATTGTACATTGTGTATATGAATATTGAAAATAAGATTCTCCTCTATAAAACCCAGCCCTGCGCTATCTTAGATCGAGATGTTAATGGACTGTTATTGGTTTTAAGACTACGCATGCGTGGAGTTGACTTTGTTTAGTTTAAATTTTGGATGTTGTATATAAAACAAATTGAATAATGTTATGTAATTTTATTATTGAATTTAATAAATAGTTATTTAAGTTGCTCACGTCTTTCGGATGATTGACTGACATCGAATATGTAAATGAAAAAAATGTTGATAATAATGTATTATAATTCATAAAGCAACACATTTGTCGAAACGATTATATCCATACACTTGAACAAAAAATTACATCTAATTCACATCATTCATTTTAGAATAACGTATCGTCGCCTATTGTAAAACCTCTTTTCATTAATTTTTTTATTATTTTTAACACTTGTCAAGTGAGGTTTTTTCCAAAGTTGACTATCACGAGTCCCTGTCATATGTACCTAAACTTGAATAAACCCAAATCAAAATCAGTTAAATTAATGGCGTATCTGTTGCGGTATCAAAATGTATTGAATGTACTATTATTAATAATTTCTTAATGATATTTGTTAATTCACCAAAGATAACAGGGGTGTGCTTAAGAAGATATACTATTCAACTGTGTCCTTCGCGCTGATGATAAAATAATAATGGCGAAAAACAAACTACTGTTTACTTCTTATTAACCGCTTGATTGCCTTAAACCGCCACAGTGACGCTTAGAACGTAAAGGTACGAGTAATAACATAACATATCACCAATTAATAAGTAAAATGTGAATTTATCTGACTTGCACTCTAATTACGAACTGTAATCATAATACTGTGTACTTTATTATATGAATTTACTAATTTCTGCCTTTCAGTCATGTTACCTTTTCGTTTCATGTCCTTGGACTAGTAAAAAGCTCATTCTCTGGTGCGTAATGTCTATAAATTGTATGACGATATTTGTATACGCACCATGGGAAACGCGTTTTTGTATATTGTTAGATACATCTAATTAACTATTGCGTTAAGAAAATGCTTATTTTACTCATTTTCTTTTTCTCTTTCACTTAAACTCAATGAGATGTACCCATAATATGACTTTTCCACTATTCAATTAGAATCGGTTAAATCGGACTCGCTCGAGTGGGTTAAAACTGGAATCCATCTAATTCTCTAATTTTGTTTGAAGTGTATTTACAAAACCTTGCAATCGATTTCCAAGCGGTCCCTATATCCGATTCACGCCTAGCGTATCAAATCAAAGCGAGTGTTACTTTATGGGAAAGTAATTTTAAATTTAGACCTTCTCTAAAGTAGTGATAACACAGTTATATCTACTCGTATGTAAATCTTGTATTTTAATTGAATTTGCGCCCTTTTTGCTCCTTGCGTCTGCGGTCAGCTTCGATCGAGTGAAATCTAATGAGATTCGCCTTCGAATGCAAGAGTTGTCTCTTTTTGCTTCGACGCTAAATGTTGCAGCGGTTCCATTCAATCCGCTAGGTGAGAATCGTACTTAACTGTTTCTTTTCTGATAAACAAACGTACGTACGTACACAAGTACCAATATACTAAAATTATTTGTTCTAAACTTTCTGACTCGATTTCAAAAAACGTATCCCTAGAGATCTACTATCTAAAGTCCCGCGCCTTCACATTTCAAAACGCTTCAATATTTTTATTATTATTTAAAAAGCACCACCAACACTCAACGCATAGTTGATGGCTGTCTCAGCACGCACACATGTGTTGAGAGTGTTGATGGTGTTTTTTAAATACATTGAAACGTTTTGAAATGTGAAGGCGCGGGACTTTAGATAGTAGATCTCTACGTAGTTAAGGACTTATCTAACATAACCATACAAAATACTTATATAGTTAACTTTCCGTTACATTAGTCAAATAACAAAAAGGTCAGGTATCAAAGGCGATAAGGTAGTTTTTACCTGGCAGCTACTGTTTGTGACCGCATGGCCTTTCATGGGCTATTGGAAATTCCTTCCTAGATTACTGCATTAAGATTCATGTGTGATACCATTTTAGAATCAGCATAACATACGCATGTTCCTAAAGTCACTTGCTCATTTAGTTTCTAGTAATTTCTTTTCACGGTAGGGTGTCAAAGACGCAATTAATGTTTTTCCGACAGTTAAATTCAAGTTTTATCCAGGAATTTTCCGCGTTTTACATTTATTATCGACCAAATAACACTTGTATCATCTTACTGGACTATTCCTGATAAAGTACAAAAAAAACCCAAGCACAAGGGCTGTCTGAGCAAATGTTGCCACATAACATGTTAAAAAACGGGAAAATTCTGAAATAGTTGAAAATTGGCGATATCTCGAAAACCAAGCAACTTTTACTGAGGTCATGTTAGGTTGGTTCGGTACCACTTATGCTGACCTACCTCCGGTGTCACTGTGACGTGTTACTTTTGGGACACCCTGTATAAAACTCAAAGGTGACCGACTGACTGACATAGTGATCTATCAACGCACAGCCCAAACCACTGGACGGATCGGGCTGAAATTTGGCATGCAGATAGATGTTATGACGTAGGCATCCGCTAAGAAAGGATTTTGCAAAATTCCCACGGGAACGGGAAAAATCGGGATTTTACTTTTTAATATTTCTGCGCATACGAAGTTGCGGGGAAAAGCTAGTTAATATTATATATAAGAAGAAGAAAATATTTATTCAATAAAAACACACATAGAGATCTTAAGTGACTAAAAGGGCACAAGTAATTTCAACACACGGGTGTGCAAGGGGCCCGCAATGTGTGCGCATGAATAGGCTCTGACTCAGCATATGTTGCAATCGAAGGACTACAACGCAGTTTATATAGGTATATTAATTACGATTTTGATGAAATTGAGAATGAGGATAGTTTGAGACCCTGGCTATAAATAACTATAACCACCTAACTATGTTTTGCATAAAGTGCCTATGGTCTCATAATCATCAGTTACACAAATATGAACAAAGTCGATCTGTCAACTTAAAACGGATAAAACAGCTTTAGGTAAACGGGTGATTCTTACGGCCTTTCAACCCCGCAGTCACTTTCTCGTCGCAATCATGTTAGGAAGTTAGCATATCACCCGAGATACACCCGGAAAACTTAATGCTTTCATAATTTTAAATTGATAAAAAACATACTGACAATTATTTCATCCTAGATACTTGCAACAGGAAAGTGATAACATGGCGGTCACGCCGCCGCCCGCATGAAACATGAAATTTGCGAGACAAATAATCATTTGAAATTACAGATAGGTACACAATATACACAGTTTAATTTTATCTAAGCGCGAAATTATATCACGTCATGTGAGTATATATATACAATAATACATATTATTCTCATGTAACTAAGTGTGACATGTAAATACACTTTGCACCTGTGCTTTAGGTGAGGTGGTGAAAGCTGGACCACGCCCACCGGCTTGGACCAATGACGAGCCTTGGCATTAGGGTGAAAGGAAGCCCCGCCCCCTACCCTGCCACCCACTATGCTGGCCCACAGTGCCTCAACATTCGAGTGACATTTCACCCTTTGGAACACAACTGGTAAGCGTATTTTCTTCATCATATTTAATATTAAAAAACAGTGTGTCATAGCGAACGCGAATTTTTTGAACAGATGTAGAATATGTGTAAGGTATAACTATATGATATTATAACAATTTTTTTATACCAATGGTATAGGCAAATGAGCGCACAGCCCACCAATATATATTGATATTATTTTATTTTATTACTTATTATGGATTTACTCATTTGTGTGTCTTTGGTATATTTATTTCCTATGTTACGTATTTTTATTTCATAAACACTAGCACTTGTGTTTTCTAGGAATGTTATGTTAATGGTAAAATTAAATGTGTTTAATTTTATATATGAATGTCTTGAAAAATATTATGTACTATACATAACTACTACTACTACTACAGCCTATTTGCGTCCCACTGCTGGGCACAGGCCTCCTCTCACCACGAGAGGGTTTGGGCTATAGTCAGTGGCGGACTAAGCCTGTCGGGGGCCCGGGGCGGAAAATTGAAAATGGGGCCCCCCTCCTTGCCTGTGTAGTCTGTGTAGATGTGTTGATGGTGTATGTTAGGCTCCCGTGCACTGACTATCTAACACATTACCATCAGGTTGTCAGCTTTCCTGGAGTGGCGTCCGCGAACCGGTAGACGAGCTGTCGGTAGGCCTCCAACAAGATGGAGTGACGACCTTGTAAAGGTCGCGAGAACGCGGTGGGTGCGAGTGGCACAGGACCGGTCTGAGTGGCGCGCCTTGGTAGAGGCCTATGTCCAGCAGTGGACGTCTATCGGCTGAAATGATGATGACCATCAGGATGCCTGTGTGCTCGTTTGCATTAATACATCCATACTTAATATTATAAATGCTAAGCGAAGGTAACTTTGACTCTCTGTTTCGTCTTCACGCTCAAGTCGCTTCACCAATTTAGATGAAATTTGGTATGGATGGAGATAATTAATTCTAGTCCCGATCAAGGACATAGGCATAGCCTAATTTTTATCCCGAAAACCGTATCTAGTTCCTACAGGAACGCCAACGCTACAACCGAATCCTACGCGGACAAATGATCCAGTAATCTTGTCGTTTGAAAGTATGGAATACCTAGTAAGCGCGAAATCCGGTAGTTCTGATTTTTTGCAGGCTTATTTGGGTACATTTTTGAACATGACGTATTTTGGTAATTTTCGAGGCGCATTTTTTTTTCTCTTATTTTATAATTTTGATAACGGATTACAGTAGAAATTGGAAGTATAAACAAAATGCAAAAAGAGGCACACTTTTGTGATGAATAGTTTAGCTACAATTCGGTGGCGAAAATTTTCATTGCACACAAATTACAAACGCGCCACACAAATTACATTTTTAACTTTAGTGACATGAATTTGCTAAATAAAACGAACTTTTTTTTGACTTTTCGATTTGTTTGCATTCATAAAAACAGCACACGATATTTCTTGAAAAGACCGGTCATATGGTGTAAATGAAAAAAATATTAAAGATCAAAATGCGTTTCTACTGGCTAATTCAATAGAGTATACAATAGAACGTACTGTAAATGTAATTTGTGTGGCGCGATTGTAATTTGTATGGACTAAAGTGGCACACAAATTACGCCACCCAAATTACTGCAAAAGTGCATTTAATTTTTGTTTGTCGAAACCATTAGCTTTAGGTAAATGACGATAGGAATATTGATTCTCGATAATCTTAACTATAAAATACTTAAATAGACATCATTGTAAAAGAGTTGAATATGCACTATTTACTGGCCACACAAATTACCTTGAAGGCTGTCCAAAAACATCGTGTCACGAACTATCCTATTTTTCTAAATTACAGCAAAGACAAGGGGTTCACTGCGATCGGTAATCGAACGCGAACTAGTATGTCTTCAGCCTAGTAACTTAAAAATGGAGTTAAATAGCTCAATCAATCAGTAACCAGCAGGTATTTGCGAGTCATTAAAAGTTCAAAAATTTCGGCTGCTTTTCAGATTTTGGCGATTTTGACCCTAAAGGACTAGTTTTTGATACTACCTTCTCAGGACGTTTTTAAAGAAGACTAAATTTGCTCTAGTAGTAGTCTCATATTAGAACCGTCTCTGTATGTATACCCAATAGTTTCTGCGATAAAGCTTTTCAGAATTCATCATTTTTCAGAACTTCGCAATATTTTAGAAGTCACTCGAACACTTCTAGCAGGATGTGTTTCCAATTACCTCCGACGAAGTGTGCTAGTGTTTAAATGTTGATGATTATGCGCATACGTAGGATATAAAAATGCTACAGGTGGCTCCAGTTCGCGACTCCACACGAGCAACACTAGCACAATCCGTCGAAGGTAATTGGAAAAACATCCTGGTAGAGTTGTTCGATGACTTCTAAAATATTGCGCAGTTCTGAAAAATTATGAATTGTGAAAAGCTTTATATCGGAAACTATTGGGAACACAGAGATGGTTTTAGTATCATATTATATCAAATTTAGTCTTCTTTAAAAAATTCCTGAGAAGTTAGTATAGTATCAAAAACTAGTCCTTTAGGGTCAAAATCGCCAAAACCTGAAAAGCATCCGAAATTTTCTCGTTTTTTATTATTTTTGACAAATTTGCGTTCGTCGCTCGAGGTTACAAACTTGGATGGTACATTAGGCCAACATCATAAACAAGCCTGCAAAAAATCAGAACCACCGGATTTCGCGCACACGCTGATGTATAAAGTTACTCGATTAGAAGGACATAGGCTACTTTTTAACCCGAAAAAACACATAGTTCCCGTGGGAGCGCGATAACCGAATTCCACGCGGGCAAAGTAGTGGGCTGAAGTCTAACTAAAAGTCTTCTTTAAAAACGTCCTGAAAAGGTAGTACCAAAAACTAGTTAATTAGGGTAAAAATCACCAAAATCTGAAAAGCAGCCAAAATTTTCGCAGTAAGTATTTTTTTATTTTTGACAAAGTTGCGTTCGGCGCTCGTGGTCACAAACTTGGATTATACATTAGGCCAACATAATAAACAAGTCTGCAAAAAATCAGAGCTACTGGATTAATTTACGTATTTATCATTATATTCCCATGGAGTCCATATTTTGCGCTTAACACGGTACCGCGAGCATTGGACTTATTACTATAGCCTTAGATTATGACGATTTGTTTCCTTCCTTTGTTTCCGAAAAAAATCAAGTATTTGGACCTTAGAGTAGGGAATGTTGGTATAACAACCTATAACTATCTATGGAATGGACTGTGGGGGCCCTCACGTCAGCTAGGTCGAAACCAGAACATTGTCGTAACAATAGGGTGGCAGTGGTGCGTGACAGAATGGGCAAAATTCTCTAACTCACTACCTGAGCTGAGGGGGGCCCGGCCCAAGATGCCGCGAGGAGAGAAAGGAAAATCCAAAAATTTCAGTTGTGCATTTTTGTAAATTAACTGGGCTGGGGCCCTATAGGTACGAAAGATTTGCCTTGGGGCCTCGAGCGTGAGGTGGTACAGTTATGCCGCTGCCTTGAGGAAACTATTTTTTCAAGTTTTTTTTGTTTTAAGTACTATATTATTTGGTAATTTGGGGGCCCCCTAGGATCGGGGGCCCGGGGCGGACCGCCCCCGCCGCCCCCCCCTTAGTCCGCCACTGGCTATAGTCCCCACGCGGGCCCAGTGCGGACTTCACACACATCTTTGAATTGCTTCGCAGATGTGTGCAGGTTTCCTCACGATGTTTTCCTTCACCGAAAAGTTCAGTGGTAAATTCATATTGAATTTCGCAAATAAGTAAACTTAGGCCGGAATCGAACCCCCGACCCTCTGCATGAGAGGCGGTAGGTCGAACCACTAGGCCACCACGGCTTCTTAACTATACATAACTAATAAAATATAATGTTAAGTTAAGTACCCTTACTCCTCAACCATTTATATTGTTCCGGTTAAAGCCAAAAACACTGGATTAACTCACTGGAAAATAACAAAAAATAAAAGGAAATCAAAATTTTCATACATTGAGAAGCCACCGCGCAATAGTACCGATAGATAGGGGTTTTATACAGATAAACACGTAAAACTCATACCCTGTACTACAGGTCTTGTAGTAGTTAGGTCTGTAAAATCCAGTGAGGTACCAGGGGCTCTATCCGAAACGGTATATAGCTATACGGAACGTCCATAATACACATATTCTTAAATAAAAATACATTAATTTTCTCCCTTTTGAATGACATAGTAAATCGGTGTTATCTAAGTTTTTTTTACTATGTCAAATGCGCTAATCTTGTATGTTTCTATCTTTATTTCTCGCTCTCGAGATCGCTTGTATAAATATACAAGCGATCTCAGGAACGGCTCTAACGATTTTTGGACGAAATTTGGCATATAGGGGTTTTCGGGGACGGTAATAAATCGATCTAGCTAGCTCGGGTGAAAATAGCCAACTCGGTTTTAGCTATTTTCACCCAAGCAAAGCTCGGTCGCCCGGTACTATACTTTAAAAGACCTAATCTTGTGTAGATACTTATGTGTTTATACAATCTATCTCAGAAACGGTTTGAACTATTTGGATGAACATTTGTTAGATAGCGGTTTACAGGTGCGAAAATGATCTAGCGAAGTCTCATATCTGGGAAAACTAATTTATAGCTATTTTCACCCGAGCAAAGGTCGCCCAGTTACTGACTATCCTATCAGTGATACACCATAACTATATGTAACCAGATCGTATATTAGTTATATTACTGATATACCTATTTATAATATAACCACCAAATCTACCTACCAATTACTGAATGGACAGAAAATGGTCTTTTCACGCCTCCTATTCGAAAAAGAGTATTTTGTTTCCCGTTTAGAGGGAGAAAAATGCGATTTTACTCCCCCTCCATTTCTATCCCACAAACAGGGAACAAAGTAAGATTTTGCTCTTTAGGGAGCAAAGTACGATTTTGTACCCTGCTGCTACTGGTTTTCTCATAGGAGGAGTGAAAAGCAGAGTGTGCAACACGGTAGCAAAATTATTTAAAGCTTGGGTGACTTAGCTTGAATCCCTCGCTAGCTCAAGATTCCGCTCTGGATTCAATCTGTCACCCGCGGTAAAATATACCATTTTGCTCCCTATTCACACAATCTACTATTTCATCCCATCTATTCGAAAAGCGACGATTGGTTCCTCAATAGGTGCGACCAAAGTACGTCTTTTCTGCAAGAGACTTTCACAGCGGACAGTAATGAGATTTGAATTTGGAACATGAATATGGTTTTTAGTGTTCCGCGACCAAATTGAGTGCAAATATTGTATGAATAAAGTTTCTGGCCTATAAAGTGAGCGGCGCGCCGGCTGCTAAAAAAAGAAAACAAATGAAAAAGGCGCGAACTACGTCTATTCCTCGACTCGCGGATTGTTAAAAGTACATTGCTTGAAATAATAAACAAAAATGGATTCTTCGAGTAGTGAAAGTGTAACATGAACACCTGAAAGTGTTAGAAGAACAGACGCAAGAAATGTGGTATACCATCTGTTACCCACTAAATCCCGGGAAAAATATACATATAAAAGCTTTTGACAATTTTGTCGTATAGAAAAGTGCATAAGGAGCGAAAACCTTTTCGGGAAATGTATTTTTAGTTTTACATTATTGTTACCTCACATTCTAATAAATATATTCATGAATTGTATCTAAAAGCGCCTCTTTTTTATTTTTGTTAGAGCCCTGGAGATGAAAAGTAGAGTGTATCACTCGGTCACAAAATTATTTTTTCCTCGGGCGACGTAACTTTGAATCCCTCGTTACGTTCAGGATTCTACTTTAGAATCCCTCGCTGTAAAAATATTATTTTGCTCCCTTATGACGTATCTACTATTCCTTGATCACTAGTTGGCCCGGTGAACTTAGTATCACCCGAAGGCGATTCCCATAAAAAGTTACATTTCTTTTTTAGCTGTTCCTTGAGACTTCGTTTTTTTTTCATTCTAAACCTTCCCAGAAGCCCAGAGCCAGCCAAATCGGTCCAGCGGTACTTGAGCCTTAGCCAGACAAACACACGGCAATTCATTTTATATATAGAAGACTCGTTGGCCCGGTGAACTTCGTATCACCCGAAGGCGATTCCCATACAACCCGTTTCTATGGATAATAGTACGGAACCCTTCGTGCGCATGTCCGACTCGCACTTGGATGTTTTTTTTTCTTTCCCGAACGCCCCCGCCCTTGCCGCTCAAGTAAAATCATTGGTTTTTAACTGACTTCGAGAAAGATTTTGGCATCAATTTCAAACTACATACAGTGAGACTTACGTCCCATCGTACCCATGTTTGGAAACTGTAGCCGAAAAACAATTTTAAATAAAAAAATTAAACCGACGTCAAATTCCGACAGCCTGCAAACAAAGTCGGTGTCAAGTGAACCGACTTAAAGCTGACGACAATCTTGTAGTGAAATTGACAGTTGACACCGACTTTGTAGGCTGTCAGAGTTTGAAGTCGGTTTTTATTTTTTTATTAAATCATTTTTTTTAATTATATTTACGATAGATAATTATTATATGGAAATGATATTTAAAATCACTACATACGAGGGGCAGCTGAAAAGTAATCTACCAATGAAACAAAAGAGTGTCGTGGCTATCTTTTTTTAATTTTTCTATATAGTCCCCTGCTAATAAAATGCACTTATTTCATTTTTCAAATATTGAATTTAAACCATTAATAAAAAAATCTTTCGGTTTGTCGTAAAAAAAGTCAGTAACCGCAGCCTTAATTTCGTCATTGGCTATAAACCTTCGTCCCCTGAGGTCTTTCTTGAGAAACAGAAAATAGTCACAGGGAGCTAGATCTGGACCATAAGGGGGGGTAGTCAATGGTTTCGAAGCCATTGTCTTTAATTGCTAGCTTCGTTGTGCGGGCGGTATGCACTTGTGCGTTATCGTGCAAAATCAGAATTCCTTTGCTTAGTTTACCTCGCCGTTTTTCTTTTATTGTCTTTCTTAGTTGATATAGTAAGTTTGAGTAATAATCAGCATTCATTGTAGTTTTCTTCGTTAAATAATCTATGAGCAAAATCCCTTCTGTGTCCCAAAATATTGTAGCCATAAGTTTACCTGCCGATGGATAGACCTTGAATTTCCGAGGCGGCTTCTCATCCTTAAATTTCCACTGTAACGACTCTTGCTTACTTTCCGGGTCCCATTGTCGAATCCAAGTCTCACCACATGTTACAATTCTAGAAATTATTTCTTCCTCTTTCCCTCGACTCATTTCCAAAAACTCTTCGCAACATTTGACACGCCTCTCCATGTCAAATGCAGTCAACATTCTAGGGACCCAACGTGCACTAACCTTGGACATGTTCAAATGCTCATGGATTATTTCATTGACTCACTCTTTACTGACGCCCACATCTCTAGCTATCTCCCACTGCTTCACTCGTCGGTCCTCTAATATATATTTTTTCACCTCACTGGCTCCAAAGTGGTCGTTTTGCAGCTTGATATCCGAGCGCAAAAGTTGTTTTTATCCGCTAGCGTGGAAAGTGTTTTTGAAATTCGAACGACGCATGACGCCACTGTCACAATAAAAAAACAACGATACGTTCTGAAATGCAATTCGTCGTAAGAGTTTTATTAAAATAAAGGTTCAATTTACTTAATATCATCATTAATAAAATTATATTAATAATACACCGTTTCAGATGTATTTCATTATTTCACTATGTTTTACCACAAAAATACTTAAATATGTGTACATTTTAACTGTATTCAATGAATAATTGAATCTTGAAGTACGAGTAGGAGTGATTTGGAACGCAACCTCCGGAAAAAAAAACATAAAAAAAAAATGTTAAAAAAAGTTTTAGATTGCTGGTTTTGTAATTTAGAATACCTATACGAAGTAATAAAGAAAATATGAGCGATTCTAGCGATGAAGATACGAATTTAACTTATCCAGAGTTAGCACAAACTGTACGTGACGCCGAACTAAGTCTTCTTCCCGAAAAATCGCGCGTGAGGTGAAAAAAATTGTGTTGCGCTCAGCAGCAAAGTCGTTTGCTATCTCGTGCCTTGAAACCCTCGTTACACTCAGGATTCTATATTTGAACCACTCGCTTCGCTCGTGGTTCAACCCTAGAATCCTTCGTTCACTCGGGTCTCAATCACGCACTCACAGCAAACAACAACTTTGCAGCCTTGCATAACAAATAACTATTTCACCCTGGCTACATTTTCATCGGTGACGGTCGAAACTGGTCTTCCGCTACGAGGATCATCTTCCAGGCTCTCACGACCTAACTTAAACTGCTTTGACCAAAACTTTATAACAAATTCGGAAGAACACGAACTGCCAAACACACTTAACATACGCTGTCTGATCTCAGAAGGCGTATTCCCTTCTTTAGTCAAAAACTTAATCACCGCACGCTGCTCTATTTTATTCATTTTCACTTTTTCTACAGACATGTTTGAAACAATTATAGGAGACAAAAAAACGTGATGCAATAATAGTTATTTATTCACCAAGAGGAGTAAGGCAATAGATTACTCAACGAGTGGCCATTTGAGGCCCGACGCGAAGCGGAGGGCCTTAAACAACACGAGTTGAGTAATCAATACTTACCCTCGAGGGATATATAATACTTTCAAAAATTTACACAATTCGCTCAAAAACACTCGTACAAAAATTTAATTAAAATTAATATTTACATTCGTGCAATTATGGAAAGACAACGATACGTTTTCCCTGGTAATTTTATATTGGTTTGCGACATATGTATTTAAGTCGGAATAGGTGTGGGTGGGATTTGTGCTAAATGTTGTAGGTGGATTTCGCTGACGCGATGGATCGGTGCTGGTAGAGGTAGATGGTTCAGGTTCCAAGTGTTCCAAAAGCTGATTGCAAATCAATACTTTTTTGAATCCGTTCGTGGATTTTCTTTTTATTTTCGATGGAGTCTTCGATGTAGCTCTCTGCCACTGTACTAGATTTCCACCCATCGTGTCTTTTGATTGTGGTCAAACCAGCTCCGGAGTCGGCTAGTAAAGTGGCAGAGGTACGCCGCAAGCAGTGTCCAGAGGCTGCTAGGCTTATATTTTGAAGACTTTTCACTAAAATAGGCTAGAACATTTTACGACAAAGAAGAAGCTTGCTTTTCAGTCTTCCACTGCATAAATTCTTCATACTGCTTCATGTATTTATTTTTTGATTTTTCCGGTAGAAGATTGTTTATTGCTTGTTGAGCATGAATTAAAGTTCAGGTGGCGTCCCAATAATACTACCATCGCTACTTTCCTCATTTGTTGAAGATATTTCAAACACAAAAGCAAATTCAAAGTTATTACAATGAAACGAAAGGCGCGCGATATTCTTTTTTTTAAAGTGAAAACCGCGCCAACCTTTTTTTTTTATTTGAGCGCGCCGCGTCTATTCAGCCAGTGACGAGACAGATCATTACAAAATTTCTTGCGTGCAACCCGAAATATAAAATCATATTTAGTATAATTAATCAATGCATATGTTTCTTCAAACTATTTAACGATATTGTTAACGCATTTGCGAGTTTTTTTTCCGAAAAACTTTTTTGATGTAGGTACATTCGTTTAGAACGTCTATATAGCTTGTGTAAAGTCGGCAGTGTCAAATAAAAAAAAGTATTAACTTACACACATCCATGGCTAGTTATGGAATTAAAAAAAAACATAACTGTGGAATAATGGATTTTCATACAATATTACTACATGGGTAAAGTGTGTAATAATGGATTTGCATACAACATTATTAACCAAATTTTGAAGGAGGATTAATGAGCAACTTTCTCCCCAATTAATGGGATAGTTTGAATTGACTTTCCGAGTAGGTGTAGTATAAATAAATGAATGTAATACATTTTGATAATAGAATAACAAACGAATATAAATCCATACCAGCCAGCATTATTTTTGTATATATTTCTGACCAAGGAGACTACTTATCAGCCGCCCCTCGTAGTATAAAACAAAGTCGCCTCTTGCTGTTTGTCCCTATATATGCTTAGATCTTTAAAACTACGCAACGGATTTTGAAGCAGTTTTTTTTAATAGATAGAGTGATTCAAGAGGAAGGTTTTCAGCGATATGCCATACCATGGGATACGCAAAAAAAATACATCCCCACTTTACGAGTAGGGGAGGTACCCTAAAAAAAAAATCGAAATTTTATTGTACCACTTTGTCTGCGTAATTAATATGTATATTCATGCCAAATTACAGCTTTCTAGAACTAAGCATCTCCAAGTTATGCTGCGGACAGACGGACATGACGAAACTATAAGGGTTCCTTGTAGACTTCGGAACCCTAAAAAACAGAGTAAAATAAATATTTCAGGGTGCTCCCATTTTTATTTTGCCGTTTTTGTGTGTCACCACTTCACCAGGCTGTATCTCATGAACCGTGATAGTAGGAGAGTTGAAATTTTCACAGATGATGTATTTCTGTTGCCGCTATAACAACAAATAATAAAAAGTACAATAAAAGGAACATTTAAGGGGGATCCCATACAACAGATATGTTTTTTTTTGCTGTTTTTATAGTTAATAGTATGGACCACTTCGTGCGCGAGTCCAACTCGCACTTGGCCGGTTTTATAATCTGCTTTCCATAGTCAAGATTGGTCTTTACATTGAATTTATCCGAAATTATCTCTTTACAGTGAGGATTATTTATTTAAACTTCATTGCAAATAACCTATTATACGATTGGCGGACTTAATGCATGAAGGCATTCTCTACGAGTCAACCATGAGGCTAAACAGAAAGGATTTATGGCCAAGTGTATGACTGTACAAATCTCACATTAGTAGTCATACAATTGGCTAATTAGCGCTGCAGGATTATCCACAACTTACGGGACAACTTATTGGAGAACTCTACTATACAGTAAGCAGGTAGAGATATTGTTTGGGGATTAGGCGATCGATGCAAATAAAAGCTTGTGGACTATTTCATCTAAAATATAAAATATTCAAACTGACCTATATTCCGTAACTGCCATAAAACATGTTATGTTGTCTTGGTATAAAAGTCGTTAGGTAGGTACGTGTCACAAAACTTGCATTCGTAACTTTGAAGCGGAAAATTTAAGTACAGAAAGCAGCGATTAAAGTTTTATACATATACTTTCAGGCTACTCATCCTAAAGTAAAAAACGAAAGTAAATATGGGAAAAAAATAACCTTCAAACATCGACTCATTTTAAAGTCGGTGACAGCTGGACCGATACATGCAAAGAAATTCCAACAATATTTTTCATACACTATACACGAGAAAATCTACACGCATCTGCGAAGTAATTTAAGCATGTCTGTAAACTGTAGCCCAAACCCTCTCGTGATGAGAGAAGGTCTGGGCCTCAAATACGTTTGACAATTAACAATTAGTTTGAAGCTATTCTACTTCGCAATCGGCGTTGACACTTGATTAATTGCAATTGGTTTGCCGTTAGTTAAAATGGCGATGATACTTATTCTCTGATATTTCGGCCTTTCATTTGACATTTCATCAAACCAATTACGAACTAGCAAACTGACTCGTTTTACAGCTTGTAATTGGTTTGAAAGATCCAAGTATCAGAAAATATTATTCAGTCGTTCAATTAATCTATACGAGATTGAACCACACCAACCAACCAAATAAGGTTCAATTTCGTAAAGGAAAAATTACAATTGGGTTGAAATCAATTGGCATGGTCAACCGCCAATGTGCAATTAATTCACCGGATTAAAGTGCAATCTGGGGGCACGGCAGTGCCCCCGCCAAGTAGAGCGCGAAGCAAACACTGCCGTACCATCCTTTACTGAACCATTTCGCCGCATTTTCAGGCCCCTATTTGAGAACCTCTGGATAAGACCAGAACGCAGAAATTTTCGTCATCCAGTAAGCTATAATCACATACTTAAAATCCAAAATTTCAAGTCTGTAAGTCATTTAGTTCCGAAGTTAAGTGAAAGCAAAGTTTCGCATTTATGACACTCACTCACTCACTCATGATCATCAAAATAGAACGAATACTTCCCATAAACTCAGAGAGCTGAAATTTGGTACAGAGTTAGGATTTAATTAGGCCACATAAAGGAAAAACTATAAAAACTAGGATAATCGAAGATCTGGAGTGCCTGGTGACCCTGATTAGAAAACAGAAGAGCCCAACCAAACTATTAGAGATCGACATACCATGATACCACCTTTACAAAAAATATTCAACTTGGTGGGCCGCTTCATTTGATGTCAAAAATCGAAGGTCTGAAGTATCTGATGAAGAACCCTCAGCTGGTCTCAGCTGTATTAGAGATATGGTAATGCCCCCTTCTACTATTGGTACATAAAAAAATCGACTGTCATTGCAAAAATCCAGCGTAGTGGGACACATCTTCTAATTTAATCTAGCCTATAGCGTCCCACTGCTGGGCGAATCCCTCCCCTTCTGTTTTTAATACGCATATAAATAAAAAATACAACCAGCTTAGGCGTAAATACCGCGCCGATCTGGCAAGCGCGATAATCGCGAATGGGCAATACGAAAAATTTTTGCTACTGTACAAGAATCAGAACAGGAAAAAAGTAAAGAAAGATTAGTAATAATAAAAAAAACTACTCCTAAAAAGAAAAAAATGTGTCAAATAAGAAAATCTAATAAAATAAATCAATATGCCCACGTTTCTACAAAAAGAAGTGAAATCCCACCAAAAACATTCTGTAAAAAACTAGCCAAGCTGAACATTCTTTATACGTTGGTGGGTACAAACGGCCAAGTCACACAACATTAACTATAATAATAAAGAAATCGCAGTAAGGAACCTTAGACTTGGCACGACTTTGTCTAGATTTCATTACTTTTTAGAGATAAACAAGCAGCTCCATCGAGACTTGGCTAGTTTTTTACAGAATGTTTTTGGTGGGATTAGTTTGGATTGGAAAAACTAATAATTGGCAAACGTAACTGAGCTGTTGTGCCTGTGACAGGAGACAATATACGACATCAACATGCGGCTGTGGTGGATTCGTTTTCTTCAACAATCATAGTTGTGAGATAAGGACCCCGCAAAACTACCACACGCAAAGAAAAGCGTTCATAATATAATAATATGCATGAATTTTTACTTCTCAGGCAGACAGACAGTCGCGTCGCTGTTAGACGTTTATTAGAAGTTAAATAATTCCGAATTGACCATTTGATTTGCACTTTAATAGCACGGAGACACGAGGAAATGATGGGCTACTATTGATTGACATCATGGCACTGACAGCCAATTATTTCGATTGTTGATTTATCATGTGTTCAAATCACATATATTTCACCATTTCCAGCTCAGTGAGTTATTATGGATAGTTAGCGCAGACATGTATTTATTTCTTTAGAAATTTAACGGTTCTTATGCATTGCATTGCATCAATCAGTCTAAAACTGTCCACCTACTGGATACTGCTTGGTTGAGGCACTGAGTCATTATATTAAGTACTTAAAGAAATTTATAAACGAGTTTGTACATGTACTTTACTCGTTTACCATTCAAATAGTAAATTTCGATACTAGTGCGGAAAGTGTGCGGCTCGTGGCAAGATATCTCGTTACTCGTGCGTGAAGTAATGACACTTCCGCACGTGTATCGAACGACGTTTTTTAATACAGTTGCGAAAAAATAAGAAAAACAACGAGTAAGGAATTAGAAACGTTTATATTATTAATTTTATAATTGCAATAGAACTGAAAAATAATAAAGTTCTACAAAAATCAAAAAAAATCTTTCTTTATTTCTATATTTTTTATTTACATAATAGTTAATGGCACAATTTGTACAATTATTAAGTGTGATATTGAAAGTTTTTGCTGGTAAATTAAGTGTTTGGCTGACTGAATTATTAATCTCACATGTCTGTGAAGATTGAGTCACTGGGAAAAGAGAAACGCACTAGTTCGCAAAAACCAACGTTGCGCACGCTAAACAGCTACGTAAAGTAGCACTTTTTGAGCAACTGTATTAAAAAATATATTATTACGATCCTACTTACGACAGTACGAAAATATTATCTTAAAAACCATACTTATCGACACATTGTCACGATTTCACGCTTCAGCTACTGGGGCCTTATTCGAGTCTATACATAAGGATAGGATAGCTATAGGATTTCCTATATCCCAAATAAGGATAGGCAGTCTCCTAATTTACAACAAAAGTGACTGCTAAGTGAGTCAAAAGTGGATCACTTCGTGACCACGAATAAACCCTTTGCTGGGGCGCACCAAACTTTAGCCGTCTCTTAGCACACGATTTTGATACTAGAGAAAAAGTGGACACAATTATTTTTATTATTTATGTATGGCATCCTTTTTGCTAAAAAAAAGTTATAATATATTTATCCTTATACCCAAAATTTATACAGACCTCCTGGGATTGCGCCAACTCGGATAATCGCGTTTAAGTAGTTAGGACCAATAAAGGTTAAAACGATATCCAGCTTACTTGAAATTAATTATTCGAAATTTTATTGTACAATGATTGGGCTTAGTATGTGCTTGTTAACGAAAATCGAATGTGTCCATAGGTAGGACTGAAATAATTGTTATAAAACCAGACTCGTGTTTCAAGGCCCTTTATTGTGTAGGTATTTAGCAGCTCAATAAACTACTATTATTTCATGACTTCGATTTAGACATGAATGACATGATAGATGTCTAACATTCAAACTATTTGTGCTATATGTCATGAGACGAAGATCCTGTACCATAGTCAAATACTTACTAAATCACGGCACCGTCCCTGTTTACATGGCGTTTCACACTTGGTTTTGCGGCCGCGTGGGGTCGGGGTTCAAATTCAAATGTCATAGAAGCACATTCGCCCTTTGACTTGCGGCACACGCAACCGTTGCCCTCCCAGTAATAACAGAATAGATAGGATTTAATAATTCCTACAATATGCTCGCCGCACGCTCGTACGGACAAACCCTAATTGAAGTATAGTCAAGTGATTATTAACACAAGTGTTTTGGTGCTTTGATACTTTTGATATAATTAGGGCTGCCATTCAAATTTATTTTGTACCAATCAATGGTTGCTGGCGAATAAGTATAGCCGTTCAAAAACTTGCTTAATTTTATTTAAGTAGGTACTTATCGAAAATACCAATAAACATTGCAATAAATTAATGGAATACATTTTTGAAACAATTCTCACACCTCAATTAGCATACCTAGTTATTTATTTGTTTAACACAGTGCTCCAAGTTAAAACGTTTATTCACTTAAGTACCTGGGCGACGGAGTTTTGCTCGGGTAAAAATACCTAAAAATGAGTTTTCCCGGTGTCATTCATTTCATTGTCATTCATCATTTGTCGCCACCCAAAAATCCTTATTTTCTTAATTTCGTCCAAATCTTTACTAATAATAAGTCTGTCGAAGAAGTTGCGTCTGAAACTTGAAAATTAAAAGAAACTATCGACTCGAGGGGACTAGGTATATAAACGATACTGAACACAAAATAACGACGTTTAGAAAAAAGTATGTATGTATGGCCGGATTTAACTCGAAAACTTCTGGACGGATTGCAACAAAATTTGATACGGGGGTCGTTTATAACACTGGTCAACATATAGGCTACTTTTTATCCCGGAATGCATAGTTCCCGCGGGAATGCTATTAAGAAATTCCACGCGGATGAAGTCGCGGGCAAAAGCTAGTCGTTAATAATAAAGCCGTTTCTGCTATCTCTTGTATAAATACTTAAATATAAGCACGTATAGATCATTTAAAGTTTAAACATAACAGATCTTAAGATTTGCTCCCCTGTTTTCTACAGTTCTTGTGGTCAACACAACATAACCACAAAGTCAATCGCAGCCCTTGTATCGTTACACGTTTTCTCCAGACCTGACACACGTCACATGAATAGATAATTATCGGTCCCCAATCCCGGCACATACGGCGTAATCGGGACCCCGGCGTCACGCTACGATTACAAAAACATGTCAGCATTTTGCCGACAATTAGTTACGAAACGATACCGTAGCGATTATGATATACTAAATACTAACGCGTGCCCGGCGCACGCCACATGGCCTTTCGAAAACCATTATCGCTAAATACCTTTACCTTTGAGTAAACGGAATACATATTCGTGTCCTATGGCATAGGATGCCTATGTCATCCATATCCATATCTATATCTTCTTCTTCTTTCTATACTATAATAAAAGAGCAGAACCCGGCGTGTCTGTACAGTGTACATAGAAAGAAAAGTTCAAAAAAAAAAGTTAATTAAAAAAAACAAAAACCCGACTGCGTAAAAAACTAAAAAGAAAAAAATAAGACTACTTAGTTCAGTAGTAGCTAGCATTATGTTAAGTAATATTTACCGTCGCCATCAGATATATGGTAGCGAACAATGTGATCATAAATATCTGGACACGATCTTACTGTCAAGACGTGAGCTCAATATTTGATTTATGTTAGTGTCGAACATGAAATTATTTCCATGGTGTCATTTCTCAGTGGGTACGATCGCCATTAGACGTAATATGAGCAAGCAAGAATGATCAGAAATATCTGAGCATGTAGTCTAACGTCTTGACAGTAAGATCGTGTCCAGATATTTATGATCACATTGTTCGCTACCATATATCTGATGGCGACGGTAAATATTACTTAACATAATGCTAGCTACTACTGAACTAAGTAGTCTTGTTTTTTAGGGTTCCGAAGTCCACAAGGAACCCTTATAGTTTCGCCATGTCCGTCCGTCCGTCCGTCTGTCCGCACTATTGCTCGGAGATGCTTAGTTCTAGAAAGCTATAATTTGGCATGAATATACATATTAGTTACGCTGACAAAGTGGTACAATAAAATTTTGAAATATATTTTTTTATAGTTTACCTCCCCTACTCGTAAAGTGGGGATGTAATTTTTTATTCTTGCGTACCCCATGGTGCGGCACATCGTTGAATAGGTCTTAAAAATATATTGTAGGTTTATTAAAACTATTTTTTGATTAAGTGATGCGTTTGTGAAATATTAAGCTTTAAAGTGCTGTACAAACTTACGAGTCATAGTCGACCAACTTATGAAATGATTAAAAAACCAATGAATTTTCTCGAGCGGCAGGGGCGCCGGGCGGGCACGTCATACCACAGGCTAGCTAGATGCTAATAAGTCTAAGGGTACTGGGCATCGTCAACTTCGGAACCCTATACTTTGCGCGTGGTCCGACACGCACTTGGCCGGTTTTTTGTTTTTAGTTTTTTACGCAGTCGGGTTTTTTGTTTTTTTTAATTAACTTTTTTTTTATTTTACTATTTTTAGTTAGGGATTATAAGACCGTAAATTCCGCAATCTTGTCATTTCATGGAGAGAGTTGCTATCGTGGGGATTATTAAGTAGCTTGCGATGATCTAAATTACTGATTATTAATCCCTCTAGAGACCTAACCCGGCTCAAAACGCTACATAAGCCTGACCCTATTAAAATTCTTCAACTCAACCGACAGATGGCGCTACTGGTACTACATTAGAGTATTAGGTAGCTATTTTATTTTATTTACGAGCGCTGAGTACTGACTAGTGTAATTGGTACCTATAATCAATTAGGTTATATTTTACTGTATTAAGTAGGTAAATAACACTATTGACACTTTAAATGTAATAACGAAACTAAAAGTCTTCAAGTCAACGGATAGATGACGCTACTGGTACACTACATTGCACATGCGTACGTACCTACTTGATCGAAGTTTGAGATTTATGAAAAACATTATTATTATTTTATAGTCGTCGTGACCTGCTTGAAGGCTCGTTGGTCTAGATTATTTCCTGTGTTGCTAATTCGAACGGATTTACTACTGGGTGGATAGGTACCTATTTTACGTGGTTAGTAAAGGAACTTTGAATCGTTATAAATCATAAACGGTTACTTTGTCTGAAAAATGGTCAAAGAAACATAATAATGATTTTTAAATACCTATTCAACGATACCTCACATGCCACAGTTGGTTGACTTTTATTTTTTTATTTTGTACAATATGGCGTCTGGTGGCCGCCATTTTGAATTTTGATTAATTTCATATCTTCAGTGACACTCGCGCGATTCAGACGAATCGATTGACGTATGATTCATTAAAATCGACCCACGCGTTTGATCTCTAGTGTGCCACAAAGGAACAAACATACATACATACATACATGCATACATACATACATACATAGACAGGTAAACACATAACCCTCCTTTGCGGTGCGCAGTCGGGTAAAAAGCAACGGGCGGTCTAAAGATGTATGGTAGACCACAAAACAGCGATTTTTAGAAATCTTTTCCGTCTGTCTGTTTGCTAGAGTTAATCTCCGAAACTACTGGACCTATTTTAATGCAGATTTAAGCGTAGATAGAGCATCATTTGTTTGGAGCAACATAAGCGGATGTCGGTAGTAAAAGTTATCGGCAAATTTATATGCCGCGCGTACGAAGTCGCGGGCAGGAGCTAGTAATATTATAAATGCGAAAGTAACTCTGTCTGTCTGTCTGTTACCTCTTCACGCTAAAACGGCTGGACCGATTGAGATGAAATTTGGCTTGGAAGACCGTGAAAGGACATAGGCTGCTCTTTGTCCCGTAAAAAAGCATAGTTCCCGCGGGAACGCGATTACCGAATTCCACGCGGGCGATGCCGCGGGCAGAAGCTAGTATAACATAAGTACTTATTATATCTATCTACCAAACGTCTAGTCTAAAGGATATTTTGTAAAAAAAGGCTTCATACCACATTTGGTTCAGTGATTTAAGTCAATAATTAAAAATCGTGTTCGTAAAGCTTAGGAGCTTTCTTTCAGACGCTTGAATTACAAGTTGGGGAAATTTACTAGGTATTTAACGCATTCACTGCCATCGACGCATATATGCGTTTTGCTGACTTTCCCGCAGTGCCTTGAACGCACAGTGCGTTGCAAAACGCATATATGCGTCGATGGCTGTGAATGCGTTAATGGATCAACTGAGTAAGCATTATCATGTTGTTATAAAATTACTAGCTGACCCCGCGCACTTCGTACCCCCTTGGAATTTTTTTTTTGGGTATGAAAAATAGCTTACGTCCTATGCTTATATGCTTTTATATAGCTTATATCCTACAGGCCTACTGAACATTAACTCCAAATTTCATAACAATCGGTCGAGCCGTTTCGGAGGAGTTTGGTTACAAACACTGTGACACGAGAATTTTATATACATATTAGATTATTAATTATTATTATTATAAAATTGTTTCATTCTCTTAATCTAAACACAACGTTTCTAATATCAAAATGCATTTTCCACTGAAAATACTTGGAAAATGACATTACTTATGGCAGAAATGAAAATGACTGCGACGTTGACTTACGGCAGACAGGAGACCGTCCGTATTGCGATCATAATTTGTTGATAATGGCTTTAGGTAGGTTCCCCCCGGGGCGCCGTGGGAACGGCCCCAGCCGGGAGCAATTACCAGGGACCTCTTCAGGGGAGCTCGGAACATATCCGTTACGTTGCGCCGTGGATAAAAAGGACTTTATTACTCCCTTAAACCTGGTGCTACACAACTTTCAGACTGAATTTATCAGCCTCAAGAACATCCGTGTGTTCGAGTACTTAGTATCTATTCACGAACTCATAGCAGAATTTAGTCCTATATCTATACTAGATTTCACTAGCAAAATAATACATTATTTTTCCATAAGTATAGATGGGGTTAAAAACGCCCCGCAAATAAACACATGTGAACATTCGCCATCATATTGTCATTTGCCGACGTAAGTATATTTTAATATTTTATCGGATCGAGTCGGGCCTTATTTGAATAATCAATCGACTATCAATGCTGTGTGACGAGGCAATATCTTTTCAAAGTTCTCCATTCCTTGCCGCATCATCATGCGGATGACTTGATTGAGTCATTGTAGCAAAAATTACGTGTTATGTATGCTCATAATATTAAAGAATAGAATGAAAAAAATAACTTTTCATAAACGGAGTAGGTAAACAATACACACCTAATTCTGAGTTATAGATTTATAATAAACATAGCTTCTGACAGGGACTTCGTCGCGTGGATGGTTTACCTTGGATCGATTATCGCGTTCGCTAGAGACCTATGCGTTTTCCGATATAAAAAGTACCCTTGTCCTTCCCCGGGACTCCAACCACTCCACACCAACTTTCACTCAAATCGGTCCAGCGGTTTAAGCGTGAAAAGGTAGAGAGACAGAGAGACAGACAAGAGTCCAGAGTTACTTTCCCGTTTATAACATTACCTACTATTTATAACGACTCCCATTGTTTCCCGTTTCCGTGGGAATTTCGAGAAATCATCCCTCAGAGCTGCCCCTACACTCCCCAAGGAACCTATATGCCAAATTTCAGCTCTCTACTCTCGACCAATAGTTTCGGCTGTGCATTGTCATCAGTCAGTCAGTAACGGAAGATTTTTATACGTATTGATTGATGTGTTTAGCCTAAATAATTAGGCTTTTTATACCAATGGTATAGGCAAACGAACGCACAGCCCACCTGATGGTAAGTAGTCACTGCGGCCCATGGACACCGAAATGTAGAAACCATAAGATCTCAAATGCGTTGCCTACCCTGAGGCTTAAAATGCCTCTGTGCCAGAAATTTCACCGGCTGCCTTAACTCCTTACCTGAACACAACAGTGCGAGCACTGCTATTTGGCGGCAGGTTAGCGGGGAGAGATGGTGGTACCACCCCGGACGGACCTAGCACCAGGACCTACCACTAACAACCAACAACGGTAATTATATTAATGGTAACAACGGTATTGTTAGCCTTGACTGTTCCCCAGGTTCCATGGACGCCAGTAAACCGGAAGCAGTGTGCCGCGTGTGCGGTGATAAGGCCTCGGGGAAGCACTACGGCGTGCCTTCCTGCGACGGCTGTAGGGGCTTCTTCAAACGGAGCATACGACGGTAAAGCCCGCTCTACACTTTCGTGAAACACTGCGAACAATGCTGGTCTCTTTTTCCTCGGCATTTTTTTTCATCAATGGTACCTATAGGCAAACGAGCGCGCAGCCCATCTTGGTCACTGCGGCTCATGGACACCGAAATCCTATGATCCCCCATTAAGAAACCAAAGATCTCTAATGCGTTGCCTACCCTGAGGTCTAAGATGGAATGCCTCTGTGCCAGAATTTTCACCGGCTGGCATATGTAAGAAAGAGACACCAGCATGGTTTGCGCGAGATTCTTGCGTGAATGTGGATCGGCGATAACAATCAGCCAAACCCAGCTATTCGGTTTGGCTCAGTTGGTAGTGACCCTGCCTACTGTCCAGCGGGTTGGCGAAGATGTGGATAGTGCGCGGAGGACGCCTACTGCCCAGCCTCCGGTTTATCCCTTAATCGCCTCTTACGAAACCTACGAGAGGAGAGGGGGTGGTGCAATTTTTACGCGGCACCACACGGGTTGTATTATATGCGGGGTCAAGCAAAACGTGGAGATAAATAGTTTACCCACAGAATCAATTCTAAGCATGTATTTTAGGTATTTTTTTAGAATGTAAAAGACAATATACAATACTCAGGTAGGTATCGCGGTATTCAGGTATCGCTCACACCTACCATCAACACCAAACTGTGCCATACATTTTTTTTTACAAACTCGAAAAAAATTGAATCCTTAAAAAATATGCTTATAGTATCGATATCTTATTCTGTGGGTAAAATATCGGCACCACGTATTGCTTGACCCCGCAAGTCGTGTTAGTTACGCACTACTTACAACTCAAGAACGGCTGAACCGATTTCGATGATCTTTGATTTTTGGATTTGTCTCTGCAATAAAGAATAGGATATTAACCATGAGAATGTAAAAAAAAATGCACGCAAAAAAATGCACGCAAATTAATTTAAAATTCGCTTCCGCCATCTTGACAGCCCATCACGCATGACTGTTAGGCGGTACAAAGCTCGTTGGAAATAAAACCTCAGTATTATTAGATATATTTCCCGGCAGTAACTTGGACTATGTGTGCAAGGAGAGAGGACGGTGCGTGGTGGATGTCACCCGGCGGAACCAGTGCCAGGCCTGCCGCTTCTCCAAGTGTCTGCGTGTCAACATGAAGAAAGATGGTAAGCAACTTTTTCTATACGTAGGCACCTACCATTAGTTCGACTCATATTAGTTGAATGCACGTCGCCGTTGCGTATACCTACGCACGCCAAGGCTCAGGATTGTTACAACAAAACTTACATTTCTAATAGAAGTACCTACTTAATTGAAATAAAAAACGGCTAGGTGAGAGTTGACTCGCGCGCCAAAGGTTCCGTACTATTATCTATAAAAATGACAAAAAAAATGTGTCTTATTAGATATGCGAGTCCCCTTAAAACAAATATTCTGTTATTTAGTATTTGTTATTATAGCGGCAAAAGAAATACATCATCTGTGAACATTTCAAATGTCTAATTATGACGGTTCATGAGATACAGCCTGGTGACAGATGGACGGACAGCGAAGTCTTATTAATAGGGTCCCATTTTACTCTTTGGGCACGGAACCCTAAAAATATAAAGCTGTTAAATGTTTGTTTTTACTTTTTTATACATTTTTCGCAACTTCTATCATAAGCGGTTTGGGATGGGCGTTGATCAGTCAGTCAATCGCGACATTGCATTTTACACATATAGGTAAATAAATACAGACGATTTAAAAATTCATAAATCAGTACGTATCATTCCAGCGTGTCACTACAAATCGCTACGAGCCGGGAAATCGAGCGGCAATCAATAGTGAGCATGGCCGCGCACTTGTCTCAATAAAGTATTTATCCAACGCCTCCTCCGTAGCATGTCTTTTCCATTAGGAAACATTCAAGTATTTGCGGTACACGAGTGTCGTTAAGTGGCGAGAGGAAAAAACGCGAGGGCACGATGTTCCCCACCGAAGCGGTCTATGTGATAAAAGTGATAAAACTTATGCAGATTTCAACTGTTTAAAATTAGATCACACGGTAACGTGATAATTATACGAGTATTGGGAGCAAAATATTAGCCTAGTTGATTTTACTTAATGTATGTAAGTAAAGTACCTAATGTTTAATGTACCAGTGCTGTTTTGCATCTGAACATGCGCATATTCATCTTCTAGCGTTCAACACGAAATAACAATTCATTTAGATAAGTAAGTAGTTAAGTACTCACATACTTACCTACTATCCACGTTGCTAACCTCGTGTCAAGCACCTACATACATAATATGAGGCCCCACAGTAAGCAGAAATACCTATGTGGCATGACTCTATTGACATAAATGTACGAATGTGTCTCATAGCTATTTGGATTTGGCCTCTGTACCTAAGTATATTGGGACAGATTTTCCAGGTGACTGTGCTAAGCTTCTCAAAAACTGTCAGACTTAAGATCGTCTGCAAATAGCCCAATTCTTGACCTATTATTATGTGAGTGAGGAGGGTTGGCAAACATTTGTCGGAAAGCTGTCGCCCGCAGCCGGCATTCGCACCCATATTTATTTACATATCAAATTGATTGCACCCCAAGGAGCCCTGTCGGTTTTCCAACCTGCGGTGGTTTTAACTTCCCTAAAAAGTACCTTTGTTTACCGAACGCTTGTAATTTTACACGTATATTTAAGCATTAAGTTCGCCGCCATTAAAGTTTGGTTTGTTAAAATTAGACAAGAGCAAGCAAAGATGCCGTGGTGGCCTAGTGGTTCGACCTACCGCCTCTCATGCAGAGGGTCGGGGGTTCGATTCCGGCTCGCACCTCTAAGTTTACGAAATTCAATTTGAATTTACCACTGAGCTATTCGGTGAAGGAAAACATCGTGAGGAAACCTGCTCGCATCTGCGAAGTAATTCAAAGATGTGTGTGAAGTCCCCAATCCGCACTGGGCCCGCGTGGGGACTATAGCCCAAACCCTCTCGTGATGAGAGGAGGCCTGTGCCCAGCAGTGGGACGCAAATAGGCTGTAGTAGTAGTAGTAGTAAGCAAAGATGAAAAATGGGTAGATTAGATTAGATCTACGAAATTTATCAACTATTATTATAATGTATCTATTTATTTTAATGTCTGTAGGTATTCAGTAATGTCTGTATCTGAGAAAAAAAACCTGTTCTGTACATTTTTTTAAATATTATTATCAGGTTACTGTATTTTCTCCCGGAATTTCTGGCTCCCATTTTACTATAGTAAACGTAAGCTTGCCGTGAAAATACATATTACTGAACCAATCTCTATCTATTCCGCAGCCGTGCAACACGAGCGCGCGCCGCGGCCCGCCGTCTCCACCCACCAGTTGACGCTCCAGAAACTCGGCTACAACTTCACGCGCCCACATAACTTCTTCCCAAACCCCACCCCTCTCACCTTCCCACACCTCAACACCTACAATAGCCTCGCACCCCGACCCGACCTAAACATGCCAACCTTCCTCGAAACCTCCTTTCAAGATTTCTCAAGGCTTCCTGAAACGATCCCGTCGGAAATTCCTCAATTGAATCCCCTCTTCGGTACTCCAGTTAGTCCTCTCGGTTCACTCAATCCATTCCAGATTCCGCTTTTCCCTACGCAGTTGCATTACCCGATGGCCCACAGCGGCTACTTCCCGGCAAATATTTTCTATCCCCCACTTGTTCCGAATGAAAGGTCCACAACACCCGCTGACTCATCTAACAGTGAGTTTACCTACATTGTTAATAGTAATATATTTTTGTTACATTTTCATGTAAATATTAACATTCTGCTTTCAATTCCGCATAGAAACAACTGAGAGCTCGATAGCTTCGCCGAAATTGAAATCGGTCTCAAGTCACGTTATAGATAAACCGGACTCGCAAGTTCCGGAAAAAATTAAAGAGGACGAGGTCTCCAGTTCCGAGGAAGCTTTCAAATCAAATTACTCTTTAGAGAATATGTCTAAAGAAGGTGAGTTCATGCGATTTTGTAATCTGTTAGTCATGCGAGTTAAATAAGTATCTATCGTCTAAGTTAGACGACGATGAAGAGGTTAGACTCTATATAACCTCTTCATTAGATTTTGATGTATTGTATCATATTGATCGACGATAGTCTCGGACATGTGACATGTTTAGCCTGCCTAACCATATTCTTTCCTATTCTAAACGTATGTATGTACAACATACTCACCTAGTGGATGAATACTTTCAAAATGTATTGTATTTATTCAATACCCTTTTTAGGGTTCCGAAGTCCACAAGGAACCCTTATAGTTCGCCATGTCCGTCCGGCCGTCCGTCCGTCCGTCTGTCCGCACTATTGCTCGGAGATGCTTAGTTCTAGAAAGCTGCAATTTGGCATGAATATACATATTAGTTACGCTGACAAAGTGGTACAATTTTTTTTTTTTATAGGGTACCTCCCCTACTGGTAAAGTGGGGATGTAATTTTTTTCTTGCGTACCCCATGGTGTGGCATTTCGTTGAATAGATCTTAAAAAGATATTATAGGTTTGTTAAAACCATTTTTCGATTAAGTGATGCGTTTGTGAAATATTAAGCTTTAAAGTGCTATTTTTGTTAGTCACGTGTCCCCCCCCCCCCCCTGCCAGCTAAATGGTGGTATTAGGATGGCTGAAAAAAATCACGGTTGTGGCATATATAACGTAGTTGAAAGGAAAACTATCACAGCTAAGTAGGCTGTACAAATTTACGAGTCATTAGTCGAATTATGAAATGATTAAAAAACCAATGTTTTTTCTCGAGCGGCAGGGCCGTCGGGCGGGCACGTCATACCTGGCTAGCTAAGATGCAAAATAAGTCTTAGAAAGGTAGGTACTGTGGGCATCGTCAACTTCGGAACCCTATACTTTGCGCGTGGCCCGACACGCACTTGGCCGGTTTTTTTTCTACTAGGTACTTGTCCAGTTGGATTTTTTTGTAAAATATGATATTATTAAAAATTTACTAATACGTAATTTCGTTTTTTGTTCATGTAGATACCAGAGCAGCTCCAGTGTGCTCACCCAGCAACTGCGATCCTCCCGTAATACACGTTGTCTCCAAAATGGCAGAAAGTCGCATAACCTTAGACTCCAGTAGAAGCGACAACGTCACCGTGGAATACATTACGCGGGAGCATGAAACAAACACACAGCAGGAACTGAAGAGCATGCATTTTAAATCAAAGTTTCATGTAGACAGACTCGCATTGGCCGGAGAACAGATTCAGGACCCAACAGCCAAACTTCTGGTAGCTTCCATAAAGTGGCTCCACGGAGTGCCATCATTTACGCAGTTGAAGTCTTCGGAACAAATTAGTTTGATTCACCATAATTGGAGGGAAATTTTCCTGATCGCAGCTGCACAGTATTCGTATTACTTCGATGAAGGTACTAAACCAAAATACATACCACTGTAACTGCTTTTGAATCGTGTAACGTTAGGAATGTAGTTATTATAGGCACTGATATTTACTCAGAAATTTAGGTATCTACTTATTTCATATTTAAACTTAGCTAAGTCTACTATCTCTTCTAAAAGGAATAACTAAGTACTTGAGTAGATACCTAAACTAATGTAAGAAGCTACAGTTATGTTTAGTTAATAAAATTCTACTTCGATGATAAATATCCAGGCTTTCTCGAGGAAACATCTAACTGAATCTTTAATTTCATTTCAAATGTTTAGTACTTCATTTTATTGTAAATTTAATATCATTTTCATTTCAGATGACATGCACGTAACAACAGTTTCAAAATCCTCGAGCGGTTTAAGAGATTTAAAGAAATTATCTGCCCTCGTAAAAAGGATAGCGACATGCAGATTAGACAAATCAGAATACGACTGGTTGAAATCGGCTTTGCTATATCGAAGTGGTAAGTTTGCAAATTGGCTACGTATGCAGAGGCGGCCTTTGCGCTTGCGAGGCCCCGGGCGAATAGATCTTTGCGAGGCCCTAGTCTGGGTGGCCTTACGTGCGGGGGGGGGGGGGACTTTTTGTGTCATTGGATAGGTCCTTAAAATAATAATCTGGGATGTCATCAGGGATGCGTTTGTGAAATGGGTTATTTACGCCGCATCTTCACTTTGCCGAATTTTTATTAAGCGTAATTCTTAATTGGCCGAATGGGTGTTTACCCGAATATTGTGTTGGCATAATGCTGACTTGGCCGAATTTTATTATGCATAATATTGTTTGGCATACTAATAATTTAGCAGAATTTTGATAGGCCCAAATATTGTCCGAATTTATGTCCGGAACAACAATTAATGTAGGGAGCGCCAAAGTTCATATAAAATTGCTAGTCCGAAAAGTGGAATTCCGAAAATATATGTCATAAACGATTTTAGCTAAGTATAAAATTTTGCATGATATAATTTGTTCAACATACTTATCTTTATTAGATAGAGTTTGGCAGTTCACGGTGTGCGGTAACACCAAAGTTTGGAGCAAAGTCGACTCACATAGGTTAGGTTATTTATTATATAAGTAAACGAAATATAATTTAGTAAAAATCCCCCCTCTCCCTATTTAGATAATCATCGATGTTATACAAGATACTCATTTAATTAAATCGGCGAAAATAAAGGTATGCGAAAGTAGTTTTCGGCGTAACAAATTTCGGCGAAAGTAATTTTCTGCCTGAATAATATTCGGAATTCGAAAATTATGCGTGAATACTATTCGGCTTAAATAGATTATGCATAATAGAATTCGACGAAAAATCGTTATGCGAGATTAGTTTCGGCGTAAACACTATTATGCCTATACTGATTATGCAAAATCGAATTCTGCCAAAAAAACTATGCGTAAACAAGGCGAACCTAAATATATGCTTTAAAGTGCTTATTTTTATAAGATACCTAGAAGGTTTCGTGTTTTTGAAAAAACCATGGTATTCATGGAAGTAGTATACAATGTGTCCCTGGATAAAGCTTTATTTTGAGTAAATCGAGGAATAATTACAAAAAGACGTGTTCTTTTTTTATTTTAAATCATTGTGATTATCAGCAGACGGGGTATTGAACAATAAAGAAATTGTATTACATAAGAGGGGAAAAAAATACGTCGGTAAATTAAATACTTAAAATAGAGCTAGAAATAAAACATAAAAACATAACAATAAAAAAAAAACTAAAGTAAAATCGCTGCCTTGGGGCACGGTGCCCAGAAGGCTGGCTACAGTGCCATGTTAAAAAGGCCGCTTTTTTATAATTGAGTTATTTTTTTGCATTTTTTAAATTTAAATAACATGAATAACGCTTTGTGTTAAAGGTCAATACGACACTCAGGAGGGCAGATATCTTGCGTTTTTGTAATTGGAAAAATATTTCAAGAACTTTTAATTTTATTGTTTTCATCGAAAAATATCACGTTTCATCCCTAATTGTTTGTGCACTTTATCGAAGGACATACTGTACATAACGAAATTAACAGGAAATTTTTCACTGCTAAGTAGACTATACAAGTTTACAGGTAATAGCCGACCAACTTAAAAAAAGTACTCAGCGAATTAAAAATGTTGTGCATTAAATACTAGGCAACTACGGAACCCTACATTTCTCGTGGCCCGACACGTACTTGGCCAATTTGTTGTAATAATTCACTCTTTACTGTATAAATTATATTTTATCTTACGTTATTTACTACTTCAGAACGAATACTATAAGGGGTGAAATTATTATATAGATTTGTACTAAGCATTAGCACAGATTACTAAATAATTAATAAAAATATATATATATTAATTTTTTTTTCAACTTGGGTTATTTATCGTAAGCCTGCGCGAGGCCCCTACGAGCGCGAGGCCCCGGGCGGTTGCCCGCTTCGCCCCCCCCTAAGGCCGCCTCTGTACGTATGTGTTACATTATTTCAGGGGCTGTGTTCCAAGTGCTACACAGGGCAAGGGAGACTCCCTATCGCTGCGCTCAGGCGTCACGGCGCTCAAGTTGAACTTTAAATCTAGCTGCTTGCAGTTCAGTTTCAACGCCGTAACGTTTTGGCGTTCCCTATAGAAATAGAATCCCCACGAAATCCCTTAGCTTTCCCGAACGAGGGTTCAGGCTCTATCAAACCCAGGTCCAGTCTTTTCGACGTGAAGGAAGGAAAAGGAAACAAATAAACATACTTTCACATTTATGACATTCAGCGAAATTCGGAAAATTCCCTATCGCTGCGCTCACGCGTCACGGCGTTGAAACCAAATTTTAAGCAGCTAGATTTAAAGTTCAATTTGAGCGCCGTGACGCGTGAGCGCTGAGATAGGGAATTTCCATTTCCCAATGTAACGTTTCGAATAGAACCCAAAGTATATATCCATGCTTAATGTCATTTATGTTTGTTTGTTTGCTTTTCCTTCCTTCACGTCGAAAAGAATATAAATATCGTGAGGTGTTTTCTTAGATTTGTTCGAGAGCTCCATATCGTCCCATTTGGAGTCGCTGCAAGAGCAGAACCTGATGCTACTCCAAGAGCACTGCTCGCGGAAAGACTCCACCCGTTTCGGCCGCATCATGCTTCTGCTGCCAGCTATCTGCTGTTTCTCCAACCATGGCTTTTTGGAAGACCTTCTGTTTCCCTCCACTTCCGCTGAAGCCGTCAATGCGACTCTTACACGCATCCTCATGTATACCTCGATGTAAGCGTTTGTCATATATCACTGTTCGCCGGCCTAATTCTCAATTGCCTTTAAGTTGACGAGGGGCCTGATTCGGGACGGAAAGTGATTTCATAGTTATTCTATAGACAACGTTAGAACATCACGGCGCTCTGACATTTTGCCGTTACTATGAATACTCTTTGCGTCTCGAATGGGGCCTAAGGTTCGGTTTCGTACAGAATAGAGGCCACCTGTAATAGAGATATTCATGCTGTGTTGATGAAAGGCGGTTTATGTTGTTTTATGTTATGATTATGATATGATATGACCATATGAAAAACGATTGGATTGTAACATTTATTTTATAAAGATGTAATGCAGAATTTTGAAAATTACCTACTTTTGTAATTACTTGGAATTTTAGTACTTAGTACTTTTTGAGTTTAATTAATTTGATCAAACTCGCTAGGAAACAGGATAATACGACCATGTTTATAATTAAGTACTTACACAATTTTATACTTATTTAAGTGTCTTTGAATCCTGCCATTTTTCTAGTCATAGAAATTGTACCTCTATAATTATTAATTACTAGTCAAAACTGGGTTATTTTTAAGCTTGTTAAAAAAAACTAGTCAGTAAATCCATATTAATCCATATCCATATTAATATTATAAACGCGAAAGTAACTCTATCCGTCTGTCTGTCTGTTACCTCTTCACGCTTCAACCGCTGGATCGATTTGGATGAAATTTGGTATGGAGATAGTTGGAGTCCCGGGAAAGGACATAGGCTACTTTTTATCCCGGAAAAGCGTTTAGTTACTGCGGGAGCGCGATAACCGAATTCCACGCGGGCGAAGTCGCGGGCAGAAGCTAGTAATATTATAAATGCGAAAGTAACTCTGTCTGTCTGTTACCTCTTCACACTTCAACCGCTTGACCGATTTACATGAAATTTGGCATGGAGATAGTTCAAGTCCCAGGACTGTAGGACGAGTCGTAGCCAGTGGCGGACTAAGCCTGTCGGGGGCCCGGGGCGGAAAATTGAAAATGGGGCCCCCCTCCTTGCCTGTGTAGTCTGTGTAGATGTGTTGATGGTGTATGTTAGGCTCCCGTGCACTGACTATCTAACACATTACCATCAGGTTGTCAGCTTTCCTGGAGTGGCGTCCGCGAACCGGTAGACGAGCTGTCGGTAGGCCTCCAACAAGATGGAGTGACGACCTTGTAAAGGTCGCGAGAACGCGGTGGGTGCGAGTGGCACAGGACCGGTCTGAGTGGCGCGCCTTGGTAGAGGCCTATGTCCAGCAGTGGACGTCTATCGGCTGAAATGATGATGACCATCAGGATGCCTGTGTGCTCGTTTGCATTAATACATCCATACTTAATATTATAAATGCTAAGCGAAGGTAACTTTGACTCTCTGTTTCGTCTTCACGCTCAAGTCGCTTCACCAATTTAGATGAAATTTGGTATGGATGGAGATAATTAATTCTAGTCCCGATCAAGGACATAGGCATAGCCTAATTTTTATCCCGAAAACCGTATCTAGTTCCTACAGGAACGCCAACGCTACAACCGAATCCTACGCGGACAAATGATCCAGTAATCTTGTCGTTTGAAAGTATGGAATACCTAGTAAGCGCGAAATCCGGTAGTTCTGATTTTTTGCAGGCTTATTTGGGTACATTTTTGAACATGACGTATTTTGGTAATTTTCGAGGCGCATTTTTTTTTCTCTTATTTTATAATTTTGATAACGGATTACAGTAGAAATTGGAAGTATAAACAAAATGCAAAAAGAGGCACACTTTTGTGATGAATAGTTTAGCTACAATTCGGTGGCGAAAATTTTCATTGCACACAAATTACAAACGCGCCACACAAATTACATTTTTAACTTTAGTGACATGAATTTGCTAAATAAAACGAACTTTTTTTTGACTTTTCGATTTGTTTGCATTCATAAAAACAGCACACGATATTTCTTGAAAAGACCGGTCATATGGTGTAAATGAAAAAAATATTAAAGATCAAAATGCGTTTCTACTGGCTAATTCAATAGAGTATACAATAGAACGTACTGTAAATGTAATTTGTGTGGCGCGATTGTAATTTGTATGGACTAAAGTGGCACACAAATTACGCCACCCAAATTACTGCAAAAGTGCATTTAATTTTTGTTTGTCGAAACCATTAGCTTTAGGTAAATGACGATAGGAATATTGATTCTCGATAATCTTAACTATAAAATACTTAAATAGACATCATTGTAAAAGAGTTGAATATGCACTATTTACTGGCCACACAAATTACCTTGAAGGCTGTCCAAAAACATCGTGTCACGAACTATCCTATTTTTCTAAATTACAGCAAAGACAAGGGGTTCACTGCGATCGGTAATCGAACGCGAACTAGTATGTCTTCAGCCTAGTAACTTAAAAATGGAGTTAAATAGCTCAATCAATCAGTAACCAGCAGGTATTTGCGAGTCATTAAAAGTTCAAAAATTTCGGCTGCTTTTCAGATTTTGGCGATTTTGACCCTAAAGGACTAGTTTTTGATACTACCTTCTCAGGACGTTTTTAAAGAAGACTAAATTTGCTCTAGTAGTAGTCTCATATTAGAACCGTCTCTGTATGTATACCCAATAGTTTCTGCGATAAAGCTTTTCAGAATTCATCATTTTTCAGAACTTCGCAATATTTTAGAAGTCACTCGAACACTTCTAGCAGGATGTGTTTCCAATTACCTCCGACGAAGTGTGCTAGTGTTTAAATGTTGATGATTATGCGCATACGTAGGATATAAAAATGCTACAGGTGGCTCCAGTTCGCGACTCCACACGAGCAACACTAGCACAATCCGTCGAAGGTAATTGGAAAAACATCCTGGTAGAGTTGTTCGATGACTTCTAAAATATTGCGCAGTTCTGAAAAATTATGAATTGTGAAAAGCTTTATATCGGAAACTATTGGGAACACAGAGATGGTTTTAGTATCATATTATATCAAATTTAGTCTTCTTTAAAAAATTCCTGAGAAGTTAGTATAGTATCAAAAACTAGTCCTTTAGGGTCAAAATCGCCAAAACCTGAAAAGCATCCGAAATTTTCTCGTTTTTTATTATTTTTGACAAATTTGCGTTCGTCGCTCGAGGTTACAAACTTGGATGGTACATTAGGCCAACATCATAAACAAGCCTGCAAAAAATCAGAACCACCGGATTTCGCGCACACGCTGATGTATAAAGTTACTCGATTAGAAGGACATAGGCTACTTTTTAACCCGAAAAAACACATAGTTCCCGTGGGAGCGCGATAACCGAATTCCACGCGGGCAAAGTAGTGGGCTGAAGTCTAACTAAAAGTCTTCTTTAAAAACGTCCTGAAAAGGTAGTACCAAAAACTAGTTAATTAGGGTAAAAATCACCAAAATCTGAAAAGCAGCCAAAATTTTCGCAGTAAGTATTTTTTTATTTTTGACAAAGTTGCGTTCGGCGCTCGTGGTCACAAACTTGGATTATACATTAGGCCAACATAATAAACAAGTCTGCAAAAAATCAGAGCTACTGGATTAATTTACGTATTTATCATTATATTCCCATGGAGTCCATATTTTGCGCTTAACACGGTACCGCGAGCATTGGACTTATTACTATAGCCTTAGATTATGACGATTTGTTTCCTTCCTTTGTTTCCGAAAAAAATCAAGTATTTGGACCTTAGAGTAGGGAATGTTGGTATAACAACCTATAACTATCTATGGAATGGACTGTGGGGGCCCTCACGTCAGCTAGGTCGAAACCAGAACATTGTCGTAACAATAGGGTGGCAGTGGTGCGTGACAGAATGGGCAAAATTCTCTAACTCACTACCTGAGCTGAGGGGGGCCCGGCCCAAGATGCCGCGAGGAGAGAAAGGAAAATCCAAAAATTTCAGTTGTGCATTTTTGTAAATTAACTGGGCTGGGGCCCTATAGGTACGAAAGATTTGCCTTGGGGCCTCGAGCGTGAGGTGGTACAGTTATGCCGCTGCCTTGAGGAAACTATTTTTTCAAGTTTTTTTGTTTTAAGTACTATATTATTTGGTAATTTGGGGGCCCCCTAGGATCGGGGGCCCGGGGCGGACCGCCCCCGCCGCCCCCCCCTTAGTCCGCCACTGGTCGTAGCCTTTGTCCTTTCCCGGGACTTTCGCATTTATAATATTAACTAGTTTATAATATTAATATGGATAAAGATCAGCGGGCTTATTTTGTATGCCAGCATGTAGAAGAGTAATTATTATTTATTATATCGATAGCAAGTGCTCTCACAGTTTCGTTTGGCCACCCTTGCTGTATCTATTCACAAAAAATAAACGTAAATTTAAATGCAAGCAATTTTTATTTATTGTTCCAAATTAAGTGGTTATGTATGAGTTCCACTCACCCGTTTAGTTTAACAACCGTTAATTTTAGTATTAAGATATGGCAACACCCGCCCTCTCTCTCTTCCGCCATGACGCTTGGACCAAGGTATCGAAATTGAAAACGCTCTCCTTTTGTAACATTGTTTTAATATAAATAAACCCACCCAGTGGACCTCTAAATTGGCATTTCGTTATTTACGACGCAACATTTGGTCCTTCGAGCCGGATAGGACGAGCGACCTGCACATTTTCACTGCGCTACGCCGCGCGCAACAGACCGCCGCGTGGGCGTTGGCCTACTCATTTCGACAAGATGCCGGTCAACACTGGAAAATTAACGTTACAAAGAGATAGCCTGAAGGGGAGAATAAATCGAATACACGCTTTTAGTCTAAACCCGCCAAAAGACATACCGGCGATGGAGCTACGCCTCAATGACCTGGGTGAGTTGTTTAGAAAATATGACGACATTATGACCACCTTAGAGTCGGAGCTCCCGGAAGATGCAACACACGAGGAGGACCGCAGCGCGGTCGAGTCAGCATATTATGCGGCTAGCTCAGCCCTCAAAAATGCAATCGACTGCCTCACTCCCAAACAAATGTCAAATTCACAAATTAATGAGTATAATACAAAAACACCTAACCTTGTAAAATTGCCACAGCTAGACTTGCCAAGCTTCGATGGGTCGATGAAAGACTGGCCAAACTTCAAGAATCTCTTCATGGCAGCCATCGGAGACAGCAGTCTGCCGGCAATACAGAAGCTGCAATACCTGAAGGCCTCGCTACGGGGAGAGGCAGCAGGTCTACTCAGCGCACTCCTGATCACCGAGGAGAATTACCAGAAAGCGCTCGACATACTATCTCACAGGTATGAAAACAAAGTCATAATGGTCAATCAACATCTCAAAACAATAGTAAATGGCACATCAATCAGTAGAAACAACATAAAGGACTTCACAGTATCGTTACAACAAAGCTTAGACTCATTAACAGCACTCAATATTGAAACTGATAAATGGGACGTTCTACTAGTATTCATCATAACTCAAAAATTGGACAATTCCCTGAGAGCAGCATGGGAAATAGGAAGAAAAGATAGCAACTTACCTACACTACAAGAATTATTACAGTTTCTTAACCAAAGAATGACAGCCTTCGAGTTGATAAATGACAAATTGCCTGACAACAAGATGCAACAAGTTACTCATAGACCAAAGGTATATAGTGTTACGGTGGAAGGTGTTTGTGAACTTTGCAAGGGCCAGCATGCTCTAAATAAGTGCCCAGATTTTGTAAAAATGACCCCAGTTCAGCGGAACAACTTTGTCCGAAGCAATGCCTTGTGTTACAATTGCCTCAAACCCTATAAGCATGATCACAGGTGTTCTAAGCATAAGTGTTTTTCATGTCGAGGTCGACACCATACTATGCTGCACATGGAAAGCCCTCCTATACAAGCTAATGCATTTCACACCTCTCTCACAGCTGATGACACTAACCCAATGCCTTGGATGACTCTACACACAGTACCTACATTGCCTACAAGTACACACACAGTACCTACACAGCCACACATGGTGTCTGCGCCTTTTATGCCTACACCAACATGCAGTGTTAACAACAACACTCATCAATCACATCACATGTCTACATCACTAGTGCCTACACCCAACTGCAGTGTAAACAATAACACTCAACCACAATCTCATATGGTGTCTGCGCCACTAGTGCCTGCTCCTACTTGCAGAACTTACAATCAATCTCAACAAGCACATATGGTGTCTGCGCTACCAGAGCCTACATCTGTCTACAATTCTAACAATGACACAAAGCAAACACATAGAGTCAGTTTTCCTCACACTGACCCATCTGTACATACAGCTCACTCTATGCACACCAATAACAAGCATGTTTTGCTTTCCACAGCACTCATCAGGATTCAGGATGCGAGTGGACAGTGGCACACCGCTCGAGCACTCTTGGATTCAGGAAGTGAAGTAAACTTGGTAACTAACAGGTTAGCGCTCAAACTCAAATGCAGCCTACACCCAAATGCATGTGCAATTCAAGGTATAGGCATATCTAAACAACAATCTAATCAATGCATCACTACAAACATAGCCTCATGCACTAGTGATTACAAAGCTAGCCTCACTTGTTTAGTTATGGACAGAATAACAGTACCTCTACCACATTTCTATGTCAACACACACAATTGGAACATACCGAAACAACAGCTACACTCACTTGCTGACCCTAACTTCAATACACCAAGTGAAATTGACATACTTATAGGAGCAGAATTGTTTTACTCAATTCTGAGTCAAGGTAGAATCAGTTTAGGTCCTAACATGCCACACATGATAAATTCAATGCTAGGATGGATAATCTCAGGTACAGTTGTACTAGATACACAAGCAATCACATGTACTGCACGAAGCACTCCACAAGTTAGCCTACATCTCAATGTTAGCAATGACAATTGTGAACAATTATTATCACGGTTCTGGGAACAGGAAGAGCTTGTTACCAAACCAGTGCTTACACCAGATCAGATATACTGTGAACAGCTGTTTCAAGACACAACCAAATTTGATGAAAACGGTAGATACATTGTTCATTTGCCTATAGATAACAACTCACTCAATAAGTTAGGTGATTCATTCAACACAGCATACCGATGCCTACTGCAATTAGAGTCCAAATTCAGTAAAGATCCTGAACTATTTCAACAATATAAACAGTTCATAAATGAGTTCATTGAACTAGACCATGCTGAGGTTATACCAGGTGATTTTAAATCAAGTGACACTGACACATACCCCACATTCTTTCTGCCTCATCATGCAGTCATGAAACCAGATAGCATATCTACTAAATTGAGAACAGTGTTCAATGCAAGCGCTAAGAGCTCTACTGGTGTTTCATTAAATGACACTTTACATGAAGGCCCCAACATATACAATAATATTCTAGATATTATTTTGAGATTTCGAATGCATAAGTATGTGTTTTCCACAGACATAGTTAAGATGTTCAGAAACATACTTGTCACACCAGAGCAACGCCCATTGTTAAGACTACTCTGGAGGGAAGACAAAACAAGCCCCCTCATGTGCATACAACTCAAAACAGTCACATACGGCACAAAATGCGCACCATATTTGGCATGCCGCACACTTAAACATTTAGCTGACAGGTTTAAAGACACACATCCACTTGCTGCTCAGTGTATTGAAGAACAGTGCTTCATGGACGATTTAATGTCAGGTAGTGACAAAATTGAGTCAGTAAAAAGGTTATGTGATGAGTTAATTGATCTCTTACATAAAGGCGGTTTTTCACTACACAAGTGGTCAGGAAATGACAGTGAGATACTTACACATGTAACAAGTCATACACACACTGACACAAGCTCAGCTTCTTATGAGTTTTCTCCTGACTGTACTGTCAAAACGTTAGGATTGAAATGGGTTCCTACTACAGATTGTTTCACCATTGCAATACCAGACACAGACATTAGACAGATTAGCAAGAGAACAGTTTTGTCAAAAATAGCACAGATATTTGACCCATTAGGCCTTTTAGCCCCAGTCACAATTAGTGCCAAAATTCTAATGCAAAACATATGGAAACTGAACCTAGAGTGGGACAGCTCCTTACCTACTGAATTAGAAGCAAAATGGGTAGAATTTATAAATAAATTGCAATGCCTTAGAGGAATGACTTTGCCACGCTATTATTTTTCTGACATACCAACTAAAATTACACTGCTAGGATTCAGTGATGCATCATCACTGGCATATGGAGCCTGCATATACCTGCGTGGTACCTACCCCAATAGACCACCCACGTGTACGCTGGTAATGGCTAAAACTAAAACAGCACCCATCAAAGTAATATCAGTCCCTAGATTAGAACTTTCAGGATGTCTGTTATTATCTCGGCTAATGAAAAAGGCACTAGATATTTTTGCCAGATTTAATATAGAAGAAAAGTACTTATTTTCTGACTCATCAATTGTACTTTACTGGTTAAAGTCACCCTATAAAAAGTACAATGTGTATGTTTCTAACCGGCTAATGGAAATATTAGAGACTACTAATATTAAAGAATGGAACTATGTAAACACTAGGGAAAACCCTGCTGATTTGCTCACACGAGGTATCAACCCCGAAGACTTGGTGCAAGCCCACTTGTGGTGGCAAGCCCCTAGCTGGGCATGTAGTGATATTGCTCAGTGGCCCATATCTCAGCCAAAACAGATAGAGGAACCTGATACTAGGCTAGAAATAGTACAGCCTAGGACTAAAACTACACACACAGTCACAACAAATACACCATTCGTTGACTACTTTGACAGAGTTTCAAACTTCATACGACTAAACCGAATTATGGCATATGTTTTTAGATTCATTAATAACTTGAAGACTAAAACAAAGAACACTACTACACTCTCTGTAACAGAATTAAATAATGCACATGATTTCATTATCAGAACTGTACAAGAACACCACTTTCCTAGGGAAATAAAAGAATTAAAATCTATGAAGTCAACTGACAGTAGCGAGGACTTATACACATTTAAAAGTAGCCCACTGCGCAAGCTTAATCCATTTTTAAGTGACCAGTCTATTCTTCGCGTTGGCGGGAGAATAAAACATTCAAATGTTCATTACAATCATGCACATCCAATTATCTTACCGAGCAAGGCACACATCACAAAACTCATCATAGAACAGTATCATCAGAGACTGCTTCATGAAGGCATTCAAACAACACTGGCTGCTATTAGGTTTAAGTACTGGCCAATTAAGGGTAGAGGTGAGACAAAAAATGTGATACACAGGTGTGTAAGGTGCATAAGGTTTCGAGCCCTCACTTGTAAGCAGCAGATGGCAGCTTTGCCTGATCCAAGAGTGACTCTAGTGCGTGCTTTCACTCAAGTCGGCATAGATTTCAGTGGTGCTATACATATACGTAATACTATGTTGCGTAACTGTAGATATACAAAAGGGTATATATGTTTGTTTATATGTCTAGCGACAAGGGCTATCCATTTGGAGCTAGTAGGAGATTTGACTACTCACTCTTTCATAAATGCATTGAAACGGTTTACAGGACGACGAGGCATTTGTACACATATTTACTCTGATAATGGAACCAACTTCAAAGGTGCTCATAACGAACTAAACGATTTGTATAAAAAATTCCAAGAGAAAGGTTCATATAGTGAAATCGTGAACTTCTGTGTTTATAATAACATGCAGTGGCATTTTACCGTACCATTAGCCAGTCATATGGGCGGAATATATGAGTCAGGGATTAAGTCTGTGAAACGTTTACTTAAAAAACAACTTTGTAATAGTAAATTAACATATGAACACCTTGCTACGGTACTCATTCAAATTGAGGGAATCCTCAATAGTCGGCCTCTATGCCCATTGTATGATGAACCCAATGATCTTACCTGTTTGACCCCAGCTCACTTCATTATTGGGTCACCTATTGTAGACTTGCCTGAACCTACAGTAATTGATGTAAATGAAAATAGATTATCTCTTTTCCAAAGAATTAGTAAATTTAAACAGATGTTTTGGAAACAGTTTTATAAACAATACTTGTCAGAATTACAGACTAGATGTAAATGGTTAAGTAAGTCTGAAAACTTAGATATTAATAATATTGTAGTAATCAAGGATGAGAATACTCCCCCCTCGTGTTGGCCCCTAGGCAAAGTAATTAAAGTTATGAAAAACAAACATGACAATTTAGTAAGATCTGTTCTTGTAAAGACTGCGACAGGAGAGTATCATCGTCCTATACATAAGCTTGTATTGTTACAAAAACAATAAGTATTATGTAAAGATAAGTTTAAAGGTCCTTCGAGTTGAAAGTTTTAATATTTTGTTTTGAAAAGGGCAGCTAGCCTAATTTATTTCCTTTTGATTCTAGATTTGATTATTATACATAAAGCTTGTATTGTATTGTTAAAAACTATTTTTTTATGTAGCACGAAGCTAATAAATAATGTCAATTTGATAGTTATCTAGAATTCTGTAAGAGCTTATAAAGTAGCCTATTCATTTGTTCTATGTTTATAGTCTAGATACTTTTCTGGATAAGTACTTGTGTATACTTCTGATAGGTACTTATACATAGTCCCAGCTATATGATATTTTTGTTTAATTTTACTATTTGCTATTATAGCACTTCTAGCGTGCCGGGGAGTATGTATGAGTTCCACTCACCCGTTTAGTTTAACAACCGTTAATTTTAGTATTAAGATATGGCAACACCCGCCCTCTCTCTCTTCCGCCATGACGCTTGGACCAAGGTATCGAAATTGAAAACGCTCTCCTTTTGTAACATTGTTTTAATATAAATAAACCCACCCAGTGGACCTCTAAATTGGCATTTCGTTATTTACGACGCAACAGGTTATATTAGAAAAAGTAGTTTTTAATAAGTAAGTACAGTTGCTCAAAAAATAATCATTTCCATACCTACCTGTTTAGCGTGCGAAAAGTTGGCCAATTCTGAACGAGCGCTTTTTGATCTTGACACCTACTTAGTGAGCGTGCGTAAAGTTTTTTTACGGACACTAGTGTAATAGTACATTACAGACCTAGGGAGGTGAATTCGTTAATTTTCATGTCCTAGATCGCAGGTGTTTGAGAGCCGAACCGAAGGTGAGGGCGATAAATATGTTGTCTGGGGCTTTACGAAATACCGCCCGTGGTTTGTCTAAAGTTTTACGTCTTGCCTTGGCCAGAAAGTGAGATTTTCTCCCTGCGTAGCGGGCATAAAAACCCACTTTACGGCCAAGGGTGACGTTAAGATTTTTGAACTTCATCCTGTTCGTTTTTTACTTTATTCCATTTATTTCGCAAATATATAAAAAATGTCGTTTGGTACACATGCGAAATTGTCATTTTCACTCTTCCCTTCATTCTCGAAATTGTTTCGCTTGGGTCAACTTAACTAGAGACTCGATATAAGATTTAGCGATTGAAAGACAACGCTGTGATTTTATTATATTATTTAACTAGGTACCTACATTTTAATTGGTATTTAACTGGATTGACACAAAATTTGGTATTATAGGGCTTAGATTATAATACGGATCAACATATCTATAAGCTACCCCTTTTTGCACCGAATTCCGCCTGGATGAAGTTGCGGACAGAAGCTAGTTAAGAAATAAGTTAGGTAGGTACGTAGGCACTATGGTTTTACTTAGCCATAGGTTTTCAAAAAGGGTTTCATCAAATATCTTCAAGACCGGAAACACATTGTTGATGCCTCTGGGGTTAAAAGCCATTCACCACCAGGTGGGCCATCCGCCTGTTTGTCCATTATCCATAAAACTAAGAATACCTATTAATTTTGCATTAAGTACCTACGTTTTTACTTAAATTAATTTACTTACTACATACATTGTATTATTTGATGATTTTAGAAGAAATTAAAAATGTTTATCTTTGGTAATAAGTTCTTTGAATAACTCAAGTAATTAAACCAAAGTATACAGTCAGTACTTTGTTTAATTCAGCAACCTGAACAGCCAAACCATGTTGCCGGGCACGCGCATTGTTCTTTAACGCAGTACGCGATTTTTGCACACGGGCATCCCTTTAGCGCCTGCACTAATGTAATGTGGCTGCTTCGGGCCACAGTTGGCCCACCCACAGCCTCGGCCGATATCGTCGATATCAACGCCGCTAGCGCACCTAGCGGATTTTTCAGTCGCGGTGGCCATCATTAATTCAGTACACTTGTGACCGCTCCGAGCGTGATTCGGAACGCCAAGACTCGGTTATCTGTCACTTGTCACTGGATTAAACAATTAAACGTCATCGTTGTGTTGTGTATAACCTGCTACAGTCTCTAACTCTACAGTAGTGCTTTACATGTGTTTTCTTTCATACTGTTTCATACTTTGGCGCCAAGTGAAAATAACAACGTGTGATTCAATAGTGTTTAAATAATATAATAAAATGGAAAACAAAGCATCTCAAGATGATGAAAGTTACACTACGGTAAGTTTTTCGTGTTATTAACTTTAGCTAAAATTTACTGTGGAGCAGTTAATCTAATAAAATGTTATTTTCCTATAGGCTATAGTTACTCGGGAAATGTTGAGAGAAGACTATGATATTACTTTTGGGTTAAATACAATTATTTTTTTACAGGTCCTTGAATAATTTATAAATACAGGGTTTTTTTCAACTGGGACTGTATGGGGAAGTCCTATTGTATGGGAGATAGAGAGAAACTGTCTGGGAACATTCGAACATTAAGTCTTCAAATATGAAACTAAATATGTCATTGTTAAATTTTTTTGAAAATTGGGATTCTTGATGTGTTGTATTCTGTACTCTGTTTTGTGTGAGGATTGCTTCAGGAGGAAAAAATAAATGTGCACAGTAGAATTTTAATTTTGTAATTAAATTTGTAGGGCAAACAAATTATAATCCCTTTTTTAATCAACTTCTGCTTATCCAGATTTTTTCCTGTCCCTCACAGAACACCTGCCTCTTTCCATTTTTAGGGTTCCGAAGTCCACAAGGAACCCTTATAGTTTCGCCATGTCAGTCCGTCCGTCTGTCCGTCTGTCCGCACTATTGCTCGGAGATGCTTAGTTCTAGGAAGCTGTAATTTGGCATGAACATAAATATTAGTTACGCTGACAAACTGGTACAATAAAATTTTGAAATATTTTTTTTTATAGGGTACCTCCCCTACTCGTAAAGTGGGGATGTAATTTTTTATTCTTGCGTACCCCATGGTGCGGCACATCGTTGAATAGTTCTTAAAAATATATTGTGGGTTTATTAAAACTATTTTTTGATTAAGTGATGCGTTTTGTTAGAATAGTCACGTGTCCCCCCCCCCCCCCCGCCGCCAGCTGAATGGTGGTATTTGCATGGCTGAAAAAAAACACGGTTGTGGCATATATAACGTAGTTGAAAGCAAAACTATCACAGCTAAGTAGGCTGTACAAACTTACGAGTCATAGTCGACCAACTTATGAAATGATTAAAAAACCAATGATTTTTCTCGAGCCGCAGGGGCGTCGGGCGGGCATGTCATACCACAGGCTAGCTAGATGCTAATAAGTCTTAGAAAGGTACTGTGGGCATCCTCAACTTCGGAACCCTATACTTTGCGCGTGGCCCGACACGCACTTGGCCGGTTTTATGGCTGAATATAGAAAATCATATGAACCCTGACAATAAAGCAGCCTCACTTATTTTGAAAATCAAAGTGGTTTTGCCTACTGCATTACTGAGTTTGAAAGCCCTTTATCGCTTTTTCAGCATAGCATGCTAGGTCTGTTCATTTTGTATGAAACCTGAAACAGAAATTGACCTAGCCCCAACCTAAGCAAAGCTTCTAGTGTGGGTGGTAGACATACAATATAAATACTTATGTATATAAAAATACTAGCTTCTGCCCGCGACTTCGCCCGCGTGGAATTTAGCCTATGTCCTTTTCCGGGACCCTACTATCTCCATGCCAAATTTCATCGAAATCGGTCCAGCGGTTTTAGCGTGAAGAGGTAACAGACAGACAGACATACAGAGTAACTTTCGCATTTATAATATTAATATGGATACATACATAAGTATATAGGGCCAAGCAAAACATTGTGATAATATTTTACCCACAGAATCAGCTAACAATTCTAAGCAATTAAGTTTTCAGGTTTTTTATTTTTTTTATCTATAAATACCTACTAAACACCCATGACTCGAGCACAATCATTCAAGTTCATCACACAAAGTATACCCCTAGCAGAATTCGAACCTGCAACTATCAGAACAGCAACAAGCTCACTTCCAAATGAACCAACACAGTCATCAAACCAGTTGTCTACTTAAATAATGTCCTAAATGATGCCTCCTCTAAAGTAAAAAAAAAATACATATATGAAAATAATATATCATTCATATTTCATAGTATGTGATGTGATAGCAATAGTAAGTATTTACAGTTGGAGTAAATTTATTATGTTTTATATTAACACTACTTTAATAAAAGTTGAAAGTGTTATCAAAGATGGAACTACCTACTAAAAATACAGATTTACATTTATATCATACCTAGTATTGATTTATAAATGTTTACATCACCCTTGGCCGTAAAGTGGGATTTTCTGCCCGCTACGCGGAGAGAAAATCTCACTTCTTGGCCAAGGCAAGATGTAAAACTTTTGACAAACCACGGGCGGTAATTCGTAAAGCCCGAGATCGCTTATTTATGGCCCTCACCTTCGGTTCGGGCCACAGAAACCTGCGATCTGGGACATTTACGAATTCACCACCCTAGGTCTGTAATGTACTATTAATCGAAGCTCACATAGTTACATACATAGAGAACAATAATAGTAAATAAAACAGTCTTAACTGCAGGATACATGTATCACAGTTAGGATATGATTACATAATCCTTTAAACTCAGCATCAAATACTCCTTATCTTAAAGTATGTTAAGAGTACATATGTCTGCTCCTTTCCTTCTTATCATAATACTGTCAATCTACAGTATCTAAAAAGCAGTCACTATCAGCATCACTTTGTGTCACATTTAATAAGATCTCAATTAATTTATTATTTTTAATTCTAAGGTATTCAAAGTAATGTGCCACCAGTGTATACTCCACATATATTAGTTAACTTTTCAGCCAATCTACACCAAACTGGGTGTTTGTATTCAATCAAGCATATAATTAATTTCTGCCCAAGCATATATTTCCTTGCCTATGTATTCTATCTCATCTTATATACTGTACTATTAAATAAGCTATATTTCAAATCACGATCAAGAAAACGGCCCTAAAAATTACGATGAAATTTGATATACAGGATACAGGGGTTTGTGGGGTGACAAATCGATCTAGCTAGGTCTCATTATATCTGGGAACATTGGTTATTGGCTATTTCGCCCAGGTACTCTTATCCTTTAACCTTTAAACATGCTAACCTTGTATAGTTTTCCCAACTATCTCAGAAACGGCTCTAAAGATATGAAATTTGCAAGAAAGATTATAATATCTGCAAAAACTCATTTTTGGCTATTTTCACCATAGCAAAGATTGGTCGCCCAGGTACTAATGAATGTTACAACCATAATCAACATAATCGTAACATTTGTAAATTTAAAGCAGTAAATGTTAAGTAAGAAGAAGTAAAATTACAAGTAGGTAATTAATTCTGTTACATAATTTGAATTTTAAAATGAATTTAATATGCCATTTTATGTCAACAGGTAACAGAAAGAAACATTCCATGGTACAAATATGTTACTGTGGAGCTAACTATGTTTTTATACATGATGGCATTCATGATCACAAATGTCATAGAGCAGACATTTTATGTGTTCCGGGCATGCACAGTCAACCACGGGTACAGCGAGGAAATATGTTACAACATAACTGCTTACAGTGAAATCAATAGGGAAGTTCAGGTATGAGATGGTGTCTCTTGAATGATTAATCTGCTAAAAGTTCTTGGTACATTTCACATTTCAGAAACATGATTTCAGGTGACAGTGTCTACATTCCTGCAGTGGAACGGAGTGGCGGTTCACGTAGTGCCACTGGTACTTGCATTCTTTTTAGGTTCCTATAGTGATAAGAGAGGAAGAAAGTCCATCCTACTGGCGGGGCTGCTTGGAAAACTCTACTTTTCCGCAATGATCACATTAAACACCATGAAAGGCAAGTCTTTTTAGACTTCTGTTCAAGTGTACATATGATGTCCCAACATCTGAATTTGGGGGGCATTTTGTGTCCCAAATAATATACATAATCATTTATAAGTGTGTCACGTATTCATGCCTCACATGGGAGATCAGTATATTTGGCAGGTACTGTATATATACCTTTTAATATAACTTATTCCTCTAAGAATGAATAATATCTACATGATGGTCTGGTCTGTGCTGGCAAGTAGAACTTTCTTGTCTAACTAAAGAAGTGAAGTAATGTATTTTGTCACGAAATTAAATCGTGTCATGCGCGGTGCACAAAGTCGGGGGCAAAGTGTACCTACCTAGTCAGGTTTTCAGAAACCTAATAAGGCACTCAATACAGCGTACATGCGTGCAGGTTTCCACACGGTGTTATCATTCACCGAAAAGGTCAGTACTAAATTCTTCTTAAAATAAATGAAGAGGTGCGAGCCGGATTCAAACCCCCGACGCTCTGCATGAGAGGCGGTAGGTCAAACCACTAGGCTGCCATGGCTTTTTTTAAACTATGCAAACTTCTTTTTTCAGATTGGCCCCTACAGTATGTGATATATACAGCAGCATTTCCGAGCGCATTAACTGGTGCAGACTTGGCAATATTTGCTGGTGCCTTTGCCTACATAGCTGATGTATCTACTGTTCAAAACCGAACTCTAAGAGTGGGTATACTAGATGCTGTGTATCTAAGCACTATGTCCTTAGGGGTGGCTTTGGGTAAGTAACTAACCTTATTTCAAGTATACCACGACACAATTAAAATAGCGCGTGGCATGGCACTTAGGTTGCCTTTTCACTGGAGTGGAGATGTGCGGGAATCAACCAATCACGGGGCACCCAGGTAACCCAGGGTGCCTCAACCTGATGCGACGGTACCTGTTGAACTCCTTTCTTAATTGGTGGATATCCGTACTTCACCGCTCTGCTCCCGTCCGAAAGCTCAGTGGAAAGGCAGCCTTACACTGTTGACATAGTCTAACTCAATTCGCGCGTTATAGGTACTAATCGTTGTGCTATATAACATAAAAATTATTCAGTTACTTTTATAACAATATCAGTGCCTGGTGCCTCTTTTTATGTATTCTAATATACGCTCTTCCACTTTACTGTAAGTAGTCATCTCCTTTACCGTTATCCCACATTACGTGGGGCCGGCACAACATGTTCCTTTCTTCCATTTCTCTCTGTCAGCCGTCATCTCAGAGTTCACACCCTTTTTAAGGATATCCCCTTTCACACAATCCATCCATACCTTTCGTGGTCTACCTCTACCTTTATATCCATCCACATTCATATTTATACCTAACTCTTTTCGTTATGTGGCTTGTAATAAGAGTACAATATTATAGCTTAAGAAAAAAAATATATCAACTGGTTATTAAAGGTAGCAAAATATATTTACAAACAGGTGCAAATAATGAAGAAATACTTAATGCATTTTTGTGTGTTTCTATTTTGGACCGCTCTGAATTGATTCAAATATATAGTTAAGAACCCCCGATCAAATATGTATAAGTATAAAAAATACTAAATCAAAATCGGTTTATCTGTTCCGGAGCTGCCTAGCTAGCCGTACAGATATTAATTTACGGATAAATAGACCCTACTTGTTTGTGACGGGGTTTAAAAATAAATCTCTAGGTATTTTAGTTATTTTTTTGAACAAGGTTCGTGTTGAGTACATAAAATTGGAATAACTAACTATACATGATATACTTATGTTCGTTTCAGGTAACGTGTTGTACACCAAGGTAGTAAACAGGTCGTTTACATTGATGTTCATGATAAACACCGCCTTGATGGTGATATCAACTGTTTACACCTTCATGTGCCTGGAATGGCAGACGAGGCCCGAGCAGCAGTCGCTGCGGGAGGCGGGCGTCACCAACCCAATCAAGGATTTCTTCGACCTCAATAACATGAAGGAAACATTGGTGACACTGACTAAAAGGAGGACCGATAAACGCAGATTGTTTTTGTGGTTCCTACTTATTTCTATGGCTCTATACACATTCCAGAGAGGTAACTACGATCCGTTAAAAACTATAGTCTACTCTATCACACGAGAACATATTTTTCTGGTTAAAGGATCTGCCCTTTTCTGTATCCTCGACAACGACGCAAAGTTTCACGATCATCGGTTCAGCAGTTACACTTACATACTCACATTTTCAAATATAATACCATACCTATTGGCAAAGCGAGAGACGGGAAAACTTGAAGCTGATACTTATTACATCTTTTTGTACTTATACACATGCGGGGCGCAGACATTAAAATAATAAATATCTACTTGTTATGCCTATCTGCGCGTTATTGTCTCTGATTGATAATATTTGTGTTGTACAGTCAAGCGCTAAGGCAACTCGTACGTAAGTACGTTGCCAAAGCATAAAAATGTGTATAAAACGACCATTTGTCGGATGTTGACTGTACAGTCGCGATGTGTGGAAGCGAATGAGGTGATCATAAATATCTGATTACTATATTATTGTAAAGACGTTAGAGTGCGTGTTAACATATTTATCACCTCGCCCTATTCTATACAGTCGAGTTTTCTTTAACTATGCTGATTTATAATACCGATCTTGATAGTCGTGAATTTACTGAGTAAAATGACAGACATGCAACGCGAGTGTATTTATTGCACAATATTTCTTAGATTCGATTACGTAAGGTTTTTATTTAGCTGATAAGCTTACATATACGTACTTATTCCAACATTGTTTACAACTTAATTAATCGATGTTACGTATTTACCTAAATAGCACATGCAATCTATTCTTACATCATTTTTAACTCTTTTTAACCGCCACTCCAAATGCAGACGTACCTAGCGCCTGCGTAGCGCTAATTTCATATATACTCGCACGACAAAACAAAACGTATGTTTTACGTTGTAGGCTTTGTCGTCTGTAACCGACGGTGGCGGTGAAAAGGTTAAAATTACCATAGTAAATAACGTCGAAATGAATACATTAAGTACCTCAATAACTACTGGATTTATCTATTGGTTATAGACTCGAAATTATTAGGGACAATAAGATGAGATGTCCGCTTGACACCAATATTTGCACTAGCATACCCTATTTTAAACTATTTGGTGATGTTTTAGTGATAAGTAGGATTCGTCTTGTACTCTTATATAAATGAAATTGATACCGATCGCAATCTATCAAGCTAAAACAGCGGAATCTTACTATACAGCGTATTCGGATATTAGATGCTTTATCCATACAAAAAGGTTTCTAAACCTTCTAATCAAATTGCTCTTAATACTAGATTCGGATGCCCTTTCGAACAATTTTTTTTTTGCATAATGTCATAACGCATAAAATTTTAACGCATAACCTTCTTATTGTTGCCTTTGCCTATCAGTGGAATGTTCGAACAGGCTAGAGAAAAAAGAGCTTCATATGACATAATTACCTATAATATGGCATAACTGTAATATGGTATATATAATAGTTTTACGCATAATGTTATAACGCACAATTTTATGCATAACTAGTTGGCCCGGTGAACTTCGTATCACCACGAATTCCCATACAAAGTATGCTTTTTTTGAGCTGTTCCTTTAGATTTACTATCTAAACCTTCCTTGAATCACAGTAAATGAAACAAAAAAGAATGAGGCAAAGCGGTTCAGTGGTTCTCGGACCTTAGCCAGACACACGGTAATCCATTTTTAGGGTTCCGAAGTCCACTAGGAACCCTTATAGTTTCGCCATGTCCGTCCGTCCGTCTGTCCGCACTATTGCTCGGAGATGCTTAGTTCTAGAAAGCTGTAATTTGGCATGAATATACATATTAGTTACGCTGACAAAGTGGTACAATAAAATTTTGAAATATTTTTTTTTATAGGGTACCTCCCCTACTCGTAAAGTGGGGATGTAATTTTTTTTTCTTGCGTACCCCATGGTGCGGCATATCGTTGAATAGGTCTTAAAAAAATATTGTGGGTTTGTTAAAACCATTTTTTGTGTGTCCCCCCCCCCCTGCCAGCTAAATGGTGGTATTTGGATGGCTGAAAAAAATCACGGTTGTGGCATATATAACGTAGTTGAAAGGAAAACTATCAGAGCTAAGTAGGCTGTACAAACTTACGAGTAATAGTCGACCAACTTATAATGATGATTTTTCTCGAGCGGCAGGGGCGTCGGGCGGGCACGTCATACCACAGGCTAGCTAGATGCTAATAAGTCTTAGAAAGGTACTGTGGGCATCCTCAACTTCGGAACCCTATAATTTGCGCGTGGCCCGACACGCACTTGGCCGGTTTTTAAGTATATAGATCACGCGAGATGTTATCACACATAATGTATGCATAAAGATCATTTTGTATAATTTTGGATGGACGCCTACATAGTAAAATTTCGCGCGTGAGAATGTTCATTTCATAGACAGCGTCGATTTAGGTCTGACCAGGTCTGACTGAATGTAGGTAAAATAGATTAGGTTTCGGTTACAATTTGTGACAGGCCCTAACGCCCAACCACTTTGAAGTGCACCGTAATTTTATTCGTTTTTATGCCATTCAATGATTTTGCCTACATGTTTAATAATAATAATAATAATATCCATTTATTTCAGAAAGTTTAGGCATCACTAGATGATGCGTAAAATTTTATGCGTTTTGACATTATGCATTTCGTTAGTATGCTTTTTGATGTTATGCATTTTGGCGTTTTGATGGGGCTTACAACGGTTATGCCATTACGCGTTGCAATAGGGACCCACTAAGTATATTCAACTCTTGAGTCTTGCGATTTAAAACTAGTGGCTCTGAGAACCTTGCGAGTCTATTTTTGGATTGCTTACATCATGTTTTTTTGTTAATTTTGATAGGTATGTATAATTTTGGAACCTGGTCACAAAACTTCACGAGAATTGGTTGAGAAATGGGACCTGTAGAGGAGAACAGTTCAAAATCGTCCGGACACACTAAAACATTATCAACTCTACTCAAGCTGAAACGGAGCGCTCGCTCGGTCAATAAAAAGTTCCAAAGTGAAGATGGGTCAATAACAAGCATCATTTTTTCCATCCATGTATTTGGAACTCTTTACGAGAAGTTTAACTTCATCACATGCGCTCAATGACTCACTGTCATTGATTGGATGTGGATTGTTTTGTATTTATCTCGCTCAGAGAATTGTTTCGAAGTGGCGACTACAGAAAGTTACATAACATAAGTCATAATACAAGCATTACTGTATGTTTTCAGACGAACGCCCGGTTATGTATCTGTATGTACAGAACGTTTTCCAATGGGATGCGAGCGATTACAGCAACTTCAGAACGTACATGAGCACAGCGTATGTCCTATTGATGCTATTCGGCATTCCGCTCATGACCAAAGTTTTCCGCTGGAAGGATACGGTTAGTATCTTATCTTACACTTTAAACGCGCTGATCCTGTATATTTCTTTCCATCTTTATTTATACAAGCGATGTCAGAAACGGTTGTAAGGATTTGGACGAAATTTGGAATAAAGTGGTTTACGCGGGCGACAAATCAATCTAGATAAGTAGGTCACATATCTGAGAAAACTCGGTTTTAGCTATGTTCGCCCAGGTACTTAGTATGAAGTATGATAAAAAGGAGAATAAAATAGCTTCAAACGTCAGACTTTGAAGTAGTCTAGTTTACCATAAGCATAGTGCTTATTATAATTGTAGAATATTCGATATGACTGAGACATCAATGTGTTTCAGCTAAGTGAAACGCTCCAATCTTTGACACACTCAAATTCAGTAATGAACACGCTGTGATTAAACCTCTTCCTCGCAAACGACGCGCGACGCATAAATATATCGGCACCGCAGGTCCAACGCCAACGACCAATTAAGGGTCATGGAGTACAATAACAACGGAAATAGGAGGTTAAATACATATGTGTTAAGATCCATATTAGCTTTAGACGTCAGCCAGGCCACCCTCGGTGTGCGAGTGACGGCTTTTGCATTTGACATGGAGTTGAAAAGGTTAAATGCCAACCTTATTGACGTTTATTAGTTGATCGTGATGCTCGGGGCGACGTCTCACATGGCCGGCCACTTCTTGTACGCCCAAGCCACGACGTGGAAGCTGCTGTACGTCGGGGCCACCGCGGCTGCGCTCGGGCCGTGCGTCGCGCCGCTCGTGCGCTCGATGACCTCCAAAGTGTTGCCACCCGCTGAAAGAGGTACTAGCCGACCTATTTGCACAGCACACACCAGTAAAATATACTGCTGAACTGGCCACTACTAAAATACGTCGTGTGCAGATCACTTCAAGGTTATACCTTCTATTGCTGGTGACTGCACATTATTATTATTTTTATCGAAAAATGAGAGCCATTAATTATTTCGATTATTCTCCATAATGATATTAAACATGTATTTATTAGCTTAACAAATCACACAGGCACTCTGTAGTTTAACAGATAACAGGCATTTATAATGGAAAAAGGGTATGGGCACAGCTAATGCTGATTTTAAGCCCATGCGACGTCAATATTGATGGCAATTATGTTTCAGTTTTACAACAAACAATCAATGAAGTAATGTTTAATTAGCACATAATACTATTAATAGTACATTACTACAGAGGCCGGGAAGGAGGATGTTGCGGGCCGAGCATTATATACGGCCGAACGAAGTGAGGCCGGATAGTTACGAGGCCGACAACTTCCGTTCCTCGATTTCAACAGGTCTAGTCTGGAAACAAAAAAGATTGACTACTCCATCCCATTGCACCTATAAGTTTAGCACAGATCAGTCAGGCTTTAACAGCTAGCTAGCTAACTCTAGCTTAGTTAGCTCGAGTTAGCGTTTAACTCGAGTTAAGATGATACAACTAAACTAAGGTTTGGTGCAAGTTAGCCTAACTCTGATTGATGCAAGGATTGAAATTCAAATTTGTATTCCAGGAGTGGCGTACGCATTTCTGTCGGTGATGGAAAACATAGTAGCGATGTTCGCCTCCATAATTTATTCGCAAGTTTATAAAGCTACGCTCGGCACCGATAATTTGAACGCCATTTTCTATCTCACCATGGGGACGCAAGCGGTTGTATTTATACTAGCAATGTAAGTATTTAGTTTATATACTCATTAACACGGCGCTCAAATTGAACATTAAATCTGGCTTTAAAGTTCAGTTTCAACGCCATGACGTTTTGACGTTCCCTATAGAATCCCTATGAAATAAATCCCTTTTCTTACCGAACAAGGCCCCTGCTGCCAATTGCAAACCTCTTTGAAAGGGTTGAATTTAAGTAAAAAATTGTAATGTTTTATTCAGAATGACGGAGATCCTGCTACGTGGAAGAAGCCTAGATTCCCTTGATGTCGAAGAAGAACGAAATATTGCAGAGTATTCTTCCTGATGACACACTAACGCGACTTGAGCGTTTTTAAATTAATATAAATTTAGCGCCTAACTTTATAATACAGAGATATTCAAATTAATGGCTGTAGAGATTGTGATAAAATATATGTACATAATCAGTCGAAATTTTGGCCTTTTGGCTTCTGTACTTATGCATAAGTACCTTCGGAAGGTTGCAACCTTGCAGATTTAGTACCCGATAACTATTAACTGTTTTAATTGTTTACACCTAGGTATATCGTTACGTATCATAAGCATTTCTTAGATTTTAAGGTTATAACATAATGAAATAGAATTTGATAAGAGATACTTTAACCGTTAAGTTTGTTCCGAGATTAAATCAATAAGCATTTTGTTACGTTATACATCTTTATCAAGATATTTTGCGACATAGTATTATGAATTTTCTTTTAATTGCAACTGCTATTGCAGCCAAACTACCATATGCGAAAAAATATATGCACTGTTATAGTAATATCCGGCATGCCTCAAAATTATCTTTATATTTATTTGCACTTTTTTATAAGCATAATGCTTCGTTTGGTTATATAAACGAAAATAATTAACTCGAATAAGGTTAAACTGACTCGAATAGCGATTATTTCAATGAATTTTATTTACAATCAAATTGTTTCTTTAACCTTTTCAATGCCAACGACGCATATATCGGCACCGCAGGTTCAACGCAGACTTATAAATGTGTTCGCCAAGTGTACGCCATGTACAACGGAGTTAAATATAGTACATTACTACAGAGGCCGGGAAGGAGGATGTTGCAGGCCGAGTATTATATACGAACGAAGTGAGGCCGGATAGTTACGAGGCCGACAACTTCCGTTCCCCGCCGATGTATGTATAGTGCAATGCAAATGAAATAAATAAATAAAATAATATTTTATATATAATATATTTTGTCTTTTTTACATAAATAAAACTTCGATACCTATGTAGAGATCTTCTACTATCTAAAGTCCCGCGCCTTCACATTTCAAAACGCTTCAATTTTTTATTATTATTTAAAAAAGCACCACCAACACTCTCAACGCATAGTTGATGGCTGTCTCAGCACGCACACATGTGTTGAGAGTGTTGGTGGTGCTTCTTAAATACATCGAAGCGTTTTGAAATGTGAAGGCGCGGGACTTTAGATAGTAGAAGATCTCTAGCAAATATGGTTCATTATTTTTTTTAAAGCTGTATTGGCAGAATGTTATAGCAAACCATAGAGTAAATATTGCTTGTAACTTTTTTTTAATGGCGGAATGCCAAGATGCTGTGTCACAAATATAACAAATGGAAAATAAAAAAAGTGAGTTGCCGGCCTAGGCCTGCAACGTTTGTATGAAATTTCATTATAGATCAATTGTCTAGCCGCGCCTGAAACGTGATACTTCCCAGGCTAATAAGAGGAACACAATATCAATATTTCATTGCATGTTTGAGAAAAGTATATTTAATATCCCGTGCCGAAGCCGTGGTAGCCTAGTGGTTTGACCACCGCTTCATGGGTCGGGGTTCGAATCCGGGTGACCGTCAAGCCAGCGTACACCGTAGCATATTCAGGATCTGATTATGCAAATAAATAGTACCTAAATAGTACCCACGGAATATCTAACTAAAAAAAATAGTACCCTTAAACTTTTCGAAATATAAGGGCTGTTCACGGTGTACGCTACCGGGCGTCAAGCTGGCGTACACCGTAGGGATCTCTGGAACGGCTTGGTTTTCGGGAATGGTTTATGGTTCAAAAAATAGTACCCAAATAGTACCCTAGAACCGTCAAATTTCATCACTCTATCTATAATGGAAGCTGAGATATTACATGACTTCACGGTGTACGAAATTTCGCACCGTCAAGCTGGCGTACCCGGGAATTTCACACAGAAGACCTTCGAATTCTGGAATCAGGTTTATGTCAATAAATAGTACCATAAATAGTACCCCCTTTTCAGTAAAAATAATATATAAAAAGTACATAGGAGACTACAAAAACACAAGGAAAACTTCTACATAGTAAAAGTACTGGCGCGCGAAAAAGTGTTTAATTCATTATTATTTTCATATTATGCGTTTTTTATCAGTCGTGTACTGGTGACATATGTAATTGGATTCCGTTTAATGTCTAAATAAAAAAGTATATTTTATATGTGTCTTTGTTGCTTTAGCCGAGTAATGGTGGACAATGTACAGGACATTTACGAGTATCGAGGTCGACTAAACCCCGGTTCCTATATCCACAAAACGCCTCGTTATGGTTACGAATGGTTAAAAAAATCTGACAGATTATGAAGCAAACGTCAAATTTTAACCATCCGTAGACAAAACTAGGCGTTTAATGAATATACTGATATGGTAATTAAAGAAGAAAGACAGGATTTCATATTTTATTTTCAAACGAAAACAACGGCCGACTGTCAGCTCATAATATATTTATTTATACTTTTTAATCTTTTGAGTGACAGTCGGTCATATTCTATCAACTATTTTAGTTCGGGGGCGTAGAGGCGCACGCAACGTTTAATATTGGCGTGGCGGTCAAAGGTTGAAATGGCACCATCATAAGATTGGCTTATTCCCAGTTGTCTGCACCCCGTTGTCCACACTGCAGACTACTGAGATTTTTATACCGGTTGTCCGCAGTGCGAACAAATGGTACTTAATAATCAGCAGTGGGAATGCAAAGAACCATTAGGCTGCACCTCTTACCGCAGGTGCGGATTACTTCATTTCATTTTGCCATTTGTTCACACTGCAGACAAATGAGAAAAAAATCCTAGTGGTCCGTAGTGCGTCCATGTGATGCATCTTAAAACTTTCACTACCACAAGCTAAACTAATTTAGTAGTTACAAGCATAAGTACTTAGTTATATGGAGAAATGAGACGCTGGCTGTGGAACACTAAAAGATTCGAAGAAAATTTTCGAAATAAAACCAAGTAGGTTGGATGTCATATATTTACACAAATCAACAACACATAAGTACAAATATTTAAACATTGTAATAAAATAACCAATAAAGAGAATTTGTCATTAACTTTCTTAAAATACGAATGGAATTTTAGTTGACATACTTGAATCAAAAGTAAACTTAACTGGATTTTTTTTCCTGTTGGGATTTGGGACTGTAAGTGGGAAAAAACCTAGCAGTCCGCAGTGCGGACTACTTGGAATGGTATTTACAGGTCCCATAATTATTGTAGAGTTAAGGAAATATCCGTATCTTTTCTGGATAAATTTGCTAAAAATAGTATATTAAAAAATATTTATAAACGACATTTTGACGTGAATAATTACAAAAAAGAAGGCATTGTAAATTTTCGTAAATGGTGTGATGCAAAACTAAGAGTACATACAGTAATTTAAAAAAAAACCTTTTAAGAAATCATTATAATCGAGCAAAAATATTTTGGATAACTAGACAGTCTTTTTTATCAAATATTCTTAGTTTTAGGGTACTAATTTCAAATTACTAATACGAAAAAAGTAGGATTAAAATATAAGGATTTTCGTGCTTTTTTAATTAAAAACACAATAAAAACCCCCACCACAATAATCTCTCTGATAAATATAACTATTACTATAAATAATATCTTAAGAACGAAAAATTATAAAAAAATATTTTGTACTTTAAATTGACTCGTAAAAATCATTAATACTAATCACCTGTATTTATAATAGTGGTCTAAATAAATTATTATTAATGATCTCTTTGAAATATCCATCTTGATTATAAATCTTCTTTTGAACTATAAGAAGGCGTATAACTTAACAGTCTTATTTATAACTTTTTCTTGTTTTTTTTAAATAAATTCTTAAATTACCAACACGAAAAAATGGGATTAAAATAATAGGATTTTTCGTGCTTTTTTTAAATTCAAAACACACTACAATAATCTCGCTGATAAGTATAAATTATTATAAGTAATATCTTAAGAAGTAACACAATTATAAAAAAAATCTTGTGTACTACAAGTTGACTCGTAAAAATTGTTAACACCTGTATTGTAAATTATTAAATTAAGTAAAACACTTAATAATACATAACAGTGATATTTTTATAAGTAGAAGCTTCTATTAGGCAACTGAAACATATTTTGAAATTAGTATGGTGTACTTCACTTATATAACACTACTAGCTGACCCAGCGGACTTCGTACCGCCTTTGTTTTTTTTTTGGGTGAATATGAAAAAGCTTACGTCCTATTCTCAGACCTACTAGTCTTATATGACTAAATCTAATATATAAAATTCTCGTGTCAGAGCAGTGTTTGTAACCAAAGTCCTCAAACGTCTCGACCGATTCTTATGAAATTTGGAGTGCATGTTCAGTAGGATAGGACGTAAGCTATTTTTTATACACAAAAAAAATTTTAAGGCGGTACGAAGTCCGCGGGGTCAGCTAGTCAACTATAATATTTTTATATAACATGAGATGATTTGGTTCGTTTCATACATACACAAGGTGCAACAAATGGGCTTCTATATAAGTTGACCTAAAGGCACACTGCTATTTATTGTAGTATCTGTCATTATAACGTATAAAAATAAAGGGCCTTGCGTTTTTTGTGCAGGTTCCATATGCTCGTTAACTATTGGTCTTAGATTTTTCCTAAAAATGGATCCCGTAGCATCTATTGAGAGCCTCACATAATTCAAAGTTCTTTGACATTTTTTAAAGTAATTTATCTGGTTGTCGGTCCAATAATAAGTATAAAAAAGGAACAGCTGAAATCGCTCTAATGCACTGATCATAAGGAGGAGTAGCGCTCATACACGAAAGAGATAAAACTGGATTTTGATGAAATTGTAAAGATTTTCTGTTTTCATATTTTATTTGCCTGAGCGTATTTAAATTCGGCAATATAGGCGGTTCTTTATTACTTTCATCCATAATTTCGAAAGCCTTATTGTATCTAATTGAAGCTGCTGTCTCGTTTTGCAGCTGACTTCCTAAGATTCGTCTAGTTTGTTTACGAATGTAGTTCTTAAATTTCGGAGAATGCTTGTGATTGTTTTTCCAGTCAGTAATAACACATTTTAACTCAATAAAGTTCTCCGAGTGCTGAGAAGTTGTGATCGTAATTTTCGCATTGCATTGTTTACAATAGCCGCGGGAAGTAGTATCGTATTGGCTTTTAGCAAAATTATCTTTAAAAGACCAAGTACAACATAATTTCAATGATCTCCAAAGGTGCTTTTGTATGAATTAGTCCATTTATAAGTTTGAAATTTTAATATTTTTTGTTAGAAAGAGGGATGTTTTTTTTCATTTCTACGATAAAAATAAAATTTTGGTTTAATATCTTCCCATGATATTATGTCCACATTTAAAAAGTGTATTATTAATGTATTTGCAGGTAAATTATCCCCAACTAAATTATTCGAGCCCTTGATTGCCTCCTTTCCACTATCACTATTCTCTAAAAATGGCGATGAACAGTCGGTGCAATCTGCTGGCTCTTTGTTAAAGTTATCAGAAATAAAATCACAATCAGCAAACTTGGTCTCGCATTCAGTGATATTAAAAATATATGAATATTTTGATTTCACACTTAAATAAATACTCTTTTTAGACATTTTGTAACCTAAGCAAGTCTGGATCCGATTATAAACATCATGTGAAAGTGGTGGAACGCCATTGCAAAAAGCATCACTAAATTTAGTCAACACTACTTTTTGAAATTCCAGAGGAACTTTGGCTTTTGGGCCTCTCCTAGAACTAGAACACTGTGTAAAATTTACAAGAAAGAGGAGAGCGCTTAGAAATAAATTCCGATTTAGTTTCATTTTGCTAATTTAAAATCAATACAAAGGAAAATTAGAGACACAATTTTCAATACACTATTAAACAATACATATTCTTATCACAAAAAATGAGATCTGATTTTTGTACGGCATCACCTGGTTTTTCTTGATGCAGTTTGCTATTTAATTTTGTCATTATCAGGTGTCTGCAATGTGGCAACACTACATATTCAGGCTCAGGTTGTTTTGCGATCTGAAAAATAACACCAATGTTGTCAAATTGCAAGTGAGCCAAAGCTAAATGATAACTATGAATAGTATATATATATATATACATATATATCTATACGAGCTTTTCCCCGCAACTTCGTATGCGCAGAAATATTAAAATGAAAAACCCCTTTTTTCCGTTCCCGTGGGAATTTCGAGAAATCTTGTCTTGTGCTCTTCTACATTCCCTAAGGAACCTGCATGCCATATTTCAGCTCTCTACGACCAGTAGTTTTGGCTCTGCGTTGATCGATCAGTCAGTCGCAGTCAGCCAGTTTCTTGTTATATATATATAAAACAAGAAACTGTTTTATACAATGTGTTAATTTTACACTTGATCAAACGAAATGTGCGGATAATAGATTAAAAAAAATATCGATAAAAAAACTCGATTAGTAAGCTATTTCAAAACAAAAATCAAGCCATTTGATTTTTTTCTAAATAAAATTCCCATCTTTCGGTTTTTTTTTTCTCCTGAAGTAAACGGTGTATTTTTCAAAGTAGTCTTATCTTATTTGAAAGCTTGAAAGACTAATTAGCAATAAAAATTAAAAGAACATACGACTTAAACCAGAAAATTCCAAAAAAACAACCAAAATCACCAAAACACCTCTCTTTTCGTTGTTAAAAAGATTGTTAGATTACCCGTTCTCGAGGAAATTTCGGGAAATCCTCTCTTAGTTAAAGGCTCCCCTACATTCCCCAAGGAACCTACATGCCAAATTTGAGCTATTTACGACCGGTGGTTTGGGCTGTGCGTTGACACATCAGTCAATCACTTTTGCCTTTTATATATAAGGTCAAGCAAAACGTTGTGACGATATTTTACCCACAGAATCAGTTATCGATTCTAAGAATGTATTTTAGGTTTTTAGGGTTCCGAACCTCAAGAGGTAAAAACGGAATCCTTATAGGATCACTCGTGTGTCTGCCCGTCCGTCAGTCACAGTCGATTTTCTCCGAAACTACTAGACCGATTAAGTTGAAATTTGGTACGTATATGTAAGTTTATAACCTAAAGACGAACGTGTAACGAAAATAAAATGAACTTTGGGGGCTACATTTAAAAAAAATATTAATGAAGTTCCTAAAACTATATCGTGTGACATACCAAATGAAAGTACTTCTTATGAGAATCTCAAATACATTTTTTTTATTTATTTTTTGGTAAAATTTTTTCGAGTTATTTAAGAAAAATAGGCGAAAAATTACCCCCCCCCCCCCTTATCTCTGAAACTACTGGAACTAAAATTTTGGGAAAAATACGGAGGATAGTTATTTACCTATAGATTACAGGAAAATTATTAAGAAGTCCATGGTATTTGAAATATATCATATAAAAGAGCTTATCCTGTGAAACGGTTTGAAAATGACGTCATTGTGTTTGTGAATTAGCAAGGGTCGGAACCCTCTCCACGCGAGTTTAACTCGCTTCTTGGCCGGTTTTAATATTTTTTCTCTAGTAAGTAAAATGATTTTTTTTGTATAGCTCAGTATAGGCTTGATTGTGAGCGACACTTGAATCCCATCCCAATGATGTAAAAAAAAACAGATCAGAAAGATCACACATGATTTTAATTATTCTCCAGCGAAAAAATACAAATAAGTAAATTATGCATTATTTACCTGTTTTGTATGCAGCGTCGCATAAATGTCAACCATTTGAAGATACTGGTTGCTTGACGGTTGCTGGTTGGTCCTCCATGCTCTCAAAATGAATTCGATTATGTAAATAAACATCTGAAACGCAATAAATGAATATATTAATGTGTATCTATCTAGTTAGCTGGTAGAGATTGATACTAAATGTCGACACCCTTTTCTTTATCTTTAGGGATAGATTCCGTGCTAAAAAGTATCCTAACCCACCCTCCCACTACCTACTTCACAAAAAAATCACGTCAATCCAATCTCTATTTTAACGTGAGACAAGTAAGAACAAAAACCGACCAAGTGCGTGTCTACTATTATAGGGTTCAGGATTGGCAGGGGAGTGGGACACTCGACTCTAGCAAAAAATATCACTTTAAAGCTTAATATTTCACGAACGCATCCTTTAAGTAATCAAAAGATTGTTTTAACAAACCCACAATATTTTTTAAGACCCTACTCAACGACACCCTACATCAAGGAGTACGCAAGAAAAAAAAATTACATCCCCACTTTACGAGTAGACTAAAAAAAAATATTTCAAAATTTTATTGTACCACTTTGTCGGCGTTACCAATATGTATAATCACGGATTTCTATACGAAATTATTTATCTTTTTAGCAGATCCTAAAGAAGTAAATAACATTTTATTGTACACCATAAAATTAATACACACACAAAAATCACAAAATTTTAAGGCGCGTCTGCGGCTCTCCTGCATCTGCTGCTGCAGACGCGCCTCAGACGCATTTGATGTGATCCGGGCTTTAGCACACGACATGGCAATTCATTTTTATATGTGTATAGACTAGCTGCGTGTGCCGGCTTTCCCGTGCAAAGGGCATTGGGTAAGTTGGTTTGAAGAAAAAAACTTTTTATGAGTGGCCTCTCGTATATGTGGTAGATTATGAAAGATATTCAAAATAAACATATTTTGTTTTGAAATATAACAACTCTAAAGTGCATCGGATCGGAGCCGAGATATTTACAACTAGCTTCTGCCCGCGACTTCGCCCGCGTGAAATTCGGTTATGGCGTTCCCGCGGAACTATGCGTTTTTCTGGGACAAAAGTAGCCTTTGTCCTTTTTCGGGACTACAACTATCTTCATACTAAATTTCATCAAAATCGGTCCAGTGGTTTTCACGTGATGCGCGGTCAATTTTCAATTGTTAATATCTCAATCACACGGTGATTTAAGAAAAAGAACTGGTAGGTACATCATGGTGTCCAGCATCGGCTAAGCGACAAACACAAAAAAATGCATCACATTAAAAAATCATTTTATTTATCTATCTATCTATACTATACTATAATAAAAGGGTAATTTTTCTGTCTCTTAACTGTCTGTCTGTTTGTTTGTTAGGGTTAATATCCGGAACGACTGAACCAATTTTAGTGCGGTTTTCAATGGTAGATAAAGCATCATTCGGAGCCACATTAAAACTTACGTCTCATTTAAATCGGATATCGGAAAGAAAAGTTATCGGCAATTTTATATTCCAGACGCAGACTAAGTCGCGGGGTACAACTAGTTTATTTATATACCTACGTAAAAGAATAAAATACGAATACGGAGTACTTTCTTTCTTGGCTTCTTTTGATGATTTAATATCGTAATTAAACACTATAAATCAGGGTGATGAACATCATCATCATTTCAGCGGAAAGACATCCACTGCTGGAAATAGGCTTCCTTCCCCCAAGACGCGCCTCACTCAGACTTTCTTTACTTAAATGTAAGTAGATAAAAGTAATATTACAAAAATACTTACTATTTTGCTTTGTAGTCTCGTACCACTTTCACATTAAATTACACAAGTTTTAAAGATATAGGTAATTAAATTAGGTATCCAACATTACAACTACACACCACAGAGTGGACTGTGTTTGTTTACCTTTCCTTGGCAGTGCGGATTTGTAGACTTTAATAATAGGAATGCCTCAAGTAAAAACAAACATGGGCTCACTTTGAACCTTATTACAAGCACCATTGGTTTATTTTTAATGAATATGTATTTCGAGTTGCACCTTTTTATTACTAAATATAATACAAAACAAGTTTTATTGCACGCCGCGCCGGCCGGCGTGGAGGCCCTAAACAGGTAAAAGGGTTCGGTTGCATCGTTGAGCAAATTTAAGCTCTTTTAAATCCCAATAAGAACGAATATTGCTTGATCTTTATAAAAACGAGAGTTCATTTTAAACTCTCTATCACGACTGTACCAAAACGCATTTGTATGTGGAAGTTTTCCTTGTGTTTTTGTAGTCTCTTATGTACTTTTTATATATTATTTTTACTGAAAAGGGGGTACTATTTATGGTACTATTTATTGACATAAACCTGATTCCAGAATTCGAAGGTCTTCTGTGTGAAATTCCCGGGTACGCCAGCTTGACGGTGCGAAATTTCGTACACCGTGAAGTCATGTAATATCTCAGCTTCCATTATAGATAGAGTGATGGAATTTGAGGGTTCTAGGGTACTATTTGGGTACTATTTTTTGAACCATAAACCATTCCCGAAAACAATGCCGTTCCAGAGATCCATACGGTGTACGCCAGCTTGACGCCCGGTAGCGTACACCGTGAACAGCCCTTATATTTCGAAAAGTTTAAGGGTACTATTTTTTTCATCTACATATTCCGTGGGTACTATTTGGGTACTATTTATTTGCATAATCAGATCCTGGATATGGTACGGTGTACGCTGGCTTGACGGTCACCGAATCCGGCTCACACCTATGAGTTTACTTATGTGCGAAATTAAATTTGAATTTACCACTGAGCTTTTCGGTGAAGGAAAACATCGTTAGGAAACCTGCACGCATCTGCGAAGTAATTCAAGGATGTGTGTGAAGTCCCCCAACCCTCTCGAGATAGGAGGAACCCCTGCCCAGTAGTGGGACTTTAATAAGCTGTAATATTGTGGTGGCGGTGGGCGTGATATATATCCATATTTGCTTTAGACGATCAGCCACCCTGGGTGTGTGAGTAACGGCGTGACGGTTTTTACGACATGGCGTTGAGAAGGTTAATAAAAATTATCAAATTAAAATGTTAATTGTGAATTAGACCCTTGATTCATTTTGTTAACTTATTAGTATTAATAAACTCCACTGTTAATTAGCAGTTTCATTTTATTTCCGGATGTAAAAAAATATTTTATTACTACCTGACCCCGCCATAGATATTTTTTTGGGTATGACAGATAGCTTACGTCCTATTCTCAGACCTACTGAATATACACTCCAAATTTCATAAAATCGAGCCGTTTCGGAGGAGTTTGGTTACAAACACTGACACGAGAATTTTATATATTAGATATGTTCGTTACATACTTACTATCGAATACGAATCAAGAAATATACATTCAAATCAAATCAGATACATTTATTACATTTGCTTACTCTAGTATTACAACGTTGCAATTAACTGTATATTCGCTAGCTTATAGTATTTCAATCATTGGTTTGGGGTTTCGCGTAGTTCTCTGAATTTCTGCTTAAATTTCTAGTTCTTTTTACAGATAGGGGTCATCGGTATACAATGCATTAAAATGTTGATTTTATGGCATAGCAATCCATTTGGTGAGCAACTGATGAATTTTGACACGCGCTTCCTTGAGTGAAGAAGAGTCATCCTCACTGGGAGGATACATGTTAGCACAGTGTGCGGTTCCTGAAAAGAACAATATATATATTGTAGCTATGATTGTAAGCTAGAAGATTTTTTATTTATCTACTTAAATATAAACTTCCATGATTACCATGCTCAAAACTCAAGAACTACTGGACTTATTTGGCTTATTATTTTTATGTCATAGTTTTTAGTGTCCAGGCAAGCTTTCGACAACCCCCTCCCCCCTTCGGGTGATGTCGTGAGATTTGGCTCTGTCAGCTCCCCCCTCCCAAAATATCACATGAGATCTTCTTCAGACAGAAAGGTACTTATTTGTTTATATAACAATAATTTGAGCCAACTTTGAATATAAAGAAATAAAATAACCTTCCTCCCTCCCCTACCCTCTGAACGCCTCAGGTAATTTATAGAACGCCATCAAAGGTGTGCGTAGGTCTTAATCCGCACTGGGCAAGCATGGGAACTAAGCTCTCGTTGAGAGGCCTGTGTCCATGGACGTGATACACTGCAGTGGTGGCGGGAGACGGTACCTTGGATGTAGATGGCGGGCGAGTCTTCCTCCCTGGTCGCGGTGACCCCGAGCGCGTGCCACGGGTCCACGGAGCCGTGCACGAAAGCCACGCGGCCGACAGAGATGTCCAACGCCCCATAATAGTTGTTAGTCCACTCTGCGGCTCGCTTCACGAACTTCTTGTTGAACCTGAATCAAAGAGCGGTGTTATTAACGATTGTTTCGTCAATGCAGCTTAGGTTCGCTTTTGCACAAGTCCGAGTGGCGATTTCACGTGGACGTAAATTTTATAAAACACTAGCTGACCCCGCGGACTTCGTACCTCCTTAGATTTTTTTTGGAGTATGAAAAATAGCTTACGTCCTATTCTCAGACCTACAAATTATATATGCTCCAAATTTCATAAGCCGGGCCGTAGATCCATAGATCGAGCCGTTTCGAAGGAGTTTGGTTACAAACACTGTGACATGAGAATTTAATATATTAGATAAACGTTACTTTTGCCCGAATATATCTTGACACTGTTGAATGTAGAAGTCCAACGGAAAGTTGTCGCCAAAGAAATTCGCTTCACCAGAGGATGTTTGGTAGAAACCAAACTCGGTGCACGTCTGGTAAAGCCATTGTCGACCTGAAACAAATTTTTTAATTAAAAAAACCGCCTTCAAACTCCGACAGCCTGCATAGTCTATGTCAAGTTCACTAACGCCCGGTTCCTATATCCAAACAACGCCTCGTTTTGCCTACGGACGGTTAAAATTTGACAGATTCTCTATGGAACAAATGTCAAAAATCAACCGTCCGTAGGCAAAACGAGGCGTTTCGTGGATATAGGAACCGGGCCTATGATAGTCATAGCTTTGGCACAGAATATTTAACAGTAGGTAGTACATACAGAATGGCCACGGAATCACCCGCCTGAATCTAGCCGGCGCGCAAATCGCCTTTATCGTCATTTGTTTCATCCGGTGATGGAGAGTGGATCATTGGCCCGCGTAGTGGTACACACACATTTACAAGTGTACAGACGTCCTCGCACGCACACTGACGTCCTCGAACGCAAACATTGACACTTCAAATCTTGCTTTTATAGGCCGTGTCCGCCCTGTGTCTGGGTCGGTTCACTTGACACTGACTTGTCAGAAGCATCATTTTTTTATGGTCCATGCCGTTGGTGGACGACCATCGAGTACTCGGGTCTATCGTCATAAGTGTGCTTCTTTGAATTTTTACTCTGCTTACCTCCTTCAGAGCCCAGAGAGGTGTTCTTGAGTGTTGTTGTAAGATTGTCGTAGCTGTAGTCCATACAGGTCTCATTTCTTTGGGCCATCGTGATGGAATTGAACGCGGCTAGTTTTTTATACGACGGAGTGTCGCCGTCGTTTGTTAACATGTCACATACCTGGAAAGGGACAAAGGGATGTTTTTTCTCTATGGTACAGTCGCTATAAGATTATGGAAGGGATTAAGGTGGAGATCACCTATCTTATAAATATGTGCACATATACACTATTGCGTAGTGCCGGGATGCGTAGAATGTGAGAGGGAGGTTTTGACCAGCAGCTACCAACAAGCCTATTAACCCAGATTATTAAGCCAGACAACAGCCTATGTACGTTCCACTGCTGAGCACAGCCTCCTTTCATCACGAGAGGGTATGAGCTATAGTCCCTGCGCGGGTCCAGTGCGGACCGGGGACTTCACACACAATCCTTCAATTACTTCGCAAGATGCGTGGACAGGAGCTGATCAGCAGCTTTAACGTCTTCACAATAATCATGATAGATATTTATAATCACCTTGTTCGCTTCCATATATCTGATGTGAAGTACTAAAACTACAGTCAGTGGTGGGTTTACCAATGAAAACGCTCGAGCTGAGATGCGGCAAAATTTAAATACCCTAGGGGGGGGGGGGGGGAGGCTATAGCCGTGATCAGGTACCACGTCTCTTTCGGTGGAGTAGGCTGGACTAGGGCGATTTTTTTCAGCAATCGTACGAATACTAGGAACCTATAGTTTATCCGGTTTCTATGTACTGTGCTGTTGGAGATGCACGACAAAATCCATCGAAATTAGACCCCTTTCAGGCTTTTAGGGACAGGCGACGTTTCAAGCGACTAAATCAAACATTTGTCAATTTAAGATAGATTCGCGCGAATTCGCTCAATATTAATTAACTTGACGCACCGCCCAAATCCCCGTTCGTCAGTCTCTGAGCGCGGGGCCTTACGTGAGCGGAAATTTTCACAAAATCGTGATATTTAAATAATGTTGGGTGCCTGGCTTATGTGTGTATATATTAATAATACTACTAAGCTAGCGGACTCTCGATCCCTATAACGTGTGCAATAGGACCGAGATTGGCCAAGCCGTTATTGTAAAGCGTTAACGTGATTAGGTTAACGTAAGATTGAACTTTTGCTCGATATAGTTCTATTAATATGGATCTTATCTTTGTAGCTTGTCGAGTTATTTGAAACTTTTGTATAAAATAGAATATATGTTGTCGAGGCGCAATAATTTCGTACTGCCATTAGAAATTATGTAAGAAAACTGTCGGAATTACTTGAAAAAATCTCCACAAGAAAAGGTAGGGAAGAAGTGCTTGTATAGTTAATGTTGATAAATTCGTCAGGTCACCTACTTTTGCTAATGAGGTTGCATGTACAGCGGATCGTCAGTTCAATGTGTAATTGGAAAGTATGAATAGGCCCCTATACTTCTAAAATGTCTTGCATTTTTGACATTTAATTGAGTTCATCATCATCATTTCAGCCGAAAGACGTCCGCTGCTCGACATAGGCTTCCTCCAAGGCTCGCCACTGACGCCACTCCCTAATAGAGTTCGGATGACTATTAGTGAAATCACTGTTTTAGAGTCCCATTTTCCCTGTCTAAGATTCGGCTGATTTAGTTCCTTGTTCTAAAAAAATTGGAACTCTTCAAATTAAAATACCTTGTTTTATATTACAAAGGCAGAACAAATGAGTACAGATTAAAGAATCTTACAGTGTTAATGGTCAGGGTTTTATTTCCCCCGTCGACGCCGATACGCTTATCTTCGTTGTACTGGACCAGTTCAGCGAAATCGTCGGCCAGCGAACTGTAGAAGGTATTCAGGTCGTTTGCCGACGCACTCGCAAACGGCTCGCACACTCTGCAACGAACAACGCATATTAAATAGTAACCGAAATAAAATGGCAATTTGAGACGCAAGACAAAATTTTTTTGCCTCGCAACAACATAACATACTTACAAGCATAAACAACGAACAATAGACAATAAAAAAATATATTGAAAAAAAAACATACAAAAGTTTATTCATGATCATTGCGCTGTAATGTAAATGCTAAAATAGCACGTAATTCAGTATTTGCTTTAGTCACTAATGGTAATTTACAGCTCCATAAGACCTCTAAAAATGACTCGACTAATAACACTAAAAACTTTGGAATAACTCAGTTTCAGTTTTTTATTGGTAAAATCAAAAATATCTTACATGTCAGGTTATCACAGTAAGTACAGGTGAGCACACTTTATTAGGCGCGTCGTGAATCTTCGATCGCGCAGACAAGGAAAGAATTCTCCGAAAATACACGAAAGAAAGCGTATACCTAAAATCGACCTTATGCGATCGTTATAGTATTCATGTTATTTTGTCGTCAGTTAATGTCTCATTCGTACAAGACACGCCCACTACACACACTGACATGTAATCACCCGAGGTGTAATCACCTCGGGACATTATTATTTGTGAATACTAAAGTATGAGTGCGATGTCGATGAGATATTTCGATATTTCACACAAATACTGTACCTACTTATACAGGGTGACAATATTTTAACCACAGTATCAGTTATCGATTCTGAGCATGTTTTAATGTTTTTTTTTTTTTGAGTTGGTAAAAAATATTTTTTGTATGGCCCAGTATGGGATTCGTGGTGTGATCGATACGTGGGTTGAGGGCCCTTGGCTTTTATTCTCAAAATGGAAAGAAGAAAAACCAATTGTAACAGGACAGTCTTTAAGTATTTTAGTTTAAACATATAAAAAGTTATTTTTTTAATACTTACTTTCCACCGGACCGAGATGAGAAAAATCATTTCAGTTCCTTATCATTACGATACATATTTATTATTTAGAAATTACCTTTATGGCTCATAACATGGCGAAACTAAAATAACGGTTCCTTGTGGACTTCTGAACCCTAAAAAGTTGCAAGTTCGCCTTATCTCGGTTTAATTTCATTAATTCGGTTAAATAATTATTTAAAAAAATATAACTATATAATCTATTGATACCAAAACATCTCACTGCATTGGTAACAAAATATTTATAAAATGGCATTACTTTTATTTGGCTTAATGTGTACCAGTTTAATTAAATACGTGCATTCGCTGCGAATAAACTTAGAGCGATAACAGCGCCCCAGGCGTTTGGTGACGACACTATACATGACAGGCGTCATCGTCATAATATTATGTGTATGCCAAGGTAATTTATCGTTAGATATTCGTAATTATTTTATTCAAGTTTGTATTATACGAAATATAGCTGTTTGTATAAAAATATCAGTGATTGACAAATAGTTTACGTAACATTTACAAGATGGCGGTACTATTTCACTTAAAATCATCATAAAATATTTACAGTGTCTAAGAAGTGGGATGAGTCACTTGCTGATTGGTTAATCCCCGCGGTATCGACCAATCAGCAAGTATCGGTATTTCCCGCGGTTTTAAAATTCGACTTCTGCGCAGGTACATCGGTAAGCCTTTCAAGTTGTGTTCACCTGTACATAGGTATACATTTTTCATAAGGGCAATTGTTGCATCAAGGTTTAAACGTCAATACTAATAATTATATAATACCTTATAAGTAGCTTTTAGCGAGTCTAGGTATAATGCAAGAAAATTGAACACAACCTTGATTTTTTTTATCGCAGGATGTTTTTAAGAAAACGTATATATTAGGATTTAGGCCTTTTTCCACTGAATGTCCTATTGTAAGATTCTAGCGATATATCTTTGTAGTGGTCTACTGTATGGAAGCTGTGGTGGCATAGTGGCTCGACCTTCGCCTCGCATGCAGAGGGAATCCGGCTCGCACCGGTTTATTTACTTATGTGATGTGTGAATTTGAATTTACTACTGATCTTTCGGTAAAGGAAAACATCGTCAAGGATAGGTGTGAAGTCCGGTGTAGGGGAGCACTAAGAGAGGATTTCCTGAAATTCCTACGGGGACCGGAAAAAATGGGAGCTACGCAGATTATACCGCGGCACAAGGCTAGTTCTCTATAAATAAATGGATTTCTGTCTTGGACATTTAGCCAATATCAAAGTAGGGGCCACAGGTCTGCAATTGTTCGGCAATAAAGGCAAATTAATGTACGAAACAAACTACAAAAAAATTGGAGTCTCGACAAACGTCAACCAACGCGCATCTTGGATGACGGCCATAGAGCCCTTTCCCCTACTTTTATTTCACGTGTCATCGAAAAATCCCGCGGGGCGTGGGACACTTGTACTTAGTTTTTTTATACGTACTTGAATTCCTTCTCTATTGTGGACGGATTAGTTTTCATCAAGTCCACGATCTCGGCATGCGCTCGTTTAATTTCGTTAGAACAATCATCCTTGCCAGTTTTCTCGTGCAGCGCATTTATGACGACTTGGAAGTATTCTGAAACATTAAAACACAAATTTTCGTGATAGAGATAATTCGTAGACAGGAAACTGTAACTTTTACTTAAAATTTCACGAATACTTTGAATAGATTTCTCATTGACTATTGACGACAGGTTTGGCTCAGTTGGTAGTAACCCTGCCCGCTGTTCCGACGGTCGCGGTTTCGAATCCCGCTAGGGGCAAATTTTGTGCGATGAACACGAATGTTTGTATCCGAGTAATGGATGTTTAGAATTTATATATGTATGTATTTCTCTATATAAGTATGTATATCGTTGTCTATCACCCATAGTACAAGCTTTGCTTAGTTTAGAGCTAGGTCAATTTGTGTAAAAATGTCCCAAGATATTTATTATTTAAAACCTGTGTCTCGTATCCCTCGACGCAAAAAGGAGGGGTGTTATATTAATGTGTGTTATAATATAGGTTGTTGTGCCGTTGTGTCTCGTGTAGTTAAATGGTAGCTACTAGATCATTTTATTGTGATGAGTTAGTTAATAGATTTTTCATGGCTGTGAGCACTAAAAGAGGATTGTCTGAAATTCCAACGGGAACGCGACCAATTGGACATCCGCGGTTTATCACTGAGGACAGCTAGTAGTTTTTAAAGACCTTGATCATACCTAAGAAGTCCACTTTGGCCAAGAGAGGGCCACTGGACGAGACAGCACTGTGCACCAAGTGCGGATACTTGAGCCTCAGCCACGCGGCCAGGGAACCCGGGTACGAGCCCCCGAACGCTATCCACTTCACGTCCTTGTTCAACTTGTACTTGTTGTTCATCGCGTGTATAAAGGTAGCCAAGTCAGCCAACGCCTGGCTCGACGAGAGGTATTGCAGGTTCTTCACCGAGAGATCTCTGTGAAACGAGAAGCAATTACATTTTGGAGCGTCAAAGTGTTCGATTTTATATGAACAGGCCCATTATGAATTGAACATAAACTGAATAAATCAATAATTGTATTTCAGTGTATTTTCCGTAAATTATATTGGATCTTTTTTACAACATCAATATGATGATATTACATAAACTAAATAAAAAAATATATCGTTTAGGTAAACATAAAACTGTATATTCAATTAATTTAAGCATTTATCGCAAATATTCATGTAATGATTGATAAGCAAATAAACACACGCCACCAATAAAGGAAGTAGGTATCTGAATACCCCTTTTATTACATTACAGTAATACCTAACATATGAATCATTATCTAGTACACTACACATACCTACCCGTAAGTTATGCGTATTCCAGAATACATACCACCACCACTGTCCACCACCACCACCATCACCACAACAGCCTATTTACGGCCCACTGCTGGGCACAAGCCTCCTCTCATCACGGGAGGGGTCAATTTGAATTTACCACTGCGCTTTTCGGGAAGGAAAACATCGTGAGGAAACATGCACGCATCGGCGAAGTACCCAAGCCGCACTGGGCCCGCGTGGGGACTATAGCCCAAGCCTTCCCGTGATGAGAGGAGGCCTGAACCTACATATCCATAACATTAAAATGAATAAAGCTATTATTATTAAAGTGTACCTACTGAAAACTGTAAAAACTTCAATTCGCATTTTTCATACATATACAAGTACTTAGGTATTAAAATAAAATCTTGCTTGAAAACAACTATTACACAGTGTCTATTCCGTTTTTTGACACGAAAAATGTCCTAAGATATTATTGTGAACACAAATAAAATAAGTCTGTAGAAAAGTCGAGTCTTGGGGGATGCCTTTCTCCAGCAGCGGACATCTTTCGCCTGCAATAATGTTGATGAGAATTTGTACTACAGTACAGTAGTTGTTCTGGGGCTATATTGGAAGTCTTAAATAGGGACAGGAACATTCCCTATAGCATCGCTCACGCGTCGCGGCGTTCCAATATAGCCTCTCTATGTTACAGATTTAATAGTACATTATTGCAGAGGCCGCCAAGTAGCGCATTGCCGGACGAGTCAGTTAGAAGGCTGAGCGAAGCGAAGCCTTCTATTAGTACGAGTCCGGCAATAGCAATTGCGGCCGAGGTATATATAATGCTTTTCTCAAACAGCGAGGAAATACGTAAGGTCAGTCGGGGCAAGTGCGCCAGGATGGGGTAAGTGTGCCTAACATAAATATATCGAAACCTATAAATATTACTCCACTAGTAGTTGGCTGTTTACAAGGCATAGGGGCGAAATAAATTTAGGCGCACTTACCCCACATCAGTATTTACTACTTCCATGATAGTGGATGATTTGGCCATGGAAGTTATATTATTACCTCCATTTATTTGTCAGTTTCGGGGCAAGTGCGCCAGGATGGGGTAAGTGCGCCTAACATAAATGTATCGAAACCTATAAATATTACTCAGCTAGTAGTTGGCTGTTTACAAGGTATAGGGGCGAAATAAATTTAGGCGCACTTACCCCACATCAGTATTTACTACTTCCATGATCGTGGGTGACTTGGCCATGGAAGTTGTACTTATTACCTCCATGGATTTGTCAGTTTCTCTACAGACGTGTCTCAAATAGCAAGCGAATTAAAAAAAAACACACACGACAATAATGTTTTTGCTGGCCAAGGCCGGCAATGGACAGCCTCGCGTCTTCTTTTTTTTGAAAGTAACACGAACATTTCCGAGCATGTTTGAGAAAAGAATATTTTTAATTACTTCATTTCTTCAAGCAATGACTTCTCAAATCATTGAACAACATCCCAGGTTTTATCAGCACCTCTGACCTCCTATCTTTATAATAATGTCAGTTATCATCATTTCCTCCCGTTGTTGTTATGTGGAGTCAGTACCTAAGAAAAATGTTCTTTCTTCTACTCCCTTACCAAAAATCCCTTGAAAATTATGCGTATAAGGGGTGTAAATTCAGAGATATTAGGCTGAATAATATCTCTGAATTCATACCCCTTGTAAGCATGATTGTTTTCACATAGTTCTTTGTTAGTCTACATATATGTTGTATATTAAGTTATAAAACCTAGAAAGTCTTGGCTAATTTTTAGAGAGACACTAAAAACATTAATTTGTGCGATATTGAATTGAATTAGGTCTGGAATAAATATGTAATGAATAGAACCTGGAATTTTCACGGCAAAACAAAAGACTGTCACAGAGTTGCTAGTGTTTAGAAACGTTTTTTATCGATATCGAGTAATTTATACTAATTCCTGAAAGTTAATTTAAAATATGCAAAGGAAGTAGGACGTCAGAGATTATTTTATATGTGTCATTTGAACTAAATCTTAACAATATAATTATAGCCTTTAGACCGAACTTGTTTCTTTTCCTATCATTTCATTACTTTATAGTATGTCTAGTTGTTCGGTGTGCTCCTTCCAGGAAGGAAATCTTAACAATACTTTCTTATAAATAAAATAACCCATCCTTTTGGCTTTAAAGTGATAAACGAAACTGTCTACTCCCACAGAATGTCGAGATTAATGATTGTCTACTCTTTTCCCCCGTGTGGTGCCGGGTCAGAATTGCACCACCCCATCTCCTCCCGTGGGTTTCGTAAGAGGCGAACAAGGGATAAACCGGAGGACGGGCAGCAGCGTCCTCCGCGCACTACGCAAATCTAACTGCGGTCGCCAACCCGCCTGCCAAGCGTGGCGACTATGGCAATCCCCCCCAAGAGATACAATTGGAAACATGAGGCCACAAAGTAAACACAGACCCCCAGTCCCCGGCGGCCCCGCTATTCCTGGCTCCAGTAGCGGCCATGGTAACGGCGGGGCAGGGGTGCTAGAGTTAATCACCGGCAGAAACCCGGCTACCAAAATCGACGACCCCTGGCTCTGGCAACCTACAACTGCCGTACGCTGCGGACTGACGAAAGGATACTAGAACTGGAGGAAGAATTGAGCAGGTTACGTTGGGGAATCGTAGGGTTATCAGAAGTCCGTAGAGAGGGGGAGGACATGATAACCCTGAAGTCTGGTAACCTGTTCTATTTCCGGGAGGGCGACCAACAGTCCCAGGGAGCTGTCGGGTTTATCGTCCACAAGTCCCTCGCAAACAATGTGGTGAAGATCGAGAGTGTGTCGACCAGGGTAGCGTGCCTTGTACTCAGAATAACCCAACGATATTCGTTGAAGGTTATACGGGTCTACGCTTCAACCTCGACTCACTCCGACGATGAGGTGGAGGCTATGTATGAGGACATCTCCAGAGCCATGCATAGCTCCAAAACTCACTTCACAATTGTTATGGGGGACTTCAACGCTAAACTAGGCAAACGAGACGGTGATGAGCTGAGAGTGGGGCAATTTGGAGTAGGGCGCAGAAATCACCGGGGGCACCTACTGGCCGGTTTTATGGAGAAGAATTTTATATGGCCGGTTTTTTCTATATGATGAACTCCTTCTTCAAGAAACGTGAGCACAGGAAGTGGACCTGGATGAGTCCTGACGGTGCAACGAAGAATGAGATTGACTTTATCATGTTGACGAAGAAGCAAATATTTAGTGATGTCTCTGTGATCAATGCGATTAAAACTGGGAGCGATCACCGTTTGGTACGAGGCACACTGAATATTCAATTTAAGCTTGAGAGATCTCGACTGATAAAGTCTACACTCCGCCCGGCACCGGCCCAGCTCCAAAACCCCGAGAGCTTTCAGCTCGAACTTCAAAACCGGTTCGAATGCCTAGATAGCGACGTGGACGATTACAACTACGGGTTTGGCCAAAGCCAATTGACAAAGCTGAAGACCGAAGACGGCAGGATCGTTTCATCCAAACCCGAGCTGTTGGGAGAAGTCGAGAAGTTCTATGGGCAGTTATATACGACAACCCGAACACCCGTCGCTGAAGGGAGAACGCCGCGAGCATGGAACAGAAGTGTGGTGGTGCTCTTCTTCAAAAAAGGTGATAACACCTTGTTGAAGAATTATAGACCCATCTCACTTCTGAGCCATGTTTACAGGCTGTTTTCGAGAGTCATTACGAACCGTCTCGTGCGCAGGTTTGACGAATTCCAGCCTTCCGGTACAAGCCGGTTTCCGAAAGGGCTATAGTACCGTAGACCACGTACATGCGTTGCGGCAGGTTATACAGAAGACCGAAGAGTATAACCTCCCTCTTTGCCTTGCATTTGTGGACTACGAGAAAGCCTTCGATTCGATCGAGACTTGGACTGTGCTGCAGTCTCTCCAGAGGTGCCAAGTTGACTACCGGTACATCGAAGTGTTGAAGTGTTTGTACGAAAACGCCACCATGTCCGTCCGACTACAGGACCAGACCACGAAGCCTATTCCACTACAGCGGGGAGTCAGACAAGGAGAGTGATCTCTCCGAAGCTGTTCACCGCTGCATTGGAGGATGCTTTTAAGGTGCTGTACTGGAAAGGTCGAGGCATCAATGTTAATGGCGAGTACATCTCTCTCCTTCGGTTTGCCGACGATATTGTAGTCATGGCTGAGACCATAGAAGACCTCAGTACTATGCTCGCTGACCTCAGCAGTTTCCGATCGAGTTGGTCTTAAAAGGAACAAGGACAAGACGAAAATCATGTCTAATGTCCATGTTGTACCAACTCCCGTAATAATCGGAGGCTCTGCGCTCGAACTTGTTGACCATTATGTATACCTGGGACAAACAGTCCAGTTAGGTAGGTCCAACTTCGAGAAAGAGGTCAATCGTCGAATCCGACTCGGCTGGGCAGCGTTCGGGAATCTTCGCAGTGTGTTTCGTCCAAATTACCGCAGTGTCGAAACTTACTCAAGTCGAAAGTCTTCGACCAGTGTGTGTTGCCAGTGATGACTTATTGTTCCGAGACGTGGGCGCTTACGATGGGCCTCATAAGAAGGCTCAAAATCACTCAGAGGGCAATGGAGAGGGCTATGCTCGGGGTTTCTCTGCGTGATAGAATCAGAAATGAGGATATCCGCAGTAGAACTAGGGTCACCGACATAGCCCGAAGAATTGCGAGCCTTAAGTGGCAGTGGGCGGGCCACATTGCTCGCAGGTCTGATGGCCGATGGGGCCAGAAAGTTCTCGAACCGGGCGCCCGCGAACCGGGAGACGAGCTGTCGCGGGAAACCGGTGGAAGCAAGTAGCACAGGACCGGTCTGAGTGGCGAGCCTTGGGGGAGGCCTATGTCCAGCAGTGGACGTCTTTTGGCTGAAATGATGATGATGATGATGACTCTTATCATTATCTGACACCAAATAAAATGTCATGTGCTGCTGTGTGTACTGATGTGGATTTGGAAAAAGAAAGTGCAACTGTTTCTATATAATTTTATACAAACCTCACATATTTTTTTAAAATAAATATTTTGTTTATTTGGTGGATCGTTTTTTTTTTCCTGTTACATAACTATTGATATAGATGTTTCTAACATTAGTAAATTTGCGACAGTCTTTTGTTTTGCCGTGAAAATTCCGGGCTCTGGAATGAAATTGAAAAACTATCAGATTTTCAATTCAATTTTTTGCTGACTTTCCAAACACAGTTATCATTAGATAGTTATAGATATAGTTTCAAGTCTTGTAAAATTTGTCAATGTCTTGCACAGCAGTGGGATGTAAATAGACTGTTGTGGTGGGAGTTGTAATTTCAAGTTTTTTCCTCATGTTGGTTCTACTGCTGTTGGTAAAAATAAAGAAGAAAAATGTGAACTACCATAAATAATGTTATTTTAGAAATAGAAAGTAGCTAAAGAACTATACATACATGTGGAAAAATGTTAAGGAGGTGATAAAAAGTAAGAAAATAAACAAGTTCTTACTCAGTGGGATGACTCTCTCCATAATATCTATGCTCCAATTGAATGCATAGTGCATTGAAATGTTCTGCATACTTTATCCAAGCTCCGGTAACCATCCACAAGGGGCTAGCGGGCCCTTCGCCGCCTATCATCAGGAAGACTGGTCCCGGATTACTGAAGTCATAGAAGCTATCGTTGACATAGTAGCGCTGAAAGAAAAATCGATTTCAATTACATTCTTTTTATTCTATCCAAATATTCTACTAGCGCACAGCCCTGGCTTAGAGACAAATTTAAACACCCAAAACCTTTCTCATGAACTATTCTACTGTCAGAGAAAATCGAATAAAATCCGGGAAATTTATCGCAAACAGACAGGACGTTATAAATTTGTAGTGATTTTGAGAATTGCGTCTGCATACTTCCACAGACATCATGTACAGCATTCTGGGATTGCAACTACTTAGTTTCAATGCTGTACATGACATGATACTACAATCTGTATCTGTCATAGACATAAATAATACTTCGTATGGACCCGGCCTAACGTAGATACATGTCATGTTTCCCCACTTCATTGGTGTCCAATCCAAAGTTAAACTTATATTGTGACACTAAAGCTGGGTCACATTTTTTCAACAACGAGACGAGTTTTTAGATACTGAGAAACAGTTTCGAAAAAAGTTTTTTTAAAAACACTTATTGTCACGCACGCTCGGTGACAGAACTTTGGATTGGACACCGTGGAAGTGGGGACATATTACGTGTACGTTAGACCGAGTCTATATTATTTACGTCAATGGTATCTATATAATCTTCACCGGCGTAGCATCAGGAGATGACATAAGTTCAATATTATTTCGGTGCTGTTAATATACAAGTAAGTACTTTTAAGTTTTACTTGGTATGGCTTCTCATATTAAATTACGAGGTTTTACGTGAGCACTTACCTGCTTCCAAGTCCTCAGGTCAGAAGGACTGAAATGGTCTAATCTTTGTTTAAACCATTGCGCCTTAGGTAGTACATGTTCTTCGCTCATAACGGGGACTCCTAAATTACCACCTCTACCACGACCAAGACGAAAATGTCTCCCACTTACAACTTGCAGTAACGGTATAATTAAAATTATCAAAGAACGCATGGTACCTACTATCCTGTAAGTAATATTAAATTTAAATTTCAAAATTTAGACGCTGTTTCCACTCGCACAACTTCAGTTCAGAAACATCAAATGAAACCATAACTACCTCTGCCTTTATAAGAAAATAATTGACAGTTAGGGCATTGGGTTGCCATTCACTAATGCCAGACTATAGATTAGGTTCGGTTTACACGGGTGGTCAGTCACTCACATTTATCAATGAGGGCGCTAGTTCTGCATTCTGATTTTAAAATGCAGTAAGTAGGGGAAACGGCATAACTATTGGCCACCCCAATATTTTCAAGTAATATTATCGTATCTAATTACACGTGAGAGTGCGCCTACGGAAAACTTATGTCGCCCTTGATAGTTTCGTCACTAACTCGTGTCCAAGAAGATGTGTAAAGATTCGCCCACGGATGACTTTTGTCACGCGTGACTTTTTCTTCAGTTCGCTATGGAAACGTGATTTTTGAGGTGACAGCAACTTTTTTGTCACGGTGACAAAAAAGTCACCCGTGGGCGCACCCTCTAAATCCTGACCATTCTGACTAAGGAGGGTTGAAGTGCTTTTCGGTGAAGGAAAACATCGTGAGGAAACCTGCACGCATCTGAGAATTAATTCAAAGATGTGTGTGAAGTCCCCAATCCGCACTTTGCCCGCGTGAGGACTATAGCCCAAACCTTCTCGTGATGAGAGGAGGCCTGTGCCCAGCAGTGGGACGCATATAGGCTATAGTAGTAGTAGTAGTAGTAGTAGTAGTAGTAGTAGTAGTAGGGTTGAAGTAAAGGAGCGCAATCTTTATACTTTCAAAAATGGACACCAAATCGTGTAGGTTGGGGGCGCTACGGTCGCCACAAGTGTCAAGCCACATAGGCGGATAGTCTGCAGTAGCGCCTTCAGATGGCGCTGCTGAAACGAAAACGCGGGGAAAACGGTTGTGAGGAGAATGTGTTTTGTTTTGTTGCTTATCAAATCCGCTGGACACGTTTTCGACTGTTTCGCCATATAAGATTGCGCTCCTTACCAAGACACATTCTACACTCCATACATTCTGACCAGTAATACCATGGAGGTAATAAGTGTATCTGGAGAATCTGGAGCGACTAGTGCCAATTTCGAAACGATAAAAATTAAGCATAATAATATGAGCCCGGAGGTCGTTTTCGTTCACAATTCAGAAACGGCCCAAAATTTCACCCGAAGGTTCTGTTATCTTTATCTCTCATTTAAAGGTTAGATTAAGCGAGATACCAGCCTTTTACGCCCCTCGCATAATTTACAACTTGGCAAAAAAGTCTAGAAATGGAACAAATTATTTTTTTCGTGATGCCAACATTTTCATATGTCAATTCGTATGTCAAGTGTAAGTACAGGTAACGTCAATCGGCAGTGAGGAAAACGTAGTGATGCGTATTTTGAGTGTGTACGTGTGTCTAAAAGCTATTAACAACGAATAAAACAATACATAGTTGTATTAAAGTGAATAAATTACAAGCGCAGTGGAAATTGGTTGCATTATTATTTTATTACGTTTTGACAACTCACAAATCCATAGTAACCTAAAACACAGATATAAATCACATGGATATAGAACTGCAGGAATGCACTGCTTACTAGATGTGCTTCCTTAACATTCCCTCCCTTTTTTCAAACCAAATTCTTCACATAGTTTGACCAATCTTGGCTTGAAAACTGGTTTCGTGAGAATATCATATTATATTTTGTATACCCATTTACAACGGAGTGCTTTTCTATTCTTAGGAAGTTGAGTCAATTCCCAAGTTGCATTCTCTTGTAATGAACTCATTTCTTTATTCATAGCTTCAATCCACTTGTCCTTTTCAGAATTGCATAAAGCTTCTCTATATGACGAAGGTTCAGGAATAGATGCAGTTTCGTTGACGAACTGGTCAAAACTAAACCTATTTGGAGGTTTAATCTTACTCCTATCGCGAAGTTCTCGATCATTCGTTACGACGACGCGTGGTGTACTTTGGTTTTCCTGTATCGCATCGTTATTTCCATCTATTTCATCTTCATCAAAAGATTGGAATTCTCCTATGCTTTCATTTGGTTCTGAATTTGGATGCAGCTGAGCTTCAATTTCAACAGTTTCTGAACTTGTAGATGGAACATCTAGCTCATGAACTTTACTTGGTTGTGGTTTAGGTTCCGGTTCTTCTGTGTAGACCTTACTGTTATCTAATAGAGACGATTCGTTAAAAACAATATCTCTTGATCTCATGAGTTTCAGGTTCTTTACATCAAAAACACGATATCCTTCATCACCATCATACCCAATGAGTATTCCTTTCTCAGCTTTTCTGTTTATCTTACTTGTTCGTTTCTGTTTCGGAACATGAACATAACATTCGCTGCCAATTATTTTCAGATGATCAATTTTTGGCTTTTTGTTATACCAGATCTCATGCGGTGATTTTCCGTCTATTGGAGTTGGTCCCGTTCTATTTAGTATATAAACAGAAGCTTTAGATATCTCAGCCCATAGACCATTTGGTATCTCGCCATGAGCGTACATAAGTGTTCTTGTCATCTCCACAATTGTACGATTTTCTCTTTCAGCAGATCCATTCTGTTCGGGAGTGTATGGCATGGTAAATCTTTGTTTTATCCCGAATTGCCTTAGAGTATTGCGTATTTGCTCATTTTGAAATTCTCCTCCGTTGTCGCTCATCAACTCTTGTACAACGTGTCCAGAAGATTTAGCTTCAGCAAGAAACTCTTTCAAGCGAGCAGGAACTTCCGACTTGTGTTTTAAAAAGTAGATCCATCGATATTTAGAGAAGTTGTCTTTGAATAGAACATAGTACCTGTTCTTCGAGATTGAATAAGGAAACGGTCCGCATACGTCTGTGCTAATTAACTCTCCAGGTTTACTAGCTCTTGGTCTTTCACCAAATTTTTGTCTATGGCTCTTACCCAAGACGCAGCCTTCACATATATCAGTAGAACTGGGATCTAGTTTCACTCCAAGCTCTCTTTGTATAAGTTTTGCTACATGTCTTTTATTTTGGTGTCCAAGACGTTCATGGTACAGTTGAAGGTTTTGTGATGTCGTTAACTGGTTTATCGCAAATTGAGGCATCAACACTTTAACATTAAGTTTGAATAAGCCGCCATACTTATTACGATTTCCGATTAAAATGACTTTTCCATTATTCTTCACGTCACATGTTAGAGCATTCGACTGAAAGATACTATTACTTAGCGTATCTTGCGCAGCTAAGACAGAGAATAAATTCTTTTGAATGCTTGGTACATACCATACATTTGTCAGGATTACTATCTCTTTAAGATCTTTATGAACGTCAGCTTCAAGTTTTACAGTCCCTTTACCAATGGCTTCGATGACGTTACCGTTTGCTGTCATAACTCTATGAGATTCATCAAAGTATTCAAAAGATTGAAATACATCTCTTCTGTTGGTTACGTGACTGGTCGCTCCATTATCCACGTACCACGAATCTTTGTCAGTATCCTCGACGCTGCAGGCTAGAGCTAGGCCACTCACCATCGCTACATTCACAGATTGCTTTGGAGGCTTTGGAGGTCTGCCGTCCGCTATCCATTTCTTGCACGATCTGACTTTGTGAAAACCTTCTCCACAGTAGTTACATTTCTTCATTTTCTTCTTGTTTTGTGCATGCTTTTCATAACGTTTCGCATTTCGTACCATAAAAAGTTCATTGTTACTTTCGCTGTCACCCGAATTTTTCTCATTTAGCGATCTTTCATGCGCACACAGTTGAGTAGTCAGATTTTCTATGTTGTGATCTTGTACAGACATTAGAGCCCAACTAGATTTGAAGTTGAAGTACTCGTCAGGTAGAGAATGCATGACTTTACATATCAACAACATTTCTGGTAGCGTACTCTTGTTCTGCTCTGTCAACATCAAATTAACTTCGTGCCATAAATTCTTCACTGTCGTCAAATTAGTCCCCATATCATGATTAGGATCAAACTTGTAACCGAAGAACTGCATACACACATCATAGAATCTATCCTTTGATACTCTTTCAAAAAGCCGGTTTAATTCATCCCACGCTTCTTTAGCTGTACTAAAACGCATTACTTTTACGAGCATTTCTTCTGTCATATTTGTAGTTAGTAATAAGAATGCTGTGTTATCGATTTTTTGATAAGAATCATATTCGTTCTTGTACCTGGTTATGTCTCCCGGTTGAGCATCTGTACTTGGAGGTTTCGGCTTTGCAAGAGTTCCTTGTAGGGCTTCCATAGCCCCAACATGGGTCTTCAGCAGCATCAACATTTGAAATTTCCAAGTTGTCCAATTGGTTCCATTGAACGGCCGAATGTCGAGTTTAACAGACATGTTTTAACTCTTTCCGAACCTTTGTTCTTTATAGAAACATCAATTACACTTATTTACAGTGTTCAATAAATCGAATTAATCGAATTTTAGCGCTCTGCTACCATATTAAAGTGAATAAATTACAAGCGCAGTGGAAATTGGTTGCATTATTATTTTATTACGTTTTGACAACTCACAAATCCATAGTAACCTAAAACACAGATATAAATCACATGGATATAGAACTGCAGGAATGCACTGCTTACTAGATGTGCTTCCTTAACAAGTTGCACCAGAGCAGTGATTTATAAAGTGTACAGGCGATGTCTTCTAGAGTACGAGGCAAAAACTCTTCTGACGGATCTCTACGACTTTTTCAAAGAGCCGCCGACATAACTGATATGAAACACTTTTTTATAACATATTCTTTCGATAATTTTTAGGGTTCCGTACCTCAAAAGGAAAAAACGGAACCCTTATAGGATCACTTTGTTGTCCGTCTGTCCGTCCGTCTGTCAAGACCCTTTTTCTCAGGAACGCGTGGAGGTATGAAGCTGAAATTTATATCAATTACTCAGGTCTACTGTCCCTTGAAGCTGTGAAAAAATCAAACTTCTAAGCCAACGCAATCAAAAGATACAGCCGTTTATGCCGCAAATTTTCGACACTTGCAAGGGAATCAAAACCTACAGGGTGCTTCCCGTGAACTCAGAATCTTGAAATTTGGTACGAAGCAACGTCTTATAGCATAGATAAAGGAAAAATTACGAAAACCATAAATTTTTAGTTACATCACATAATATATTTTTTTTTAATAATTTTAACCTTACTACCCATTTCCTCATAAACGCGTAGAGGTATTAAATTGAAATTCATACCAAATACTCAGGTCTATAATACCTTTAAGCTGTAACAAAATCAAACTTCTATGTCAACGCAATCAAAAGAAACAGCAATTTAAGCTGCATATTTTGAAACTCGCAAGTACTCGCAAGGGAATCAAAACCTAAAGGGTACTTCCAGTCGACCTAGAATCTTGAAATTTGGCATGAAGCAACGTTTTATAGCACACATAAAGGAAAAATTCCGAAAACCTTAAATTTTTAGTTACATTACAAAATATATATTTTTTAAGATCTTTGTCTTAAATTTATGCTACTCCATCTTTCCCCATTGTAATGTTATGAATTTCATTTTGCAATAAAAATACCATAGTTATGACTCGATTGTCGTAAAGAACGAACTTTGTAAACCTTACAGGTTTGTACGGAACCCTCGGTGCGCGAGTCCGACTCGCACTTGGCCGGTTTTTTTTCATAAAGCACAAATTTACCTCTTAATTATGCATTTAGTGTTGTTTTATTCGTAAAATTTAACTCAATATAGGTTATGTACGCCGCCATGGCGTTGAGGCGGCTTATAGCTCGCTTGCGACTCCGTGACACTTGAGTGATATTTTAATGTAACTTTTAGGTACTTATGCAATGCGATGTCGGTTGGCGAAGTCGTCTTGCCTTTTTTCAATATAGTTATTGTATTTTATTTTTAGGAGGCAGCTGAACTCGCATTCCAAGAAGTCTTAGTGAATGACTGGAAGAATACATGCTTGCATGTCATGAAAATTTAAAAAGAATATTACGAAAGAAGTAACACCTTGTATGTATTAGAATATAGATAGACTTCTCATAAATCTTCAAGACGATAGTGAGAGATGTTGCGTCTTCCTGTCGAAAATCATAATTCACAAGATGATCTTTATGATTTGGAGGCAGGTTCCAGCCAAGACATGGACGTGGTCTTTTCAGGAGCAGAATATAGATGAGGAAGCTTTGGATTCAGTTTCATAGTAAAAATACTCAGAAATCATGTGGGTCTGTTTTTGATTTCACCCTGTAAAGTAGGGTACTTACCTGATTGTAATAATAATAATAAATCATTTATTCGCAAAATTATTAAAAATAAAAAATAAAAACACAGAAACAAAAGAGAGGAAGCGAATCGGACCCGACTCAGCATGTGTCAGCCGTGAAGCCAACGCTGATCTTCCGTCGGGACCGCTCAGTGTACAAGAACACAGAAGATGATAAAAACAATATACGCACACTACAATAAAAGACACGAACATTAAAAGAAAAACATGTAACAGTTAAATACTTAATAAATTTAAGGACAGGCATTCAAAACCTTGTACCTTTACATCTTTCATGACTTCAATCTTATAATTTCTAATGTCCATGGGCCGCATTGACCGCTTAACATCAGGTGGCCTGCAAGAAAACACGCTTGCTTACCTATGACATGAAAAATCATGTGTACCTAAATTTTCAAAAGTATCAAAACGTGTTCAGCGAACTGTTTGGGGGTTACCCTATAAAGCGACAGTGGCGCCTCCATTATTTTCTACTCTTTTGCCAGACTTCACCACTTCTTGTCTATGGTAAAGAATCGACCGCGATTGCCGACTCCGAGTCTCCGACTCGTCGGCTCGTTCCGCGCTCTATAGCTCTATAGCCACCCTAGTAGTTGTGCGTGGTTGGTACGTGAGAGTTCGCGCTCGGCGGGATCAGAAAATGGCTCTATTCAGAATTACATCTACGAAATTAGTAGAAGTGCAGGTAAATAATACTGTATTAAATATGTTACGTCTTGTTTAATTCAAGCAATAGTATTAGTTCGTTTTAGTACATATTCTTTTTATAACCTTCTTGGCCACATTTTGAGTTTGTAGTTATGTAATGTTAACATTTTTTTCTGTATGTGGTGTTTCTAATTTGTGCACCAGATGTAACCGTAAAAGCTGTAAACATCCATACAGGCCGATAGCTAACATTCTTTACCGTGGAGTCGGTGAAACGACAACCTACCCGGCAGTCCGCATAGGGCTCGCCAAGCGTGCCCCATATAAGAGGAGGCTACGTAAAATTTAACCTACACATTTTGTTTAAATGTTCAACATATAAAGATTTTCAGTAAACAGTTTTCTGCTGTCTGTGGGATGAAGTGCATGGTAATTTATATGAAACCGTCTTGGGCTCCCCCAAATAGAAAAGAAATAGAACCTAAAAGAAATCTTACAATTAATTTAAGTTCTTGAACACAATTTTATTGATTTCAATGTCTACCATGTTTTATGTCATTTTAGGAAATAATTAGAAAAAACTTGGTCTATGAATGCCCTCTTGAGTTGATTGATGATTTTAATGAACAATTTATAAAAGCTGTTGGATTTTCTACATGGTCAAAAAAGCATTGCCATGTTTCATCCATGTTCAGATCAAATCTTGAGAAAATATGGTTTATTTTTAGAGGCCAGGTAGAACATTCCCTAAATATCTGTTTAAAGATTAAATGTTGTACCGCCCTAAACCATTATCCGTTTTGCTTTGCTTAAAAGTTATCTGGTAGAGAATTCCACAAGACCAAAATTTCTTTCTGTGCGGTAAAATTTAAATAAATTTTTCATCTGAGCAAAGTACTTTTTACTACAAGCTTACAAGATATCAATCTTTATTACTTTAATTTGTTTCATTGAGGTTTTATTTATTTAGGTACAACAATATGATTAGTCACAAATTGCTGTATCACTGCTAGCGACCATGCTGAGCTTATAAAGGTATAAGCTTTGACAGAACAGAAATGCTGGAACTATTATCAGAAACAGCACTTCAAAGGCTACACAGTTATAAAATAGAACACTGGGAATTTTCTTACAAAATGAAATCTCATCAGCATAACAGTACTTATCTGGCAATCTGCTTTCACTTAATAAAGTATTATTTAAACATTATGTACCTATGAACGTCATAACTGGTAATTTTCCATATCTCAAATTATTAGTCATGGCTATGCTATGAATTCAATTTCTTTGACTTAACCAGTTACCTACCTCAGGTGTTAATAGGAAAATGTTTAGAGGCTTAGTACATTCGTAATTCTATCTTTATAACACATAATATTTGCATATAATTTAAATGATGGACAAAATTACTGCAGCTGCAGGGTCCTTTTTCTCTTGGCTCCCACATCACTGCTATGGAAAGCTTGTGTTCTCTGCTCTTTTACTTGTATCCACAGTAGCCTATTTAAGTCCCACTTCCACTACTGGGCACAGGCCGTAGTCCCCAAGTGGCCCAGTGCCTGGGGACTTCACACACATCCTTGAATTACTTAGCAGGTTTGCTCACGATGTTTTCCTTCGCCGAAATGCTAAGTGGTAAATTCAATTTCGGTAAACTCAGATTCGAAGCCCGACCTTCTGCATGAGTGTGGTCGAACCACTAGGCTACCACGGCTTATATACTTGTAATATAAATAGGTACCTACGATCGACCGCGGCAGTTGGTTTTCCCGTACCTAAGTGTGTTTAAAAGCATTGCCCTTGCGTGGCCGATCTGTGTCAATGTCACGCACGGTGGCGCTTCGGCAGAGATAACGTCACTAGAAATCATCGTATTTTCACATATGTGCATTATGGACTGTATAATCGAAAGGGAAGCACGACAAAGTCAATGGCCATTCTTCCACAGGTAGTCGTGCATCATGGTGTTTCCGTTGTTAGGTATATTGCGGACGTCGTTACGCTCTTCAAATTCCTCCTTGGCTTGTGACAGTTCCCCAGTTTGTCTTTCAAAAGTTATTGAGATGGCAGTATCGTCATCACGTGGCATAGCGCGTCCGCATGGGATAATCGTACCATGTATCATGATAACGCCGTCTCGAGAGCAGAGCAGAAGCCAATTTCGCTATCAGCGATGACATTCGTTTGCAATACGTGTCCTCTGCTGCGCCCCCTGCTCTAAAGATAAACCCAGGTCATGTTGGTTCCCGCGCTCGGCACGCGCCCAAATGTTGACCATTTACCAACCTAACTGCGGAGCGAACGCTTCAAATTTGTTTTCGACTTGACTTTCAGCACCTTTCAGCTCATTGTCATCACAACATATGCTGGTAACTTTCCAAATGAAAATTATTATTATTATGTTGTTTGTTAAAGAATTATTCAATCAAGTTCCGCCTACCGGTCGAGCAACAGGCAATACTAATAATATCACAAAAAAGGCGGCTAAGTGCGAGTCGGGTTCGCGCACGAAGGCGTACCTATTAAATATTCTGTGACGAAGGTTTCCGTAATAGGTATATATTATCTATAAAAACCTGTACTGTAGTTAGCGAGTTAAAGCCGAACGTACATACGGTCACATGACTTCTAGACTTATTATTAGTACTTAAAGATTTCTACAACTTCTCTATAAATAAACTTTGTTCAGTAACGAAAATAATTTATTTTATTTATTTGGCTGTGAAGCTAAACATTCCTAACTTACCCACAACGTGGCACAAAAAAAGGTCATGGTCGTGCCGCGCGCCTTCAATGTCATGGTCGAGACACTTGTGGCGTCTAAAGTTTATTGAATTGTTCTCAGCATGGTTATTTCTATAGCTATAGTACAAATTTCTAACACTTCCTTTTAGCACTTGAGATGTTACCTTCAAAAACAATAAGTTACAATACCACTGTTCTCTTTTGTCTACGGCACGCGCTAATCCCCGATCCAAAATAAAAAGAAGTAAGTAATAAAACAACGCTCACAAATAACTACCATCTTCACCAAGTCATAAGGCTCAAATTACAATATCATAGTCCATTCTAAAACGACATTTGAATATTGAAGCTACACGCAGGTAGCGCGTCCGTAAACGTTTAAATCTTTCAATATTCAAATGCCATAACAAAATGCTATTGTAATTTGAACCTTATGACTTGGTGAAGATGGTTGCTATTTGTGAGCGTTGTATGAAAGAACTGTACTTACCTACCTACTTCTTTTTAAATTGGACCGGCGATTAGCGCGTACCGTAGACAAAAGAGACCAATGGTATTTTACCGCATTGTTTCGGAGATTACATTTCAAGTGCTAAAAGGCAGTACCTATTAGAGAATTCGCACTATACTTGCATCTAAATTGGTTTTCTCAAGTTGAATACGCGTACTTGAGTTTTCCGGGTACCAGAATTAGGTATTTAATGCGCGTGGCAACTAGATCCTGCTGTTCATTCGCGTCACATGCTTTATTGATAGTAACTTCTATCTTATCATGCGATAGGTACATCATATCCATAGTTATGTTAAGGCCGTTCCCTGACCCAGTATCGTCAAATTGCTCATGCAAGATCATCTTTTTCTAAGAAATGCTGTAAGCTAAAAATATAAATGCTTTCTAGATGGCATGTTTTAAGGCGGAATTTTATAGAAATTAAAAGGTGTTATACTAACTAAATCGGGCGTTCTGAGCGTATAGGTAGCGCGTTCTCCTTCACTCGGTGCACGAGTGACAGTGACGGCTGAGCTGGGTATAGGAGCGGCCTTAACACTACGTAGGTATTATGTATCACCTGAAGTATTTGAAGGATAATGACTATGAAAACTGCTAACCAACTGCATCCGGACTGCACAGCTCTCATAGAAATTGCATATCGGTTGGAGTCTGTATGTACCGGCCGTAATTGTAAACCGTTTTGAATCTTTTAGGTGATTATTATTATGCGAGGTTGTCAAATAGTCTACTACTTTTTTACCCGACTGCGACAGAAGAAGGGATATGTTTTTTTTTAATTTATTTTTCCAAAAAGAAAATACACGTTTATTACAATAATTATTTACTCGCCAAACTGTTACGTTTGATGGCGAGACGCTCTCGATTTTATCACTTAATACTTAATCTATTTATTAAACTAGTAAATATATTTTTTATCTAAAAGGACTTTCTAAAAATAGGTATTTACCCCTCGATAACCCGTTTTACACTATTTCTATCACATTTTTGATTTGTTATCGAGAAGGAAATCCTTTAGTTTTGATTATAATACATTTTTACTTAATTTAGGTGTCTGTCTTAATAAATTTATTTTATTTACCGTTTTTGGCACAATACATTTGGACGTTCTTTCACCATAGTAATTCTTTGCTCTCGGTTGTACTAATTTTTTCTCAGTTACACTCCAGTATTTAACTTATTTTTTATATCTATTTTAAACTCATTGCTATAATAGCTTTCCAAACTAATAAAGAAAGTAACTTTTTTGACCACTGGTAGTATTTTACATAATGGAAATAACTTTTCGTAATCTTTTTTACATTTTCTTTTAACATTTTTAGTCACTAAGAATTTAATCAGTCTTATCTGTAAGTTCCTAATGTTTTTTAGGTAGGTCATGAATGATCGTCCGTACACAACAAGCCCATAGCTGATTAGCGAGTCGGCAAGGTACTAACATTACCTACCAATTTTTCGGTATTACCTACTTCAAGACTGACACCGTATTTTTTCCAAAGACGTCATCGTAGGTACATGTCCCTAATAGCGTGATAGATTAACTAATGCACAGTAGCACTACCATGAGTTTACAGTGACCGTACTCGCTAACGACTACTATACGTAAACGATTTGTATGAAGAATTTTAGTTCAACGAGTGACCGCCAGGGGCGCTGTACTATTCTTCATACAAATCGTTTACGTATTCGCTAGCGAGTACGGTCACTGTAAACTCATGGTATTACTACAGGTATCCGACCACTGTGTACGGTCTGTTCTGGAATGTGTTACCGTATCAGAATCTGAATGAAACGTTGCAGCTATGGCGTGCGTGTTCTATCGAACTGAACCCGTTGTAAAAAGTATGTTTTTGTAAACACGCTTCTGACTGGTGCTACTTACGTACTTACCTACCACTGGACGTTGTAATTTAGTAGGTACAAATTAATTCTTGGGTTGAAATTCTTTTGGACGAATCGATGTAAGTAAGTATGATATCATAGCGTCCTGAGAATGAATGTGAATGGAGTAGGTATGAATAAGACTTTGTTTTATTATGCCAACTAGCTTCTGCCCGCGACTTCGTCCGCGTGGAATTTGTTAATAGCCTTCCCGCGAGAACTATGCATTTTCTCGGGATAAAAAGTAGCCTATATGTTGACCAGTGTTATAAACTACCCCCATACCAAATTTTGTTTCAATCCGTCCAGTAGTTTTCGAGTTAAATCCGGACATACATACAGGATTTTTTTTATAAATATCGTTATTTTGTGTTCATTATCGTTCAGTATAACGACAACTTTTTTTCCTTAGCCTACCAGGAAGATTATTGAAAAGTATTGGACACGCATTTTTTCTTTTTTCACGTAATCAAACTTATACGGAGATATATTGAGTTGAAATGTCGCGTGACGTCACGGTTAGGTACGATTTATACCTATCGGTGACGTAGTAAGCCCCCACTCTCCAACTTTAATGCGTTTTAACTTGGTCATTCTTTGTTAATTTGATAAAACAAAAAATACGTGTCTAATATTTTTTTATTACCTGACTGACGGACTAATTAGAATTTCGATTTCTTCACCCTGTCGTCATCCCTATAGACAGGTAATCTAACAGTAGGTAATCTGCATAACTTCTTTCTTGAAAGTGTTTGTAATCTAGGATTATAATTTAATATTTCCCGTTCCCGTGGGAATATCGGGAAATCCTTTCTTAGTGCTCCCCTACGCTCCCCAAGGAACCTGCATGCCAAACTTCAGCTCTCTACGGTGATCCCCGCGACCTAAACATTAAAATGTAAAAATCCCATTTTTTGCCGTTCCCGTGAGAATTTCGGGAAGTCCTTTCTTAGTGCTCCCCTACGCTCCCCAAGGAACCAGCATGCCAAATTTCATATCCTTACGATGTTTCCCGCGACTTCGTACGCGCCTAAAAATTCAAATGTAAAAATCCCTTTTTTCCCCGTTCCCGTGAGAATTTCTGGAAATCCTTTCTTAGTGCTCCTCCCCTACGCTCCCTAAGGAACCTGTATGCCAAATTTCAGCTCTCTACGACTAGTATTTTCGGCTCTGCGTTGATATGTCAGTCAGTCAGTCAGTCAGTTTCTTCTTTTATATATTTAGATAGATAGATAGCTGTTTCCCGCGACTTCGTACGCGCCTAAACATTAAAATGTAAAAATCCCATTTTTCCCGTTCCCGTGGGAATATCGGGAAATCCTTTCATAGTGCTCCCCTACGCTCCCCAAGGAACCTGCATGCCAAATTTCATCTCTCTACGATGATCCCCGCGACTACGTACGGGCCTTAAAATGTAATAAACCCATTTTTTCCCGTTCCCGTAGGAATTTCGGGAAGTCCTTTCTTAGTGCTCCCCTACGCTCCCCAAGGAACCTGCATGCCAAATTTCAGCTCTCTACGATGATCCCCGCGACTACGTACGCGCCTTAAAATGTAAAAAAACATTTTTTCCCGTTCCCGTGGGAATTTCGGGAAGTCCTTTCTTAGTGCTCCCCTACGCTCCCCAAGGAACCTGCATGCCAAATTTCAGATCTCTACGATGTTTCCCGCGACTTCGTACGCGCCTAAACATTAAAATGTAAAAATCCCTTTTTTTCCCGTTCCCGTGGGAATTTTGCAAAATCCTTTCTTAGCGGATGCCTACGTCATAACATCTACCTGCATGCCAAATTTCAGCCCGATCCGTCCAGTGGTTTGGGCTGTGCGTTGATAGATCACTATATCAGTCAGTCAGTCAGTCAGTCAGTCACCTTTGAGTTTTATATATATTTAGATGAACGCTTAAAAATAGCTATCAAGGTGACGTTTAGATCCTTCGCGTTAATCCAGACCACATTTCAAAAAATCATCCCAATTTGAAGGTTTTGATTCTTTTCATATGGCGAATTTACGTGAGATACTTTAGAAAAGTAACATATCCAACTCGTTCATGGCCTTATGATGTATTCGAGCAAGTTACATAAGAAGTTCGAATTAGATTAGAGCGTCTTGAGCAGCGTGCAATCGATCGCGCCGGCGCTTGAATTAAATATTGTACCTACCTACCTATCCACTTTTATTTTTAGCTCCATCGATGGTCAGTTTATTACTGCTGAAGGTTTAAATCAGGTTCAGGCATTTAAAAAAGCAGATTTATCTACCTAACCTACATCTAATGACAATAATTTTGTACTGTAAATGCGTCATTTAGTATTGTTAAAATGAATACTTTGTAACTTAACGTGTTTGTTTAGGTACACGCCTTGAACTATTTGTTTAATAGACACGTACATTTATTTCTTGTTTATATTTATGCTGACTGAGATCAACTTCATAAAATATCACTAAAGCGTGTGTTGTGGCGTGCCGCGTGCCTGAGCGAAAGTCTAGTTTTGTTGTGTAGGTAATCAATTAGAATACAAACACCGACACGTTTATATGCGGCTTCGTTAAAAGGTCAGACGATGTAACGAACCCAGATTTGTCTCATTTATTACAATAGGCATCAATTCGATTGAACTGTGGCCTGCGCTGGCGCTGGCCCTTATGACGTGGTTGGTGATTGATTCGTTGCCCCCGCAATCATTGCTTTGATCGAATTACATGCTAACAACTGAGTTGTGTCGTTTAGAAGACGTAGGAACGCTATGTAGAGAGCACTGGCAGGTAGTCGCCTTGAATTAACGGCTCACAAAATACGAACTAATCATACTTTGATTTAATTACGGAGGTACAAAGGTCGGCATGCGATTGTTTGCCACGATAAGCGTAGACTTTTTATGAAAGCCAAGTGGAGGTAAAATAAGATCTGGATGAAATTGAGTAAACTTTATTTTAAGAATTTAAGGAGTAAACATTTTTTTGCTACTTTAGTTTAACTTTATGTTAAATTCAAACTAAATTACGGGTTATTTTATGAAAAACAAGAAACGAACAGGTATTTTTAATACAAAGTCCTAATTGTAATAATAAGTTATGTCTTGTTTGTCAGTGAATACTTTTTCTGTGTGGTACAGAAAGCATGCCCGACGGCATCGATTCTGCTGCGGAGCCTGAGCGCCGAGCCCACCAACCTGAAGAGCGTGCTCCAGGAGAAGATCCCTAAGGAACAGGAGAAGATCCGCGAATTCCGCAAAAAGCATGGCAACACCAAAGTCGGCGAGGTCACCGTCGACATGGTCAGTGACACCACACTTCGCTTAATTAAGCACACAGCGTGCAAAGTTGTGCAACACATTTGCATTTAGTATTTTTCCTTCTCACATGTGCACTGTGCAGGTTTCAAATCACCACGTACGACGACGCTTGTCTTGGTCCTTATAGCTATGTCCTTAAAGCCTAATTTGGTAACACCCACTGGACGGGTAAATTAAAGTTCAGTATAAGGAAAATAATGTGCAGATTTACACACTGTTCACCGTCAGTTGTATGGTAAACAAAATTATAACTACTATATACATGAAATCATCCTGAATTTACATAGTTATAGAACTTCTCTTGAGCGATATTTGCAGCCTCAAATAGTCCAAAAATACGCATTTTGATGATAGAATTTTGTTTAACAAATGAGACAACTGAGGACTACGTAAAAATATTACATGTATGACATCTAATAAATAACGTAAGGGGCCGTTCAAGTATTACGTAAGCAGATTTCTTACCATTTTTTACCCCCCCGCCCCCCTTGTCATCAAAAGTAAGCAAAGCTCTTACCCCCTCCCCCTATGCTTACGTAAACATTTTTAGTTATAAATGATTTTTTATGTTCTCATTTTAAAAATAGGAAAATCCATGGAAAGATTAGGCTTAACTGATACACATAGAGTAAGGGACAAACATATTATAATCAGAAATAATATAATAATAGATGCATTAATTAGACAAGTGAATAGCGCGCGGTAATTTCCCTAATGCGCGTTTCGTTTTCACGCATAGACAATGTGAGGGTTGCCATTCGTGTAAAAAAGTAAATAACTAACGACGACGTAATCATCATCTAGACCCCCCTACCCCCCATGTCATCCAAAATAAGCAAAACAGAGACCCCCCCACCCCCCCGTGGTGCTTACGTAATACTTGAACGGCCCCTAATTTGTATATGTCGGAAATGATCCTTATCCCACATTCTATACGTACGAAGTTTCCTCATTTACTGAACTGATATGCCATAAAGTGAATCTGACTTCAATTTGTATGTGGCACGTAGATGTACGGAGGCATGCGTGGGATCAAGGGCCTGGTATGGGAGACCTCAGTGCTTGACGCCGATGAGGGCATCCGCTTCCGCGGCCTGTCCATCCCCGAGTGCCAGAAGGTCCTGCCCAAGGCCAAAGGGGGTGAGGAGCCCCTGCCTGAGGGCCTCTTCTGGCTGCTCGTCACTGGAGACGTCCCCACAGACGCGCAAGTCAAAGCTCTATCCAAAGAATGGGCACAGAGGTAAGTCCAATTCCATCGCAATCACCCCGTTTTTAAGTCAACCCAATCAACTTAACATGCGTGGACACCTCAGTTCAAGATGGAGTTTTGTGTGACAATGACAATTGGAGTAATTCAAAAACCATTTTGGTATCTATCTAAAAGAGTCAATAAAAGAGAGTAGATTTTTTTTGTTTATTACTTTTAGAGAAAATCGTGTTTTAGTAGTAATTGGTGCGTGACGTCGTCTCACTCAATTCACTCACTCTCGCTGAAGAGCGGGCGCTACGCGCAGAACTGTATGCGCAGAAACATTACGTCATTTTTGACTTACGCCCTTTTGGAACGAGGAATTTTTTAATGTAAGTTTTCTGTACGACTTACGGAAAAAAGAAAAAAGTCGGTGTCCTTTTAAATTTTTCCAACTTTCTAACTAGTTAATACAATAGACATGTAAAAAAAAATTAATGTTGTCAGTTCATGCGTAATGCGTAAAGTGAAGGTCGGGTTCTACACGCATGCACTGATTAAGCTGAACAGAGTGATACTATTGAAAAAAAAAGAATGATAACCGAGATAATACAGTTCATATGCCTCCCAACAAACATCCTCGTGCACGCGACTTATCGTTCCGCGAAGCTCGTGAACAAGATGATAGTGTGATGACAATCGCATGACGCTTCATTGATGATAACCTTATTTTATATTATGATGTCTTGAAAAAAAACTCAGTAGAAGATTTTTTATACAAGCAGATAAGCCTCGACTGCTGCAACGCAATAGACTGTCTTCGTTATAAAGGCGTAAAAGATTGAACACACTTATAAGTATAGGAGTATCGCTGTCTTGAATTCTTTTTTCGTGATAAACTTTAAACCTTTACGTACGCACACTTTCTGATGAAGTTAGCATCAAACTTCGTATGCAAATCTGGTAAATAATACACAAGTTTTCGCATGCCAGTTGCTGGTAATGTGTACTTAGCACTTAAAATTTTATATGTATACCATCTTATGTACTACATTTTATGCGAATAAAGATTGATCGATTGATTCAAGAATTCAGAAACTTTGGCCTAAAATTGCTAAATTTACAATCCAAAAAAATAATTGGATATTTTTTTTGTAGGTTAGACATGTTTTAGAACAGATTTATTCTAACTGCTGTTTGTTACAAAAACTTTTATGCCAAAAATAAAAGGCATGTGAGTGAGTTGATTTAAGTTAACCTAATCAAACTGAATACGTACTGAATACAAAAAAAAAAATACGTACACTCTCTAAGTTGACTTTCTTAGAGAATGTATGTCGATTTTGGTTCCGAGTCAATCAAGTCATAACGCAAGTGGTATAGCCGTGTAAATCGACGTGAACTAAGAGAATTATAATTAGATTTATTATAAAATCTAATATCAACTTGATGATTTTTCTTATTTTCTTGGCCGTTATTCGTGTACGTGTACGTGTACATGCGGTTTATATTGAAATAAGCCCGATTGTTCCAGAGCCGAGCTCCCCTCACACGTGGTGACGATGCTGAACAACATGCCCAGCAAGTTGCACCCCATGTCTCAGTTCTCCGCGGCCGTCACCGCCCTAAACAGCGAGTCTACTTTCGCCAAGGCTTATTCCGAGGGTGTACACAAGTCCAAGTACTGGGAGGTAATGGTTCACTGTTGTTACTCTAGGATGAGTTCTTACAAGACTAAGGGTGAGTTGATTCATGATTAGTTGACGGACTCCTGATCGTTAAATATGGCCGCCGAGCTGTCATTCCATACAGAAACGTCATTTTGTCCCACAGTAAAATATTTAACGTTAACGTTAACTTAACGGACGGTTTCAATCAACCTACCCTAACCTTTTCGCTGCCGTCGCTATCGACTTGATATCAAGTCAGTACATTTAGTGTCCCACTCACCATGGCTTATAACTCGAGACTTTAGGGGCGGATTGTAATTTGTTGCATGACGTTGACGTCCCTTTATTACTTCTCTAACTTCGCCCGCGTGTTATTAGGTTATTGCGATCCCGCGGGTATTATTTCGTTTTTCAGGGATAAAAAGTAACCTAGGTATGTCCTTTCCCGGGACTCCAAAAATCTCCGTACCAAATTGCATCTAAATCGGTCCAGCGGGTTAAGCGTCAAGAGGTTACGGACAGACAGACAAACACAAGAGTTGCTTTTGCATTTACAATATTATATGGATCGTCATGGCGGCGAAAAGGTTAAATTAATGTTGACAGACGGTTTGAAACAACTCGCCCTTAGACAGGGGCTTGAAATGAAATTATATTTATTTGCCAGTTTATAACAAAATTGTCTTATTGTTTTCTTAAATGTTACATTATATCAAGAAACGGACAAAAATACAAGAGTGACATAGACTACAGTTATTAGTTAGGTTAGGTATGGTACCGTGTGTTAAAGCCAACTATGGTCGTTGTAAAGTCGATTGTGTCATTCCTTCACATTGTTTGATGTCAATCTGATACTAGAACTTACTAAACAGTCAATTATGATTATGTCGATATTATGCATTCTGTTACGAAGTAGCAACTCGCTGAACGAGTATGATCCGAAGATCAGTGGTCAATGTCATGTATTGTATGCCATTTAATGATGTGCTTCAGTGAAACGAGGATGAACTGACGGCCCGCGAGACACAACTCGTCAATTTTACAATGTAACGTTTAAGTTTAGAATTGACTTGAAAAATCGCCAGATAATAGTTTCGGAGATCAGATACTGTCAATTTTCGCACGCTTGCTTAAATAACTTTTTATAGGAAATTATCCACTCTGTATAGTTTAAATAAACTTATTTGCCCCCATAAATGGACTCTGGAAATGGATAAATGTTTAAAATTAATTAATACACGTTACACGACCGTCTTTATTAATATACCAGTTTACATAGATATTGCTACCAAATATCAAAATCGGTCCAGGAGTTTCGAAGCAAATTGGCTGTGACAAACGGACATACAGACAAACTAGTGATCCTATAAGTTTGGTACCCTCACAGAAACAGTATTGAACATGGTTTAAATACATGGTTTGCGGTTACCCTAACTAGATACTTACGTGTTACGACCTAGCACGTGCCTAACACCTAGCAAACCAGGGGCTCTCTATGTTACACAGGTTAAAGGAAATTCTCTATTTCTACCGTCAAAGCGTCACGGCGCTCAAATTGAATTTTAAATCTAGCTGCTTAAAGTTCGGCTTCAACGCTATGACGTTTTGAAGGTATCATGCCCTCAGGATGAGGGAATTTCTCTTTCCATGTGCTATTTATGTATTTAACGTTTCGAATAGAGCCCCAGCCTTGACGGTCTTGCTGCTCTCAGGCCCACTGGCTCCAATGTCGTTGCTGTTATCCAATTGTTAGCCTGTAACTTAAGTAAGTTAAGCTGATAAAACTGAACCCGAGTGCGAAGAGGCTAGCTCGAGGTTAACGGCTTGGTGTAAGGCCCACAACACGATTTACAGGTTTATACAACTAGGAAGGCGCGTGGATTTAGGCAATAATAGACATTGCGTAAACGGCTTAAGTGTGTGTCGGCTTCTCTCTAAGTTGTGTCGTGCGTTATTCCCCAGTACGTGTACGAGGACACGATGAACCTGATCGCGAAGCTGCCGGTGATCGCGGCGACGATCTACCGGAACACGTACCGCGACGGCAAGGGCATCGGCGCCATCGACGACAACAAGGACTGGTCCGCCAACTACTGCACCATGCTCGGCTTCGACGACCCGAAGTTCACCGAGCTCATGCGGCTCTACCTCACCATCCACAGGTAACATAACATAACACCGCCACTGACATCTCATCCTGAATACTCCGCAGCAGAACGCTGCCAAAAATAACGGCGCGAAAGGACATGGATAGATATACGTCCATGCTGCGACAGTAAGTGACAATATGTTTTAGATGTCAAGGTCATTTGATATCACTATATGCGGTTGACACTTATATGCAAAAACCCTGAAAGCAGTCGCAAAGGGGGTCACCCGGCTAAGCGAAGTCTTCAGGATTAGATGTCTATGAACATGAATTGTATGTTTTTTGCCGTGAATCGGGCGCTTTTCTAACCCGCCCCAAAACCGTACACGTCCAATAGAATTTCGTGATTTTCCTAACGTGAGCTCTCTCGCAATATTTGTCCCGTCCAGTGATGACACGCTCGTGCCCAGCGGGACACAAATAGGCTCTTTAGGTTGTGGATAAAACAGTGCCCGATTTTGAGTGACAATGATTGACTACCAGCTTGTGTAGAATTTTCAATGTATGCATGCATCTCATCAAGCTCTGCTTAGATTTCTGGACCAATTACAACCATCAGTTAAATTTTATTCTTCGAATAGCCCATACAAAATTATAATGAGTTTGACTGTTGAAAAATCACCTCTTACAATACAAAATGAAGAATATTTTGACATTGAACCCTTGTTTAACATATTTTTTTCAAGCATTGTAAATAATTTATCTTCTAATTGTTTTTTTGATAAGATTTTACATATTGTCGATTATTGACAATATAAGGAGGAAAACATGATTTTTGCTCCCTACTTTTTTCATGTTCAGTAGACATCTGTAAATGTCACTAGTTAAAAAAAACATGTACCATAGAGTCTTCAATGAAAGTAGATATAGACCTTGAAGACGCGATAAATAAATTGCTGTGTGGCAGTCGGTATTGTTACAAAATAACATGTTATGGGTTATTCAGTCAAGCACGGTGTGATAACGTTATCATACAGAAGAAATGTAACCTGTTTACGACTGCTCGCCTACGTATGAGAGTTCACACCTCCCCCATCGCACCTCCACTTTATCAGGTTATAGTTAATGTGATCGGTCAGTGATATAACACCCACTTTTGTATTCGTTCTAAACATCGTTCTTTGTGTTGGAAAGCGGCACTGTAGCATGACTTGTAATTATATAAAGCAGTATAGAACAATCCACAGAGGCTTTAAATTGTTCAATTATCGACTTAAGCTAATTATAGTTCTAACAAAGATGGTTGTTCGAATTACAATGTCGCTTTTAGACCGTCATGCATTATCATTATCGTTGCGTGTGACCGATGCCTGTGCCTGCCGGCCGCCTGCAAATGCGAAATTATAAGGCTTTTCGTGTCACCAGCCAAGTGTCCTTCATTCCAATACCAATGTTACTAACTATGTCACGTTATGTTTGCTGCGGCTGCGCATTGGAGTGATGTGTTATCTTATCTAGTTTCAGTACACTGTCATTAAGTTTATGGCTGCAATGCGACCTATGAAATTCTTCCTTTCTTGTTTACTTTCCGCAACGACATCGTTTTCATTATCCCTTATCTGTAACTAATTAATTTGTTAAATTCAACTATCATTTCCATATAATATTGATTACTTTGTATGCTAACATATGGCTATGTAATTTTTTTTTACACTCACTGATAGACCGGTTACTTTAATTAGAATGACAATTGGAGATACTAATTTTGAAAATGTTACATTACAAATCTTGTAATTTTTAGTAACATGTATACTACCAGAAACAAGGAAATTATATAGACTCCTTATATTACTACATCGGGTATTGCTAATGGCAATAAAAAAATCATACAGACAGCGACATCTATATCGCATTTAACACTTATTTCGGGCGTACGCTGATTTGTATGCAGGTTGACATTCTAGGTTTACCATACTTTTTATATGATACTACTTAAATGGACAAAACTGTCAACCAGATCAACTCGATTTCAGCAAGCACTCTGTGTTACCTGATATTTTATTTGATTGTTGCATTTTACCTAATAGGTGTAGAGATGTGTGACCGTGTTTGTCGTTCCAGCGACCACGAGGGCGGCAACGTGTCGGCGCACACGAGCCACCTGGTGGGCTCGGCGCTCAGCGACCCCTACCTGTCCTTCGCCGCCGGCCTCAACGGCCTGGCCGGCCCGCTCCACGGACTCGCCAACCAAGAGGTAAATACATGCACTAATGGCAACACCAAACATACACAGTCATTGACATTGACGGTAGGATAGGACACGCTCAGTATGGCTCACAGCCTGAATAATAGGTAGGTAGCTTAAAATAACTTACCGCTTTATCTTTCCGTGCTCACCGCCGAGCTCAGCATCAGATCAACTCGGTAGGACCTCGGTTTACTGCCTCGTCATTCAATCTTCATATCATATACTACCCAAGTTTGATGATATGATAGCTGGAACCGGGTGAAATTTAGCTTTCAAGATTTGTTCATATAGTTTGTGTTAGTTACACGACGACCTAATAAAAGCGTAGTAAGGAATGAGTTTCCCATTTCAACAATCATAGAAGCATGCTCATTTTTTGAAGACTGGGAATAAAGTGTTAAAATCATTATTATCCTTTTCAAAACGTAAAAAATCTAAAGACAAATCGTCACTGTATTTTTGGATATTTATAGAGAAAACCTAAATTACTGCATACATGGGTTTAGCAGTACTAAATGAGAGCATATAGGTCATTAATGGAAACGCTGGCCTGTGTAAGATATTGATGTCAACACATTAAATAAAGCTGAACCCACAGAATAGTAGATTGTATGACTAGGGAGCAAAAAGGTATATTTTACCGCGGGTGACGGATTGAATCCGTCGAGCAAGCGAGGGATTCTAGCGTGGAATCTTGAGCTAGCGAGGGATTCAAGCTTTGTCACCCAAGGCATAAATAAGTTTGCTACCGTGTTGTACACTCTGCTTTTCACCCCTCCTATGAGAAAATCATTAGATCATTCGTTCATTATTGTCTTTAAATTAAGTAAAACAAAAAAATAATACATTTAAAAAGACCGTGTGTTTCGCGCGCTTATCATAAATTCATAGGTAGAAGGCGAAAATGGCTTCCATATTGGAGAATCTGTAACTACTTCATTGTAGGTATTTATATTCTGTCATGCTCGCACGCGTTGCGTTCATAATAAATAGGTAGGTAAATTTTAACAAATGTGAAATAAAGTACATTTTATGACAACTTCGCACATACTGTATCACGCAAAGTTTTTTAATACATTTGCGATAAAATGAAAAAGGGCAGTGCAATTCATATTACGTACTTACATAATATTCCTTTGGAATTCTCAGAGGTGTTGATTCCAATACATTGCATCACCTAAATCACTTTTTGATTTCATTCATTTTCTACGAAATAATTCATAACACTACATAAGGTACGTTTTATTTTGGAAATTAAGTGTAAAATAATACGGCAAGGAAATGAGCGCTCACGAAATTCGCGGGTTCGAGTTTTTTTTTAAATTCGATCACACGACGAGTTTGCGAGGAATGCTACGGCATTGGCCTGCACCATTCAGCCAAATTGAAAATAAAAAATAGAAAATAATTTATCAAAAGTAAGTATATATCTATGAATTTATGGGTTTTTTGGTATGTGTAATAAAGTATTTATGTAAAATGCCGATATATAAAATTCTAAATACGAAAGAGACGCGACTTTTGAATGCAACTTTTTACAGTCTCCGCAGCTCCGTGAACGCACTGCTAAGACGTATTTTGCTCCCTGTTAGCGGGGCAGAAATGGAAAAACATTAAAAAAAAGCGAAGAGGGAGCAAAATCGCATTTTGCTCCCTCTAAACGGGGAACAAAAGACTTCTTTTCGAATAGGAGGGGTGAAAAAGTGTTTTCTACAAGCATACAAAAATATTAGAGTTACCTATTTACCTTTGATTTGTTGAAATTGGATTATATAACCAATATGAATACCGAATCCTACAAAAGATATTTTAAACATATTTTGAAAAGATTATGCGTTATAAGAGCAATTTCGTAAAAGTAATGATTAATGAATGACTTGTCCGTAATTGTCCAGGTCCTGGTTTGGCTGGAGAAGCTCCGCAAGCAGGTCGGCGACGACTTCACGGAGGAGCAGCTCAAGGAGTTCATCTGGAAGACGCTCAAGTCTGGCCAGGTCGTGCCCGGCTACGGACACGCCGTGCTCAGGAAGACTGACCCTAGGTAAATAGATACAACATTCTGGATGACTGAATGAGAATCAACATTTTCTTGCGACTTCGTCTACAGGGAATTTCATACTAAACCAAAAACATTAAATGTATCCCGGAAAAAGTCCGGGAGTCTGTATGTCAAATTACATACAAATTGATCAAGGTGTTCTGGCATGTTTTAGTAACAAACATCCAAACACACTAACTTTTACATTTCAAATGTTCTTAGGATTATTAAGATTGGTACATTGAAACAATTCACTTAGTTGGAATCTATCTACCATCAGCTCATAGCTCGTCTGCTTGGTTACCCCGTTTTAGTATAAATCGAATGGGCCACAGGCCTACAGTTGTAAATAAAACATCTTCCACGTCACTAGAGTCGCAATTCAATGTTAGGTTGCACGATTTCACAGACGTCACTTTTAGATGTTGCGTTTACGTTTTACGTTTACACAGTCGAAGTATTTGGTTTTATTACTTCGATAACGTGCAAAAAGTCACAATCGAATTCCTTAACGGTACATTCAATATTTATAGTACACATTTAACATGGACTGGCGCGAGTCCGCTAGCCGACTTCTTGCTATGTAAAAACGGCGATGTTGGTTCTAAGTGTTTAACTCTAGTCCTTAATTAGGTACAAATTGGATTATGCTTTCTAACATTGCCAGTTAATAAATAGCGCGACGAGGAAAGTAATGGAGAGGGATTTTTTTTGTGTAAAAATCAATTATTGAAATATATAACTTGTCCGTTACTAAATCCATGGGACTGGCGAACACCGCACGGCCGTATTGAGGCTTCTGGTCTTATAGAGAATTTGGCGTGTAGGTCCTTGGGGAGTGTAGGGGAGCACTAAGAGAGGAAGGACTTCCCGGGATTTCGACAGATCCTCGGGAGGCGGCTAGTCTATTACTATGTAGAAAAGGCGCGTCTGTAACGTGAAAATCAAAAGAAACGATCAAGTCGAGGGAACTATATAAACGATACGTAAGACAAAAAAAAGATCTTTAGAAAAATTCTCTGTATGCATGTATGTCAGGATTTAACTCGAAAACTAGTGTGCTAATGAATCGACGTGTCCAGGTACACTTGCCAGCGCGAGTTCGCCCTGAAGCACCTGCCCAACGACCCCATGTTCAAGCTGGTGGCGGCCGTGTACAAGGTGGTGCCGCCGATCCTTACCGAGCTCGGCAAGGTCAAGAACCCCTGGCCCAACGTGGACTCTCACTCCGGCGTCCTCTTACAGGTAACCGACTATATATACCCTACACTACACAAGTCCTCACAATACGTGCGCCATAAACTGAAAGAGGGTGTGCCCACGGGGTGACTTTTCCAGTGAGCTGCCAACCGGTGCAAATCAAATCGATTGCCTTATTTGACTTTACTTAACGTGCACTCAGATTATGATTCGCGAGAATCGAGTCTGTCTCCTTCCGGCTAAAAGTGTCTTAACCTTGTTAGCCCCAAGACCAATTCAATTCGCTGAAATTGAATCCTGGCATGAGTCATCAAATCATCCACTAAGTCGCTATCAAATGTCGAACTTGCGGCCGTTGAGCCGTACGGCCCATACGACTTGGAATTGTATAGGCCAGGTTTCTGTTCGCAATAATGTTTAGTTATACGCAAATTTATATTGATTGTTATTTAGACGTAGCAAACGTTGTAGCTGTGGATAAATTCAATTTTCACTTCTCATGCTCTTAAAATGTTACTTTAGTCTCTGCACATCGGGACTAAAGCTGTTTTTTAGTCTCTAGGGACTAAAGTATTTTTTTTATTTACATTGGAAACCCGCCTAAACAGCCAGCCACAGAGTTTGTGAAAGGAGGATTATCCCCATTTCCAGTGAACCTAGACAATTTCTAGGGCGTGAAAAAACGATTTAATTTCGTGAAACACGATTAATGATTACGAATACCTATAGATCTTGTTTTATTTAAAGTGAATTCATTTAATAATGCATGACCCAATTAGTTTTAAAATATATTAATAGTTTTCAAGTTTGAATCTGTTGGCTAAATATCATTCAAAACGTCACGTGATAAAAAACAGGTCAAGTGCGAGTTGGACTCGCGCACCGAGGGTTCCGTACCTACAAACTTGATGATGCAAATTTAACAATACAAACTTATTATTTGCGGTTGGTGAAGTAGACACGGCTACTGCGCCAACCGCAAATGATAAGTTTGTATTAGTAAATTGGCTTTTTTTGCACCAAAATATATAATATTTACGGTTATCAGATTTATTTCTGTACGTGTGATGTAAGACCTTGCTTCTGACCAAATTTCATGATTCTAGGTCATCGGGAAGTAGCCGGTTATCTACTTTGTTATAAAAATATCGTAACTTTGTATGGAACTCCGTTTTTTTTTCCTCGCATTCGAAGTGAAAAGCAGAGTGTTTAACGCGTGACTAAACAACCATAATGACACTCGAACTATAGCCACCCTCGCTCTGCTCGGGTGGCTAAACATCTCGTGTCATAATGGCTTGTATTAGTCCCTTGATAAACAATCTACTATTATTTAAAATAATCGGGTTATTGCAAATGAAATATCAATTGTCACGTCATGATGTTTAAATAACCTACTAGAGCGTAACTTGCGATTGGCAGTCGTCTGGCATCTGGCAAGCGTTATCTTATCACGGTCATTGTTGTACAATGTGTTATGCTAGTAAATTAGTTGTAGTGTTTATCTTACATTCTACCTGTCCATTGCAAGAAATGAGGACACGATTGCAAAGATGCAAAGTTTACTAAACGACTTCAAAGTCTATTGAAAATGTTGATTTAGTTTGTTCAAAAATCACAGTCCTAATCACATAATTAGGGATTAGGGAGGTTATTGAAATTTACACCAGAGATACTTAAATCAAAGACTTACCTAATAACAATTTATTAGGTCCGCCTTTGATGTACGTATTTCTTAAAATTCATAACAAACTATCTAGCATGTCTCTTTATCCGTAACGTACGATCCTCACCGAGCGGATCGAATAGCAGCGCACGGCAGCCGGCGCTGCGGCATTCGGCGGCATCCATTTGAAGCTAACGCCGACCCAAAAATAGAAAGGACCCAAATTCCATTGAAATAGAAGATTTATCGCTGCTTTACAGAGGCGATTTAAATTCCTTTGCTGTTTAGTAAAATTCGCTTCCATTCACTTCGATTCGATCCTCTAGGTTTGAATGGTCTCTAGAGCGTGTTTTCTTAGGTGTTTCTGCTCGGGTACCATCGCCATCAGATATATGGAAGCAAACATGGTGATCATAAATATTCGATTACGATATTATTGTCAAGTCGTTCGAGTGCATTTTCAGCTATGTATGATCACCTTTGTGTGTTGACATATGCAGGCGTGCGTTTTCGTCGTGGTGTGAGCCTGAGCAGTAAGAGCGTGGTCGTGTGTTGCAGTATTACGGGCTGAAGGAGATGAACTACTACACGGTGATGTTCGGCGTGTCGCGCGCGCTGGGCGTGCTGGCGCAGATGGTGTGGTCGCGCGCGCTGGGCCTGCCCATCGAGCGGCCCAAGTCGCTCAGCACCGACATGCTCATCAAGCAGTACGGCAAGTAACCGAAGAACAAACAATTCACCAGGCCAAGAGCCTATGAATTGAACAAAACAGTTCGATTCACACCTCAAACAGTCAAAACGTTACAGATCAATCGGTCACCTAGAATTTTATTAATTTATTAATCATCTAGTAGTAAGCGTAAGTGATGCATTTTTTTGATAGCTGTATAAATTTTTAATTTATATTATCGTTGGAGTATAATGTTGCTACGAGCTATGTCCCGTGTACTTATTTCTGTGATTATATTATTGTTTAACTTTTTAACTATTTAATTTTTGTAAATTATTATTATTGTGTTCTATTTTACACGAAAAACATATTTAATATACACGTTAAGACGAGAACTTAATTGACTAGTGGTGTGATTCAGCTGCTAACTTCACTTAGCTGCCGGTAACGAACGAACTCCGTAATGTAGAAATCGTGTCTTATAATTATAAGGCGGTATGCTGTGCATACCGATCCATATTAAATGAAGATCAATTTAACTTTATATTATCATTTTATTGCGTATAACCTTTGTAGTTTACTCAGTATTCATTTTTGTAAATCATGAATCTAAAATCAATTATTGCATTGTATCTAAGTATAGAATGTCCGAATTGTAAGTTACACGGCTCTAGTTGCCACCGTAGCGTGGCCGCGTAGTCGTTTAGATGTAGAGGGATATCGGGGAACAGGTTTACATGGAGAAATACATCATACTTCGCTATACTTTCCTATGTTACACTTATATTACTGTCAGACACTTCAAGCTTTGTATTTTCCTTTGAATTAAGTAAATAGGTAGCGATTAAATCTTATTTGAGTTACCAAAGTATTATACAAGCTTGTACACGTACGTAAATCATGTTGATTCATTTAAAATGAACTGGGAGGGCCGTAACATGCACGTCGCGAACAGAAAATAATAATGTAATCATCATTTCTACTGTGCGGGTTGTCGCGGCCCTTGCAGTTGTGAAGCTCAAGCCAAATTATAAGTAATCATGTGTCTTTCTCGATTTAGAGCTAGAACAAGTGTTTATCCACCTTTGTCCGACAATGCGGGCTTGATAGCTAAATATCTTAGGCCACATTTACATAGTCGATCCATTGCTATTTATTCAAATCATTTCATGTAGTTTCTTGGGCTCTGCGCCTTGTTGGATATGGCAAGTGGTGTAGTTATAATACCAAAACACGATTCAATAATTTGACAATACTAAAATAAATTGGTACGGTGTAGTAAGATAATTGTTTTATTTATTTATATTCCTATTGCTGTAGGACATCTATAAACTAGATTAAATAGAATTAATTTAGTTTAGGTAAGTATTTCGGAAGGTTCCCCCAATCTTGCCGCGTTGACTTCACAATAGGGTAGAGTAGGCTTAGGTTGTACCCGAAGCACAGAATATTTTTAATAGTACTACATACAGAATGGCCACGGAATCAACCGCCTGGATCTAGCCGGCGCGCAACTCGCGCCCAATTCGCCCTTACCGTCATTTGTTTCATCCGGAGATGGAGAGTGGATCACTGGCCCGCGTAGTTGGTACGCACACAATTACAAGTGTACTCGTACAGACGTCCTCGCACGTAAACATTGACACTTCAATCTAATCGTGTTCGAAATCGTGTTTTTATAGGCCGTGTCCGCCCTGTGCCCGAAGGCTAGTTTTAATTCCTAGTCTTCTGGTAAGTGAGAGTAGAGTGAGAAAATACTCCTCATTCTAAAAGAGCGTAAGTCAAAAATAACGTAGTAAATCTGTCTGTGAATAGAAAAGTTTCGCAAGTCAAGTCACCTGTAGCACGAAAAATTTATAACTTTATGTATTGAATCCTTTAGACAGAGACATAAGTTTTCGAATTACGCCTCACTAAAAATTTAAATTCGATAATCTTAAAACAATTTATTTTAACTGCTTTGTTTCTTCCAAGCAGAGACAGAACTTATCGAACCGGCAAAGAACATGATCTGAATGAAAATGCAAGGTTCAACGATTGTTACTATGTTGAAAGTGATGTAATAAAAAAAAACTTCATTTATACTATTTTATTAATCCTAAAGGAAAAAATGGCAATTCATTAAGGAGGACCCAAAAAAGGGCCACCTCTAGTTCAAGTCCCGGGGAAGGACATAGGCTAAGTACTTTTTTTACTTTTAAGTGCTTATAACTGCATTCCAAAAAAGATGTGGGTGAACCTAGTTTCTTAATCCATACTAATATTATAAATGCTCACTGTCCACGTGCATATCTTCAGGCTACAACTACTAGATTTAGATGAAATTTGCTGCGGTGATAGTTACGGAACATACATGCATATACTATTACTCATAACTTTACTACTTTACACAATATGCCTCAAGGTTTTTTTTTCTTATTTGAATCTACTATCAGTCCTAAGACTATGATCAGATGTGTTGTTCTCATGAGTGTGCCCTCCAGTAAGGGCAGTCACTCATCACGGAATCCTTAATTCAGTACCGGGACTTCAATTCTTGGATATTGTGCCTTTTTAATCTCTTTTGATAGTCCAACATTGTTAACTGGCGGGGGCGGGGTAGCTGCCTCAAGGTGGGCGAAATAAATGATTATTATTCTTTATACAGGAAAAACGCCTTGTTCCCGCGATAACCGTACACGGGCAGAAGGTAGAATTATTATAAAACTGAGGTTTTTGAGATGTGTTGATGTTTTTACTCAATCACGATGAAACGGCTGAACGGATTTAGATGAAATTTAGTAGACAACCTAGATTAAAACAGAGTATATGTACATAGGTTAGGGTTTTTTTCGATTCCGGCTCGGACCTCTAAGTTTACTAACGTGCGAAATTCAATTTGAATTTACCGTGAGTTTTTCGGTGAAGGAAAACATCGTGAGGAAACCTGCACGCATCTGCGAAGTAATTCAAAGATCTGTGTGAATCCGCACTGGGCCCGCGTGGGGACTATAGCTCAAACCCTCTCGTGATGAGGGGAGGCCTGTGCCCAGCAGTGGGACGCAAATAGGCTGTAGTAATAAGTTTAGTAGAAAATCCCTTGCTGACGAAGTCGCGGGTACAGGCATCGGCACGCAACTAGCGCGATGGCCTTCGATGCGCGAAGTCGAAAGAAAGGGCTCATCGGCAGGCGGAGGGGCGCGGGACGCAGCGGGCGCTTCGGCGTGTCTATTCACGAACTTGAGTTAAGCCCTGATCGTACTTTGATTTAGTATGTTCTTAACTAATGTATTTTACACGGTAAGGAAAAACTGCAATGTGATCTACTCGTAGGTAACACCTAGAAAAAAGGTCGTCGACGTGCGTCTTCATGTTCCATTCCATATTAGGACCCCTGTGCAAAATTCGATTTTTATCAATCAGCTTCACGATGAAGGATATCATAAGCGAAGTACAGTACAGGCATCGGCACGGAACTTGGTGACCTTCGATACGCAGAAGTCAAAAATAAAGGTCTCATCGGTAAAGGGGCGCGGGATGCAGGGGCGTTTTGTCGTGCGCGCGCGCTTATTAGCCCTTTAGTTGTAAACATGCGTAGAAATCCCCTCTTCTTTTGCTCACCGCTCAAGTTACGTGCCGCGACCTGTAACCTACACGCGAAGTTCACTATACCGATGTGTCTAACATCGAAAATTCAATACAGTGGTTCCGCGGGGTTTCTGATTTACCTATAATAATGTTGTAGTATTTAAATAAAAAAACAACCATGACGAGACAATGTATATATATATTAAGTAAAAATCTTTTACAAATTAATAATTCAGGTATTGCATACCCATACTCAGCACTACACACTGAAAAGCATGAATTAAGGTAAGTTTCATAGGGCGAGACTCTTAATACAAATATGAAAATTAAATTTCAAAATAAGTAGGCCTTAGTTGTTTTTACTTTGGTCATTTACGTCTAAGTAGTCTGCATAAGTTACAAATGATGTATATGAAAAGGATCTGTTTCGGAAATCGCTTATTTACGTTTAATTGAGCAAATAATGTTGACTACTCTACTTTTTTTGTTGCCTACCCTGAGGCCTAAGATGGAATGCCTCTGTGCCAGAAATTTTACCGGCTGCCTTAACCCCCTACCGGAACACAACAGTGCGAGCACTGCTATTTGGCGGCAGGTTAGCTGGGAAAGCCGGACGGACCAGCACCAGGCCCTACCACTAGCGACTTACATGCTTTTATCTTGCTCATTACTGACGATCACACAATTAAAGTTAGTTTATAGAAACTTACATAGGTGCACGGACATTCAACATGGATGCACGGATGGAATTGCAAACACAGCTACTAACGATTTCTATGTTGGCTTCTTCAAATATTATTTTCGACATAGATAAAGAACCTAGTATTATAATCCTTACTAATATTATAAATGTGAAAGTGTGTTTGTTTTTCCTTCCTTCACATCGCAACTACTAGACCTATTTGTATGAAATTTGGTATTGAGACCCTAGGATTAACAAAGAATACTTCTTACGGAACGGGTTTTTAACGGGTCAAACCGTTTATTTCAAAGCTTCTATAATTATAACCATCTATATACGTACAGTATCATCGGCTACGCAAATTCTAAGTCTACGCGGGACGAAGTCGCGGGCAAACGGCTAGTAATATATAAAGCCAACGGGATTTCTATACTTAGTATCTAGTAAAGTATGCATCTTGTCTTTAGGTTCGCTAACACGAGAGCTGCAAAAAGTACTTTTCTATTAGATCGCTCAAGTAAGTACCAAATCACGCGGGTAGATGACATCATCGTGAGAAACAACGATCACTTTACATTTACAATGTTAGTAGTCTCCCGCTGCGTGTCTGTCTGCCTGTTCGCATTAACCTCTTCAACGGCATGTCAAATAAAAAGCCGTCACCCACGCGCCGAGTGCGGCTGACATCAAAAGAGAATATGAATCGGCACGTATTTAACTCCCATATACGGTGTACGCCACGACGAAATTATACCTATGTATAGGTGGTTGACGTTGAACTTACTGTGCCGATATATGCGTCGTTGGCGTGGAAAAGGTTAAACTCAAAAACTACTGAACGGATTTTCATATTAGTGAAAACTAATAGACATAGAATGCATGAGGAAGCTTTTGTTGTATTATCTAGGTCGCTAGTTAATATATAAATGCAAAAGTAAGTCTTGTCGGTTTCACTTTCGCGGGTAAACCACCACAAAATATGTCATAAAATTCGGTATGTAATAAACAGGGAAATGAACATTGGCTTTTTGTTTCTTAAGTTCTGTGGGCACGGCAAGTTACAAATATAGGTACTTGAGAAGCCCAAAAACAATGAATTTACTTCAGACTAGTAAATCACAGGGTAAATTGACAGATGGCATGCATTTGTCACTTTCTATCCAATGGATAATATGAAATGCAGTAACGAGATTTGTCAAGCAATCGGTCCCTTGAATAGATTTTGGCATTGTAAACAATTACATGAAATTTTCGATGGTAAATTGTCAATATGACGACGAGATCTCTACCGTGAGTCCGCTACAGCTTGCATTTGACCGGCTGCACTTTAATAACATCGCCGTCGTAATTTAACACTCATTGCTTTTCCATTTTAACCATTTCTGGTTTCACTTCTGTTGCACCCTGTATTTTAGATTCCACTGCCGTGCTGGAGCCGAATCTGGTTCTGGCCGGTGCTTTGGCTCCCTCCACGACATCCTCGGGTTCTATTGTAAATCCCTCTCCTTCAGCGAGTTCAGTTTCGTTCATGTCATCAAGGACTTCAGTGAAGGGCGCTCTTTGGCTACCAAGTTTCAATATTGATGTAGAACCTAAGTAATTATCCACTGATATTTGCTTAGCTGGGAGTTTTTCCCTGCATACTCGCCACTCGTCGACTATTAAAAGGTGTTTGCTCAAGTCCCAACCTAGCGAAGAAGAAAAATAATGATTTATACACTGCTCATGAAAAATCTTACCCTAGCACCACCACTACAGCCTATTTAAGTCCCACTCCTCTCATCACGAGAAGGTTTGGGTTACAGTACCCACACGGGCCCAGTCCGCATTGGTTATTGCACAGACACACATCCTCTAATTACTTCGCAGATGCGTGCAGGTTACCTCGCGATGTTTTCCTTCACTAAATAGCTCGGTAAATTGATTTTCCCACAATTACCTGTGTGAACCATGCCTCCCCTGATTCTGTGCCACTCGGTGTCGACGATCTTGTCGATGTAGGTCATGAGGTCGACGGAGGGCCCGTACGAGTAGTGGCCGAGGGGGTCCCCGGCCTCCAGCGACTCCCGGCTCCACTCCGCGGCCTGCAGCGTGCGGCACACCTGCGCGAAAGGCCTCGCATCCCCGTCGTCCTCATCGGAATACGCCTAAAATATAAACGTTCATAGCTTCAGCCCGCGACTTCGCCCGATTGGAATTCGATTTTTTCCCGAGGCAACTATGTGTTTTGTTGGGATAAAAATTAGCTTATGTCCTCCCCCGAGCTCCAACTATCTCCATACCAAATGTCATCAGTAGATCAGTAGTATCAGACAAGGAGAGATAACAACGTGAGCCGCCTTTGCAAGAAATATTAAGCCCAGTTTCCGCATATCCACAAAACAGCTTGTTTTGGTTTCATTGCATAACCACGCATAGCCAAAAAAGTTGGTTTGAGGATCCGGGCCTTATAGAAATTGCAAATAACAGATTAGCTTACTAAAGTATCTTCATTGATGGCACACGTCACGATCGAGAGCAGCACAGTGTGGAAGTAGGAGCACAGAATGTCGTCCGCGGTGGCTTCTTCTTTCATTAGCACATACATTCTCCTCCTCTCCACGTCGGGCACGATCATGTAATTACGATCTTCGTAAACCTCTTTTATTGCCGTAAGATGCGCAGCCTTTGAATGTTGCTTCACAACGAATTTAATGGAATTTCCCAATTTTATGTGAAATCCAGCAATCTTCAGAGCTGTAAAATAAGCAAATTTAAGAAAACATGGATGTAATATTAGGTCCTTACATATGAAATTGGCGTTTGGCGAACTGGCAACTTTGATTCAAAATATGTGGCGTTCGGCTAGGAATTCCAAATTCAAATTTATTTCAAATTTAAGACCATGTATTTCTGTGTTCGAATTACGAAATTTATTTGTTATCGCGTCATTTGTTTTTCTTTCACATCGTTCTGTTCACAATATGGAGAACTTAAAATATCGCTATATTTACGAATATGAGTTTCACCTCGGCACTAGTGCTGCAGAAACGGCTCGTAGGATTAACAATGCGTATGGGGAAGCTACTGCAAAAGAAAATACGGTACGTTATTGGTTCCAACGTTTCCGTTCTGGAAATTTTGACCTACAGAACAAGCCTCGTGGACGGCCGGAGACACAAGTTGATAACGAAGAATTAAAAGCAATTGTGGAAGCAGATCCATCGCAAACCACGTCAGAGTTAGCGGCAGGCTTCGGTGTGAGTGATAAAACCATTTTGATTCACTTGAAACAAATTGGAAAAGTGAAAAAACTTGAAAAATGGGTACCGCATGAATTGAGCGACGCAAACAAAGAAACACGCGTCGAGTGTTGCGTTTCACTTCTCAACCGGCACAATAATGAAGGCATTTTGAATCGTATCGTTACTTGTGATGAAAAATGGATCTTGTACGACAACCGGAAACGTTCTTCACAATGGTTGAACCCAGGTGAACCAGCCAAATTCTGCCCGAAACGAAAGTTGACTCAGAAAAAGGTACTGGTAAGTGTCTGGTGGACTAGTGCCGGTGTCATCCATTACAGTTTCTTAAGATCTGGGCAAACAATCACGGCTGATGTGTATTGTCAACAATTGCAAACGATGATGGAAAAGCTAGCCATTAAACAACCCAGACTGGTCAATCGATCTAGCCCACTGCTGCTTCAGGACAACGCTCGACCACATACGGCACGTTTGACGGCCGCAAAACTACGGGAGCTGCGACTGGAATGTCTTCGACACCCACCATACTCCCCGGACCTTGCTCCAACTGATTACCATTTTTTTCGGAATTTGGACAACTTCATGCAAGGAAAAAAATTCAATTCTCACGAGGCTGTCCAAACGGCCTTCAAAGATTTTATTGATTCTCGCTCACACACTTTTTTTAGTAAAGGAATCAATGAACTACCTTCGAGATGGCAAAAGTGCATAGATAGCCATGGTACATACTTTGACTAAATAAAAAAATAGTTTCATAAAAAAAAATCGTTTTCATTTCTGCCATATGAAACGCCAATTTCATATGTAAGGACCTAATAAAAGAATAACGAGAGCAGTAATAACTATATTTATTCACCTAATAAATTGGTTCCTAATTGGTAAAATATTATTGGCTCAGTTAGGTTAATTTCACATGGCGCAGCAATTACTTCTTTTTTTATATACATGTCGATCACTTGTAAAAATCTTGGTTCATTCAACGTTTTCAAACATACTGCTCTTACCGCAAAATAGTTGAATGTTATATGCAGAAACGTCATTATTGAAAAGATGAAAATGGAATTCCTGTAAATAATGTCATGATTATAATAAGGAATGCATAGAAAGAATATAATAATACTAAAGGCCAGCCATTAAGGTTTGCAATACCCTAATATTGTTATTATAAACAGTGCAGTTAAAGAGGCGACTAGATTAACTGCAGTTTCTTGAGCTGCATCCTTTGCCGACACGTCTGCCATGTTCCCTCTAATAGCGTGATGTTGGGTCAGTGCTACCCTAGTAGCACCACCTGAGCAAAAAAGCATTTATTTTAGTAACAGCCATAGGACTATTATTATTATTTATATATTTTAAGCCTCAACATGAGAGTCGGAAATCAGACTAAATATGGGCTTGTGCCAAGTATTCAGTCAGTTTCTTGCGTGTTTGTGCTGCTTTGACTGGATTGTGGATGTCGTATGTGTGATGTGTAAACTTTGTGTTATGGAGTGAGATGGGTCGTGTGTTTTGAATGTGGATAGAATTATTTGCGAAAGTTGATGTTGGATTTCAAAATCATCGAACTATTGAGCATGTATATGACTATTTTTGCATTGGGATGTATGTGTTTTTGTGAAGATCTAGTAGTTTTAATGCAGTGCTGAGGGTTTTAGTATTACTATTATTTCTCTAACATTTACCTGCAACTCCTACAATTGCTTTCATTACAGTGCTAACACACAATGCAAAAGTTGTGAAGTTCCTGAAAAAGGGCAAAGCAATTTCTATGCACATAGCTGCATCATTCAATGTGTCCGCATATAGCCTCCATTTTTTACTGTATGCATCAAGATAAGTGCTGTAAGAAAATAAAATGTATGAGTGTACTGAACACATCAAGTTATAGTTACAATGTTTTAAGAATGAATACATTAAAGTATTGATGAACATAACTTTTAGACATTTATGCCTACCTACTCAACATGCAGGTTTGATTTGAAACAGTGATAGAGGTAATTACCCGTGGCTAAATGCAAACAGTATTCGTCCAATATGACCACAGCCATCCTTAAGTACCCAGGTGATGGTGGCAGCAAGAGGGGTTGCATTGGTGTCCCCAACACCAACACCTCTCAAAACCTCCTGCGTTGCGAGGGTTCCTAAAAATATATATATATGTCAGCAGTAACTGGCTGGAGGTTATTTAAAAAAATATTTGGTGTCTCAAAGTCCTTTAATATTATTCCCAAGTGAATTGCCTTAGTCTGACTGACAGTTGAGAACTGCTGAACTACAGTGCTGGACTGATTTGGATGATTATTTTTGATTTACATATTTTAGAATGAAGAAGAAAGAAGATTCTGGTAAAAAATCAGGAAGAATGTAAAGAAACAGCTAAAAAAGTTTAAAGTTATTTTTTATGGGAATTGCCTTCAGGTGATAAGAAGGTCATTGGGTCACTAATATTAAATAAAAAACAAATAAGCACAAGCCTTCCATGTTTTTATTTTGTTCTAGTTATTTCTTTTGAGTTTTCATCTTTTTTCTGACTACATATATAATATTACAACTAACTATGCCTACTACTTCAAGAGTCTTACCTGTGATTGTACTGCAAAATGCCTGTGCAGTGTCCCATATTTGGTATGGCATGTAATCTTTGCTGACACTGTCAGGGTAGCCTTGAGGAAGAAACATTTTTGTGAACCAATTGATCACATGGCTCAGCCCAGTTTCATCTAACATCACAATATTACTCTGCTCTGAAATAATAAAAATAATCCACAATTGGTTGATGCACAAGGCAAGTCGGGGCAAGTGAGCCACCAGAGCAAGTGCACCAAAGAGCCATACGTGCATTGTGGTGGCACTGTTTTAGTTTAATAACAAAATACTACATAATCAAAGCGTATGTTACTAAACTTACCAGGAGGCTTCACATAATACCTTTCCTTGGCCAATGAGCCATATTTTTCTTTTAATATGATTTCGCCTTCATGGACGGTAAACATTGCAGAATCTGGATTTATATCAACCACTTATTTAGAAGATTTTTGCCTCGAAACTAGTTTAACTTCTTTTTAATCATTCCTATTGGCATATAGTCATATTTGAGGCCAGGAAAACACACCACGCCTATAAATTCAATATTTTTTGAAGACAGATTATGTGGCACAGTAATTAAACAATGTACTTTATGTATATGTATTATATACATATATAGTAATAGCTGGCGAAGTGCTGGCAAATCAAATCAATGTATGTTTTGTTGTACAGTGTACGTTCTAAAACGTCATTCCATTCCGGTAACGCATGGTCTGAAAACTAAAAACAAGGTCTGCCGAACCGGGTGACGTGTCACCGTAACGTCAAAGTCGAGTTGCCACTTTATTGCAATAAAACAAAAATGAAGGAAATATTTTCTGCCGTTATAATGCAAAATAAATTATTTTCGAATTACAATGGTCATTTACTTGTTTAAGCACACAAAATGGGACAAGTTAAAAACAAATGCACGTAATAGTTTAATGCAACACTCACAGGATACTTGGGAGTCGGGGTATATTTTAATACACCACTTGCAACACACAGCAGTGCGAATGACGTTTGGGTGACACCCACATTACTACAGAATACCTGGCGAAGTATATTATTGTATCATGCGGTAACGGAGGGCATGATACAGTAATATTATGATAAGATTATGAACACACTACAATAATATTCTTCGCCGTATGCTACTCCGGCATTCTGTAGTAGTGTGAGTGACACCGAAACGTCATTCACTGCTGTGTGTTGCAAGTGGTGTATTACAATAATCCCAAACTCCTATGTATCCTATGAATGTTTCATTAAATTATTACGTTCATTCGTCTTGTCCCATTTTGTGTGCTTAAACAAGTAAATGATAATTGTAACGCGCAAATAATTTATTTGATTTGATTTTGATTTATTTGTATTTGATTTTTATGTGATTGATTATAATTTATAACGGCAGAAAATATTTCCATTTTTGTTTTATTGCAATTAAGTGGCAACTCGACTTTGACGTACCGGTGTCACGACCAGGAGTAGCTATGCCTATGGAGTGTGGAAGATGGAATATGTGTCTTTACATCAACATAGCAAACCTTGTTTTCACCATGGCTGCGTTCCGAAACGCGCTCAGAGCGCTCACAGCACCTTGCATCCCTTTTCCTCTTGAAAGTGGAGTCCTAAGAGGAAAAAGGATGCAAGGTGTTGTGAGCGCTCTAAGCGCGTTCCGGAACGCAGCCTATGATGGAGGGTTGAGATTTGGTTGAGATGGTTGAGATCAGTTGAGATGGTAATATTTATACCACGGAGGTAACATATAGTAGGTACGTCTAACCGGAGCCTGCTGTGACCAAGTTTTGGGCCAGGTTTGCGTGGGTGAGCGGAGGTGAAGGCTTTTAAATCTCTTTACCTAATATTGTGACGAGAGTCAAAGAAAAAAAAAGATGAACGCCAATATTTGGGCTCGTTTTTGGATTGTGAACGAAAACGACCTTCGAGCCCACGTCTTTAAGCTCAATTTTTATTGTTCCATAATTGACACTACTCGCTCCGGATTTACTATTATTACTTCATGGTTTGGTTCGGCTGCGTTCCGGATCGCACTCAGCGTCACAGCAGCACCTTGCATCTTTTTTCCTCTTGAATGTAACTTCCAAGCTTAATGCCGCCGCACAGAAAAACTCTGACAGTGTGCGGGATCTCTACAAAATGCATGCACCGAGTGCCTTCCGGCGAGCGTCAGAGTTTTCGTGTTAGCGCCTTCAGATGGCGCTGCTGAGGCGAAAGCGCGGCGAAAACGGTTGTGAAGAGAGTGTGTTTTATTTTGTTGCTTATCAAATCCGATGGACACGTTTTCAATTGTTTTGCCATATAAGATTGCGCTCCTTACCAAGACACATTCCACACTCCATACTTCATGCTGGGGAGGCGGGGGGAGGGGGGATGGTTTCGTGCCATGTAGGTTCACACGCTCGTTTATAGTTAACGAGGACGTTCACGACCTGCATGCAGTGCCTGCCTCAGGGGATGTTGGTCCACACAGCCCTGCAAGCCGCAAGCAGGGCCTGCCGCAGTGGTATTGGAGTACCTAACATCTGGAACTACTCATTACTGTGGTAAATAAATAAAATAAATAAATACAAAATAGCGACAGGGTGAGGAGTGGGGAGATCGTGTGTTTCCTACCTAATCTGTCGAGTCGGGCTCGCAGGGTGCCTCTTCGGCCCTGCGGCAGGGTGAGCAATTAAAATGTCGGCCCTGCAAGCCTACAGACGGCACCATTTGGCAGTGGCCCTGCATGCATGCAGGCCCTGCAAGTAGGGTCGTCTGTAGGGCCCTTAAAACAGCCACATACGCTCGTTCTCGTTGAAGGTCGTTTTGAACGCGATCGTGTGAACGTACCCACCACAACTCTGTGATGACATTTGTTTTTTGTGATTTGATATGCTATCTGTATTCTGTGACTGACTCTCGGACTGCGGACTGCGATTTTGACTAATAAATTTGATTTGGGCGACGAAAAGTTCATCGTGCACCTACAAAAACAAACACATTTTATTTGTACATCGAGTAGGTTAGCGTAATTAAGTGTGCCTAATTTATATTAGGCGTGTAATGTCTTAACCATTATTTCCATATACACGACAATCTTGATTAATCCGATGTTGATGATAATAAAGTTGAGTTCATTATTGAACAAAGCTTATTATGTTTACTGTGTCTTTATCAGAAAATTAAGAAGTGTTGTACATAAATAGCTCACTATAAACAAGTACTTAATGAGATGGCTATAAGTAGGGATTCTGTAAACTTTAGCAACGACAGCAAAAACCTGGACATAAGTGTTGTTGGCGAGTTTGGCGACTTTGATATAGTCGAAGAAACGTGCGACAACGCCAAATGCGGTCCAACCGGCTTGACGGCTACGGCCGTCGCCAAGTCCGCGGCCTCGGCGCCGGTGTTCGGCACCGTCACCGTCAGTCATTCTGAGAATGTGCAATTTGGAAACAACACATACTTCCAAGGACCTGTTACGATTAAACAGATAATACAGAACAAATCAGGCATCGAAAATGCTTCCTATGATAAGACAGATGATGAATCTAAACCAAATCCACCTATTTATAAAGAGAAGGACATTGAAATGGGTTAGTGAATTGGTATGAGGTGTTAATGAACAATATTATGTTTACATTGAGTTTTTAATTGATACCTTCCAAATGTTTCAGGCCCAGAAAGTTATACTTGGAAAACATGGCACAAGGTAACTATTTCGGCAGTTCTCTTTGTGATTGTCAGTGCTTGTGGTATAACATTTGGACTACAAAAGTTACCTGAAAGCAGTGATGAAAACATGACAAGTAAGATGTTAGTTATAATCAATGTAATTCATCACATGTCTGTTTGTATGACATTAACACTTTCATTCATTGCTAAGTGGCCACTCTTTAGGTCATGTTGTTAATATCAGCAGGACTGACAGGGTTTCTGCAGCATATCATTATTTTGTGGTGTTGGAATTGTAACCATTAGATACCTACTTACTTATATTAAATTTTGATTTTTAAAATAATCCCTTTCATAATAAAATTGAATTGTATATGAACAGTTACTATAGTAGATTCCTTTATTCCTTTACATATTTTAATTCAACATGAGTGTATGGATTAGTAGATTTATTTCTTAGATAAAAACATTTGTTAATTGTATAACTGGCCCATATTTTTAAGACTGCCCAATTACCTACTATGATCAAAATTAGTCATTTAATAGATACAAAATGACTAATTTTATGTTTAACCAACCCCTACTAATAGTAACCTTCAATTTTGTACACAGTGGGTTGCTGGTTGGGTTGTTGGTGATTTTCAAATTTATTTCAGGCGACCAGGTGGCGGGACCATCGCATGGCTATACTTCAGATATCAAAATGATTGTAATTCTTGTGACTCCATTCATTTCGGCGTGGGCGTCCTATCGTGTACTAACCATGAATACACAATACTCATTTTATTTCTTAAGGAGAATTTCAGAGGATAAAAACAAAAATGATGACTTTGTGCAAAAGAAATCAAAAACAATAGGTAAATAACATTTATACTCCTCTTTGGTTCCCCCGATAATATTGAGCTGAGTTCTGACTCATTCTATGAGTCAATGTGTGATGATAGTAATAATTGAGCTGTTTTGATGTTATGTTAAATTTGTACTTTTGATTTGTGGCAGTAATATTTCTTTTAAATTTATATTAGCGGGCGAACAAGGCGACATCTTTATTGCGCCTGATCATTTGAGAATCGTGTCGCGAGCGGAGTGGGTCGCGCAGCCGCCCACGGGTCCCTTGGACAAGCTGAGGCTGCCGGCTCCTTGGGTCATTATCTCCCACACCGCTGCGGATTTCTGTTACAATCAAGTAGGTATCATGATACAAATTTATCTTGGTCAAGGTACATATTATTATTATTATTATTATTCGAATAATAGGCGAGCAGCAATCTGGTGCTGGTATGCCTATATCACAATGTTCAGTAAAGTCCTTTTTTTTTAAAATATAGTTTTAAATAAATGTCCACTGTATTCACTTTGAGTCATATGCACATATTTCACTTTCTTTTTGCACTAAATATTCTCATCAAGCGGGTTATTTACTAGCCACGCATCTAGTCTATTTTTAAAAACGTTAAGCGTATATGTTTGCATTTGATCTAAAAGTTGTACATCTTCTAATTTAAATGCTCTAATCTTGTATATTTCTCTTAATTATTATAAGCTATCTCAGAAATGGCTCTAACGATTTGGACGAAATTTGGAATATTAGGTTTATGGGGGAACAAATAGAATAGATCTTAGCTAGATCTATTTCTATCTTGCGCTCCTGACGATGCGCGCCGAAGGATAATAAAGGGAATAGGTAATAATACAAAAAATGAAATTAAAGGTATAATTCGAAAGATAACAATAAGAATTAAAATATATATGCAAACAAAAGGCAGATCTATAAAAATAACAGTTAAGCTTAAGACCTAAGTAAAACACCTAAAAAAACATGAGTTTTCTAACCGGCCCCCATCTCGTTGTAGAGTAGCTGCGTGTACAGCGTGCGCCTGGTGCAGCAGTACCACGTGGAGTCGCGCGGGTGGTTCGACATCGGCTACAACTTCCTGGTCGGCGGCGACGGCTCGGCGTACTACGGCCGCGGCTGGGACCACGAGGGCGCCCACACACTGGGCTACAACAAGTACAGCATCGGCATCGCCTTCATAGGCACATTCACTCACGAGGCGCCTCCCCACAAACAACTCGACGCGTGCAAGAAGCTCATCCGCCGCGGCGTCGCCGCCGGCAAAATTGCCAAAGACTACAAACTCTTCGCACATCGACAACTTATGTCCACGGAGAGCCCGGGGAACAAACTCTTCGAAATATTGCGGGATTGGCCACGTTTCGTCACAGAATTTAATGAGACTGATATCCTCCCGAACTATTGAGGGCTGTGTAACAAAGACTTTTTCCACATATCCGTTTACTACTCAAGACATGTATGTTTTTCATAACCATTTGTACCATTGCAATTGTCGATTTGGAGGAATGTAGTTCCTTCCTAAAGTACAAATATTATAACTGTTACTTTCTAGTAATTTAATGTGCTTCAAAGAAACGATCAGGATCTAGTATATAATATTTAATTGAGGCAAGTTTACGAGTTAATTGCCTTGATTGCAGAAACTTTGTAGGTACCCAAGTGAATGCTAAAAATACCTTCTTGAATTTGATGTTGGAAAATAACTAGTCATCTATGAAAGCAATTCGAATGACATGGTTCGTATTCGTATGAAGCCAAAAGTAAACAGTGTGATAAAAGAGAAATACCTTTTTTTAGAATATTTACAATTGTTTACATATATATTGTATGTAACATTTTTTGACGTAATTGGGTGATTCTACTAGCGCTTCAACCGCTATCAGTCTTCAGGCTGCATTATCGTCAATTTCCAGTAGATTAAACTAAGATGACATAAAGAACCACGCCACTCCTAATACAACTACAAGATACCAAAACCGGCCAAGTGCGTGTCGGGTGACGCGCAATGTATAGGGTTTCGAAATTGATGATGCCCACAGTACCTTTCTAAGACTAAAAATAAATGAGGAGTGTTCCCCTACACTCCTCAAGGAATGGCACTAAGAGAGGATTACCCTAAAATTTCCACGGGAGCGGGTAAAGATGTTCCCTACGTGGGTTGTACCGCGAGAGACGGCTAGAACAATATAAGTATAGCGATGTGATAGCTCTTCACTTCCTAGCCGGTAGTGCCATGTGGTGTTGCGAATTTTAGGTTAATTTCAAATTAAGAAGTCGCTCACAATACATTGATATGATGAAATGACGTCTTTCAAATGGATATCACTTATTTATCAAAGTCGATATATTGAAGATATTTTTCAAAAGAGCTAGCTAACTAAGGCTTTTGCCGCGACTTCATATGCACATAAACATTCACTCCAAACTCCCGTTTTTAGGGTTCCGAAGTCCACAAGGAACCCTTATAGTTTCGCCATGTCCGTCCGTCCGTCCGTCCGTCCGTCTGTCCGCACTATTGCTCGGAGATGCTTAGTTCTAGAAAGCTGTAATTTGGCATGAATATACATATTAGTTACGCTGACAAAGTGGTATAATAAAATTTTAAAATATATTTTTTATAGGGTACCTCCCCTACTCGTAAAGTGGGGATGTAATTTTTTTTTCTTGCATACCCCATGGTGCGGCATATCGTTGAATAGGTCTTAAAAAAATATTGTGGGTTTGTTAAAACGATTTCTTGATTAAGTGATGCGTTTGTGAAATATTAAGCTTTAAAGTGCTATTTTTTGTTAGAGTCACGTGTCCCCTCCCCCCTGCCAGATAAATGGTGGTATTTGGATGGCTGAAAAAAATCACGCTTGTGACGTGTGTAACGTAGTTGAAAGGAAAACTATCACAGCTAAGTAGGCTGTAAAAACTTACGAGTTATAGTCGACCAACTTATGAAATGATTAAAAAACCAATGATTTTTCTCGAGCGGCAGGATCGTCGGGCAGGCACGTCATACCACAGGCTAGCTAGATGCTAATAAGTCTTAGAAATGTACTGTGGGCATCGTCAACTTCGGAACCCTATACTTTGCGCGTGGCCCGACACGCACTTGGCCGGTTTTATGTTATTTTTTCGGTTCGAATTTCGGGAAATCCTCTTTTTGTGCTCCCTTTACACTGCCCAAAAAGCTACAAGCCAAATTTCAGCTTCCTACGACCAATTATTTTCGGCTGTGCGTTGTCATCAGTGAATCAGGCAGCAACGGAAGATTTTTACATAATATAACGATAATTATAAAGTTGTATTAAACAGAAAAAATAGATTGTCGATAGTGCAAGAAATTATAGAAAATACTTTTGGAATCACTACACTACATAGTATAAAACAAAGTCGCTTTCTCTGTCCCTATATCCCTATGTATGCTTAAATCTTTAAAACTACGCAACGGATTTTGATGCGGTTTTTTTAGTAGTGTTTCAAGAGGAAGGTTTTCGTATATAATTTGTTATAGTTTAACGCTCAATTCCCGCGGGAACTCTATAACCGAATTCCACGCGGACGAAGTCGCGGGCAGAAGCTAGTCTCTATTATAAATTGAATTAATGAATTGACATTTTGTATTAATTTCGTGGTATTATTAAGTTATACAATGCATTAGTAAATTCCGTTTTCTCGGTTATTAAGGTGCTCAAGATAGAGTTGTGTTGAAAATGCATTTCTATTATAGTATTTCTTGGTTAAGTTAATAGTAGTAGGTGATACGACCTAAGGCAAATATACTCTCATCTGTTATTCGAAACAACCCAACCACCCAATAAATGATATATAATGAGTTTAATTATAAACTTTTGCGTAGGTAGGTACCGCACAAAATATGACTAATTCTAAGTTTTGCATTCTTCATACGTTTTACGTTTTTGTCTTTTATTGCATTTTTGTCAATTTTGTACTAAATAGTACACTACGCTTTATTCAGTGCTTATTACCCCGCAACTGTGATCGCTTCGCGTGATTTTAAATTTAAATTTTACCCAATGGAAAAAATATTGGAATAAATAACTATAAGATGAAGGATTTTACGATCTATTCCCATTCCAAATTTTATGGCAATCCGTCGAGTAGTTCTCGAATAGGCTATGCTTTGACCCCTGTAACTGCAGAAACAAAAAAAATAGAGAACTTACGTAACATTCAATTTTGTTTTATATACCAACAATAGTATATTAAGTAGTTAAGTGTTATTTTTATTACAAATGTTAAAAAGAGCACGAATATATAAACAAGTTTTGAATGAATTAATTGCACTTATTTAATTAATAGATAGAAAATTATTAAGGGATTTCTAGTAGAAAACTTAAAAAAACAGAATTTTTTTTTGATTACATGCTAGAGTTCCCCTTATGTTTTTTCCATCTATACCACCAGATCTACAACTTCTTACAATTTTGGTAAAATAACCAAAACGCCCAGACTAATAAGCTACTTTTTTCCAACAATATTCAGACTGAATCGAAGTATACTCTATTAATCAAACCTGTTAAAATAGAAAACCAGATAATGGAGTCTGAAATTTTATCGTTTTTTTCATCTTTCAAATCTAAGGCGATACGAAGTCCGCGGGGTCAGCTAGTTTCTATTCTACATAATTTTGTAGCGGTTCAAAGAACACACACTGTCCTAATTCCAAACATACAATGCATACCTACCCATAATCTGCGAGAGAAACGGCTGTGATATATACGGACCGATGGACGGGCGGACAGACAGACATGACGAAATTATAAGGGTTCCGTTTTTGCCTTAAAAATCGGATGTCAGGAAAAAAGTTACAGTTTTTTTAGCTGAGCGAAGCCGCGATTGATCGCGAGGAACGAAAGGCTACCTTAAAGGTCTTATAGGATAGCTAATATAGCTATAGAGGTGCTGTCCATCTAAAATTAACTACGGTTTCAGTGTAGATAATCAATAAATTAACTGAGCGTGACTGACTAATATTTTATTTAGCATCGCGAGATAAGGAACAGTGAAAGTGTTGGATAGCGTGTCCCTAATGACTGATTCATTGTTCGCCCTTGATCGAACAACACCTAATTTGCGACAGCGCACTCCCTGCGGGCAACTGAAAACTTAATTCTTCGACCTTCGTTTTCAAGTTTTAAACCCCACAGTTGCAGAAGAATTAGGAACATTTATTCATCTTATCATCGGCATAACTAAACGAGAATTAAATAAATCCGCGAATAGGCCCGCCCGGTATAGCCTCAACCCTTTCGTAATGTAATGAGGAGAGGAGGCCTGTGCCCAGCAGTGAGTCGCAAATAGGCTGTTGGCGTGGATACCATCAGAGTGTAGTCTGAAGCTCGCATTAGTCGCGTCATTGTTCGCCATTCGGAATATACTTACCTACCGCCATGCGGGCGCTCGGACTGTATTCAATCAACGTCACATTGCATTCACGGTCAAATTAAATTGGAGCAGGGAAATCGATGTGCATTGATATTTCCATTTGTGATTTGATTGGCAGTCGGCCTGATTGGTCGAAACAGTTAAAAGAATATACCTAGATAGGATGATACGAAATCGTTGCTGATGATAAAATCGAATGAGAGGTCTATACCAAACCTTAAATTTCATCTCCACATTCACACTTCCACACATCCACATTCCTACAATACAATAGAAATTTTAGTGCCTGTGCCTGCTTTAAACATTTAATAAGATTACCCCACATATTCTTTGCTAACCTTGCCACAACAGCCTATTTACGGCTATATCATCACGAGAGGGTTTTGGGCTATAGTCCCCACGTGGGCCCAGTGCGGATGGAGACTTGATACACATCCTTAAATTGCTGCGCAGATATGTGCAGGTTTCCTCACGATGTTTTCCTTCATTTCACTGAAACCTCAATGGTAAATTTAAATTGAATTTCGCACATTAAATAATTTCAGAGGTGCGAGTCGCAATCGATCCCCCGACCCTTAGAGGCGGTAGGTCGAACCACTATACCCTGTTCGCGTTAAGAAAATAGTGACTCATCACCGACTGCCGGCCAAGCCACGCCCCCTAGCCAATTAGAACGCTAGAAATTAGTAAGGCGAGTTCACAGTGCTCAGTTGCAGTCAGACCTTCGAAGAGATCGGTTGTGTATTTTGCGTATTACTTGTTTAAAATTTTTGGAAAATGGATATCTCACCCATTAAAAAAAATAAAAGTGGATCAATTATACATAGCGGAGAGAGACGCGTAATTTACAATGTTTTTAAGTATTTCAAAAAGACTGATTTAAATGAGACTGTGGAGAGCATAGTAATTAAAACTGCAAGTGCATGCGGTGTGTCCGAAAATACTGTTTATAAAATTATCAAAGAGCAAAAAGAAACTAATATATTGAAATCACCAGTGAAAAAAAGAGCTCGACTATCCACGGTCGATAAATTAGATGAACTCGACAAATGTGCCATAAGGAGAAAAGTACACTCTTTATATTTCAATAACGAGTATCCAACATTGGACAAAATAATGACACTTTGCGAAGCTGATGAAGAAATTCCTGTTTAAGTTGACATTAAAAAATACTAATATTAGTTTAAATTGACATTTTTAATTATTAATTATAATGAATATTTTATAACATGTGTAAAATCACTGATATTTTATTATTTTTCTATTACACTTATTTAAGGATTTGAAAAAAATGTTTAATTTCTCTCCATTATGAATACGCCCTTACCCTGCAGTTGCACTGATGAGTCACTATTTTCTTAACGCGAACGGGGTATAGGCTACTATGGGCTCCCTTAATTGAAGTAAAAATCTGAACTAATCTAATTTTACGTATGAGCCTAAACTTGTAGATACTGTACTTATACATAGTGTGTGTCATAATCCGTGGGGAGTCCTAAAACTTTAGACACATCATGGACAAATCAAATTAATTATGATGTTCGAACAAAGAAACTATTTGAAGTTAGTGCACATTAAAGAGTTAATTTCTAATCTCTAAAACATGTACATTTGATGTCTGTTTATCTAATTTTGAGATCTTGTAATTACAGGGCCTGCGTGTGACTCGCGGCAGCGCGGTCGAGTCGCGAGCATTCGCGGCTTGGCGTTGGCGCTCACGGCACTCACCCCCGCGTTGTGTGTATTTTTACACAATGGTGCAATATAATTTCGACTACCCCGATGACACTGACAAAAAGACCCTGCAAGATCAGTGGATCAACAAACGGGCCAAAAGAGGGTTCCTCGCCAGCAAATTCACGGAGTTCTGCAACAGAACAGATTTGCACGGGTACAAGTATATTGTTATGGAGGACATTACTGTTCCAGAGAGGTTAGTGGTTTCTTTTCTAGCTAGTTAACAAGCCGAAAGAAGTATGTGACACGATTTTGCTAATTAATTTCAATAGTAAAAGGCACTTTCGTTTCTTAAAATCATTAACGTTTGTTGGCAGAAGTTGCTGGGCGCTGGCCGTGTTGGTGAGCGTCGGCTTCGCGGCCTACTTCGTGGTGACAGCCTACCGTTGGTACGCCCGGAACCCCATAGTCACGGTAACACAACCGTTCCGTTTCAAGGAAAAATCCCGAAGCTTCCGACATCAATACCGATCAGGAATCTACGTTACTTTCCTCGCTCTCAGGGCTAGTCAAGAGCCTTCTTACAGCCTCTCTTAGTACTTCCCTAAACTCTTCAAGGAATCTGCGAAATTTTAGTTATCTACGACCGACAGTAGTTTCGGCTGTGCGTTGTTCAATCAGTTAAGTAAAGCCCAAAAGTCTAAGGTCAAACAGGCTTATCCAGTCCTAAAAATGCCTATTCAATCCTGAAACGACAAGCGGCCATAGTCGTTATGAGAATGAATGGAACCGCTTCCGCGGGTCGCAAATGTGTCGCGCGTAGCGTTTGCTGGCCATGGAATATCACCTTAAGAGAGATCCATAACAATATTTACTTTTAGTCTCATTCTAGGTGATCGAGAGCACTCACGGCGCCATTTGGGACGTTCCCTTTCCAGCTGTCACCATTTGTGATTTGAATATCATCTCGCGCAAGGCAGCTCGGGAATTTGCGAATAATGTGTTAGTATTCTGCCACTCGGAACTGCATTAAGGCTGTGATTTATATACGGACTAGCTGTTGTTTGCGAATTCGTCTGCTATGAAGTATCACTTACGAGGGGCGTTCAAAATATTCTCGGTATTGGAATGAAAACAAACAAGTATGAACAGTTTGATATTTTTTATTTTTCAATATACTCCCCCCCTATGTTAATACACTTAAAAGATCGATCAATTATTTTTTTTAATCCCTCATAAAAATATTTTTTATCCTTGGTATAAAAGTACTCCTCTACTGCCGCCTTCAACGCCTCATCGTCAAAAAATCGATTTCCACGCAGATCCTTTTTGAGATTGGGGAACAAAAAGAAGTCGCTGGGGGCTAAGTCCGGACTATACGGTGGATGAGTTATAGTTCCGAACCCACATTCAGCAATAGCTGCCTTGGCAATATGAGCAGTATGGACAGGGGCGTTGTCATGCAGAAGCAGAATACCTTTAGACAACTTTCCTCGCCTTTTTTCTTTTATTGCGTCCCTTAATTAATGTAGAATATTCGCGTAGTACTGTCCCGTGATATTTACACCTTTTTCTTTATAATCGATCAACAATACTCCTTCACAATCCCAAAATATTGTTGCCATGACCTTGCCAGCGGAAGGGACGACCTTGAACTTCTTGGGATGAGCTGAACCCTTAATGTGCCACTGCATGGACTCCTGTTTACTCTCTGGGTCATAATGATGAACCCAGGTTTCATCTCCAGTAACTATCTTTTGCAGCACCTCATCAGGATTTTCACCACACAGGTCAATAAAATCGGAACAGCAAGCTGCACGCACATCTTTTTGAAGTCGAGTCAGCATTCGCGGAACCCATCTTGCACTGACCTTTGACATATTAAGATGGTCATGGATAATGTCATGTATGGTACCAATAGAAAGATTGGTTACTTGAGCTATTGATTTTATCTTCACTCGACCATCTTCCAATATAAGGTTTTCCACCTGATCAATATTTTCTTGTGAAGTAGCTACTACAGGCCGGCCAGGTCTAGGGTCATCTTCAATACTCTCCCTGCCACGTTTGAATTCGCTTGACCACTTTTGAATTGTAGATAAAGAAGGAGCAGACTCACGGTAAACACAATCCATTTCCTCTTTTATGGTTTTTTGGTTTTTACCCTGTTTCGTCAAGAATTTTATTACGGAACGATGTTCTAATTTCGTTAACATTGTTAATTCACTCATTGTGTTCGTGTTTGTTCAGAAATTGCAGAAAAACAAAAGAACATCTCGGTTTGAATTATACTTTTTTTTAATGTCAAAGAATGAACCTTACCAGCCAGTAACAAAACAAATTCAAAAAGAGGTTATAAGATATCAATACCGAGAATATTTTGAACGCCCCTCGTACGTCAAACGCCTTCACTTTGCCCAGACACCTAGTTGTAAAATTTTGCCTGGACGATATCTTGGTTCATCTTTATTTTACACCGATTTATTGTCATTCCATCATTGCCAGATTTTAATTCTAAATCCTACGCCTCATTCGGGGCGCAAAAGGGATTTCAAGGGAATCTATAGGGAACGTCAAAACGTCACGGGTTGAAAATTGAAACTGAACTTTTGGCAGCAACATTTAAAGTTCAATTTGATCGCCGCGAAGTTTTGACGCTCCCTAAAGATTCCATATGAAACCCCTTTTACACACCGAATGAGCCCCCTCAGAACATGTTTGATTGCCAGAGATATCCGACTGACAGACAGAATTACATATGTACTACTACTACTACTACAGCCTATTTGCGTCCCACTGCTGGGCACAGGCCTCCTCTAATCACGAGAAGGTTTGGGCTATAGTCCCCACGCGGGCCCAGTGCGGATTGGGGACTTCACACACATCTTTGAATTGCTTCGCAGTGCGTGCAGGTTTCCTCACGATGTTTTCCTTCACCGAAAAGCTCAGTGGTAAATTCAAATTGAATTTCGCACATAAGTAAACTTAGAGGTTCGAGCCGGAATCGAACTCCCGACCCTCTGCATGAGAGGCGGTAGGTCGAACCACTAGGCCACCATGGCTTACATACAGGGTGGAAAGATCGAATGCCACATGGATGGCAACTACCTTAAATATTGTAAATAGCACATTTTGTGTAAGGGAGACTTTCCTTTGTTTTTAAAAACAATAAATACTGCATTTAAGGATTTATGAAAAATCGCTTGCCTCAGTCGGGACTCGAACCGGTCAAATGTGACAAAAAATAATGTGCTGTATTTTATGATGCAGATTGAAAGGGTTACTGATAAGGTTCATTTTTCTCTAAATAACAAATACAATCAGAATAACGGAAGGCCATGAAAATTGTAAACGAAAAATTAAAACACACGGGGCTCATTTTGAACAACTACTTTAGTTAGCAAGGTTTTAGTAAGGTTATTAAATGAATATTGTTTTATTTTGTGTGTTTTAATTTTTCGCACACACAGCAGAAAAATGAACCTTATCAGTAACCCTTTCAATCTGCATCATAAAATACAGCACATTATTTTTTGTCACATTTGACCGGTTCGAGTCCCGACTGAGGCAAGCGATTTTTCATAAATCCTTAAATGCAGTATTTATTGTTTTTAAAAACAAAGGAAAGTCTCCCTTACACAAAATGTGCTATTTACAATATTTAAGGTAGTTGCCATCCATGTGGCATTCGATCTTTCCACCCTGTATACACGGTGGGTCAGAAAATATGGCAAATAATTAATCCACATTATCGGGTATCGATTCTAAGTATATTGTATAGGTCTTTAATATTTTTCGAGTTAGTAAAAAAAAAAAATTATATGGGATTGGTTGTGGGAGCGACGCCTGAATCCTATACAAAATGTTTTTTTTTTTACCAACTCAAAAAAAATTAAAGACCTATACAATATACTTTGAATCGATAGCCGATACTGTGGGTTAATTATTTGCCATATTTTCTGACCCACCGTGTATAATATACTTTCGCAATTATAACATTTAGCAATTTATTACAAGTTAACGAGACTGGCATCGAGGTATATTCCAGAACACTCCCTTCGAATGTGACCGTGGAAGATGTGTTTGAGATCACACGCTGGGCACCACTTCTCCACTCTACATTCAAAAGCACGGAGAGTCAGAAGGATATGTTGTTGAAACTTCAATTGGTATTGGATTTGAACAATATAAGCGTGGAGGACTTTTTTACACAGGTAGCTATTCGTTTCTATGTAAGAGTAACAACTGAAAAAACACTGTAGCGATCCTCAGTGTATTAGGCCAAAGCTTCGGCCGCGGGGCATGCTGCAGCGAGCAAGCGACTACTATCCTCTCATGACTTCCCCACTTAAATATTTGTCGCCGTGTAAAGAGAACGCATATTTTTGATTAAATTAAATTAGAACTCGCGGTCTACTCGTAGTTATCCAGTTCTATCTCGTATCGAGACATGGGATTACCGGTGCGAATAAGGGTACTTATTGCCTACGTCCATTCACACCCTGGCTGGCCATAATTCAGAAATTTACCCCAATAAGATTCCTGTGTATTGAGCTATCGATATTGCAGGTGTCTCCAGTGTCGACCTGTAACCGCCTGGTGCAGCGCTGCATGTGGAAGAACACGGTGTACCGCTGCGACCTGCTCTTTCAGCAGGTCTTCATGCAAGTCAACCTCTGCTGTGCGTTCAACTATTACGCGTTGGACTTGGCGATGGTCACCCGCAAATGGTGTGTAGTTGGCTTAAAACCGATTTATACTTAGGTGTACCACCTAAGTATTGCATTGTCTTCACAACACAATGTACGTTACATTATCATATCCATGCCTAAAAGATATATGAGTACCCACCTAAATTTCATTTTAAATGTAGCGTTTTAACATAAACAGGCTAATTTGGAAAGGTCATCGAATGCGAGAGGGAATATGCTTGGATAGAATCAGGTGGCTTTCTGTGGTCTCTGCTAACCCCCGCGGGAAACGGGCGCAAGTTTGTAAATGTCATCGAATGTAACTATCCAAATATAAAATACATCTCTAGATCTGATATTAAGTTTAGGCTGCTAACCTCTGATTAGCCTGTTAACTCAGGTTTAGTTGTATCAATTTTAACTCTAGTTAGAGGTTAGCGGCGTTGCAAGTCGGCCTGAACGGGTTCCATGCAGGTCGAACGATCTATTCCGCCTGGAGGCGCCGCGCCGGGTCGCCTCGTGCGGCTACCAGACCGCGCTCACCGTGCTCATCCAGACCAGCTCTGACGACTACTACAGCTCCTCCGTAGCCTCACAGGGCGCACTAGTAAGTACGAAATCTTATCATGAATCTGACAAAAAATATTGGCATAAGTAAAAAACTGATTTGGGAACCTTACTTTAATTATAAGTAAAAAATAAATAAACATTCCTCCTCGATGTTCCTGTATTACATGAGTACATTCCAACTTTTCTATGTTATGTGATAAACAGTTTGAATTTGCATAGTATTCGCAAGTCGACAGAACGTAACAACTGAAAGTAGATAAAGTAACTTTTATCTAAGATGATATCACGGCAAGGATTGCTGGCTTGTAAGTTGTAAACCACGTCGACGCGTACGGTTTACGTATGACAGAGTGATATTTGACACTTCATGATCGCTGAGCAGAGTTCCACCTATTTGTTATAGGTGTTTATAGACGATTCGTACAACATTCCGGATCTGGACTCCCCCGTGCGCATGGTGAACCCCTCCACGGAGGTCCTCATAGCGCTGTCCCCGGAGCGAACGTACGCCACTGCTGGCATTAAGGCCTTCCGCCCGGACCAACGGCAGTGTTACTACAACGACGAGGTAACCATATGCTGAGGTTGTTCTGGCGTTTCCACGCTTTGCTGCTAATTGTTCCCTTATTTTGAAGATCGACGACCAAAATGGGTAGTATCCATGTCCCATCTATCGATGGTTCCTAATGCAGAGTCCATCTGTATGGCTACTACCATCGTACCTGCTATAACCTGCCGCCAAACGACAGTGCTCGGAATGTTGTGTTCTTGTAAGGGGGTAAGCCAGCCGGTGAAATTCATGGCATAGAGGGGCATCTTAGTTCTCAGGGATGGTAAAGCATTCGTAATCTCAACTCATAATACCTTATGTCGATGGGCCACAGTGCAATCACTTAGGTACCATCAGGTGGCCTGCGTGCTCGCTTGATAAGCAATACAATAAAATATGTTGTTTTTCGCTAGTGGAGAATATTAGGATACTACGTGCTGCAGCACTTTTTCAGCAAATGAAAAGGAAAGTGCAAAGTAATGGCAAGAGCAGGTAGGTACCTATGTAGGTGTAGGATTTTTTTAAATTGTAATTGGTAAGCAAACGAGCACACATACACAATTTTTTTTAAAATTCAGAAATAAAAGGAGTAGGAAATGTTTATTAAAATAAAGTAACTGAGCTGCTGCTGTATCGATTTAAGGATTAAAACTTTTCACTGCATTCTCTTTGTCCCAATTCAATCCTCATAGATCCAATAGTATTTTTTTCATCTTTCATTTTATAGGACTAACATTTGCTTATATTTTATGTGCTAACATATCTGTTTTTATTTTATAGGGCTTAGCTTTTGTACTGCATTTTGGTATTTTATTTTTTACATTAGATTTTATAAAAAAGAGGTTATTATTTAAAAACAATGATTGCCTTTAAGAGCGAATGCATAAACACTATGCGATTGCCCGTGTGATCATCTGATTAATAAATGACGCATAACATAATAATTGACGCACTTTTGACGCAAATGTTACAAGATATAGGTATCCAACTTGCGTTATCTTATCGGATCATCATTTGGTATAACGTTTTGCATTAAGTAGACGTACTTTTCTCGTAAAATGTATCATTGATTTAATTCATCTATTTACGAGTACATCACTGTTATATTTCTAAGTTGGTTGAAATTATATTTAGCCAACCAGGCCATTACGATCACGAGGAGTCGCGTCACATCACATGATCATCCTCGCATGAAAAACAATAAAATCTCAGATTCTAAATAGATATTCAAATCCATCAAATCTGCACCTAATTAATTACTTATCTTACAGCCCTGTGAAAGAGTATCAAAGATTTGATAAGGTTATTAATCAATAATATTAGATTTGATTAGATATTTTACATAGTTGCTCATAAAGCAAGTATTTTTATAGGGTACGGGCTCTATTTGAAGTTTTAAATAGGGAAAGAGACATTCACAATCCCTGCGCTACGCTCACGGCGCCGTAAATCGAACTTAAAATCTAGCTGCTTAAAGTGCGTCGCGACGCGTGAGCGCAGGAATTATGAATGTCTCTTTCCATATTCAAAACTTCGAATAGAGACCCTGTTTCGCATGCGAAAAGTTACTCTTTGGCAAGTATGAAAATTTGAAGCCCCTGGCTTTTGCTGATGTATACGACGTCATGTAAGGAGATTGACAGTCTAATAATATTAGTTCAATTGAACACAAATAATAGACCGCAACAATTACGTAACCTATCTTACTTACCTCGATACAGTCTACGCACATACATAAATGTTTACGGCAGGAGAACGTGGGAATATATGTCGCCGGACATTTTAAATATACCTTTACCTAGCGACCTTTTCACTAGTATCACAAGTAATAAGAAATCTTGTAAAAAAACCCTTATAATTTACTTACCACTGAGATTTTCGGTGAAGGAAAACATCGTGAGGAAACCTGCACGCATCTGCGAAGTAATTCAAGAATGTGTGTGAAGTCCTAAGCCGCGCTGGGCCCGCGTGGGGACTAATAGCCCAACCCTCTCCTAATGAGAGGAGGCCTGTGCCCAGTAGTGGACCGTAAATAGGCTGTTGTAGAGTTGCAGTGTTTACTTTATTTTTCTCGCAAGTGTGATGAAAAATATTGTGTGTATCACGGGCGGTATAGAAATTACAGTCAAAGCCCTTTTAAAGCCCTCCACCTTCGGTTTCGGGCTTATAAAGTAGGCTCTCGACTGCAATTCCTCATTTACCGGCCTTAATACACAATGTAAACGTATGTACTCGTTTAAAATATGCCGAGAAACTAGAATTATAATTTTAGATATAAGTAAATAATAGGTAGATACACACCTGCGAGCAATGCGACACATTCGCGGTTCATATAAACCTTTAAACAAGGTTCTACTGTAACGCGTCTTAATTTTAAGTCAAATTCGTCAAAACAAGTCAAAACTTTTTTAATTCTACGTACTTACATCGATTGATTGTTGTTCGCCATTTGGCGTATAAGAATAAGATGAATTAAAATCCATAAATACCTCTTACTTTAACACATACATTAAAAACACCAAACATGTGATAAACTTCATAGATAACATAGGTGTAAATAGTAAGGTACCTACATTAGATAAAAATAAAGAAAAAGTTGTACGTATAATTTAATTCGATCAAAATTAATGAGATCAGGAAAGGAAAGTGGTTTATTATAGACTAGCTTCTGCCCGCGACTTCGCCCGCGTGGAACTTTCCGTACCTATACGAAGCCCCACGAAAGTGTTACTCCAGTAGATGTCAAAGAGCTAGATTATTATTCGTGGTAATTAAAATCAAATACGACTGATTTACTTAATTCTATTATTTCTAGCACGTAGTATCCTCCTGATAAAATAATATCTTTCGAAATTATTGTTGAGTGTATGTTCCCCGTTGCGAGGTCATTGCGTCTTTTTACTCATTTATTACTTAGCTTAGCAGTCCAACCACGAGGGTCGTGGCTGCAATATTAATGATCCTCAAACGGCGCCATCTTGTTCTGTTTCAGATTAAGATCGCCCAATTTCGCCAGTACACCTACCATAATTGTATGGCTTTGAGAAAGGTTCAAATCATCAAAAAAGCATGCGATTGCGTTCCATTCTACTTTCCACTTAAAGGTAATGGATGTTTGCTCTTCTCTAAAGTTCTCCAGCAGGACACAACATAGAAGGCGAGCGGCGAAGCACTTTTTTAAGCATTCTATATGTATTTATTGCTTAATCCTCGCGCCTTCTAGGTATGTTGTGTCGTGCTATATGCGAAAATAACTTTGTAGTATGGACTGTGAAGCATACACCTACCCAAGTATGGGATGAAGATGTCATATGATACAATTACGCCATTTTCGAATACCTACATGTGGATTATATCATTAGCCTGATGATGACGCTGATGCCACAAACTTGGATTATCGGTATCGATACGCATGAACGACGCTGCACTGTGGCAAACTGACGCCCTTCCTCATTGCTGTACGGGGTGGTGGGGTACGGCCAAATAGTTCCCGTGCCGCACTAGAAGAAAAAACTTATTCCTGTGTGTTACGGGTAAATAGTTCCCGTATTTTTTTTTGTCAAATTTGATTACACCTTAAATGAGGATAACGGGAATATATTTATCTCTTTTTTGCGTACACCGTACACGGGAACCTAGAAAATCACCGCCGCACCGAGCGCAAGACAAGGTTAGATAGCTGCCGCACAGGGGAAAATCAATTACGGCCGAATAGTTTCCGTAACGCAGTGAATGTGTTAATCTGATGTTCTTACCGATACTTAAAGAAGATCGGTTCAGTTGTTTACAAATTATTGGGTCTTTTCTGATATACTTAGACCTATGCCATCAATGTAGGTACCTATGTCAGGGATTATTTTTCATTTCTATTTAATGAATATAAACTTTCATACCGAAACACATGTTAATTACCTAATTCTTATATAATAATACTGGCCTTGGAGATGTTTGTCAATTATTATTATTTATCGTATGGCTTATATTAACACAGCTGTCAATTATCCGATATATATATATATATATAACGTAATAATCATGTGGATCTGTTGGGAAACGCAGTGACATAGGAACAACATGAATTAACAAAACACAACTGTTAGCATGCATCTAGTTGGTAAAGATTGAAGGTTTTACAGTTTATTGAAAATTTAACCTTACTTTGCAGAATATTATCGACGCTGCACATTCAAGGACATGGATTGTTTGGAAAATGTGTTAAGTACGTTTAATTAGTGTAATAATTGCGTAAATTGTTTGCTGTCACCGTCGGATCATCACCATACCAAACAAAATATATCAGAAATCCTGTTACAGTTCATATCTCTGAAGGTAAGTAAGTGGAAAAAAGCAATGGTAAAAATCATAGCCTTGACTGGCCCGGACATTCAATCGTCAATTTCCGCGAATATCGGAAAACATCCACTCGCGATCGTGTTCAGCGAATGAAGTATATTACCTACGGAGTTCTGTTCCTAATAACTTGATTTGATAGCAACCCGTGATAGGAACAATCTTTACCAGAGCGTTAGGTAGGTCTTGTATTTTTTTACGTCATGCCTAGGCCGCGATCGCTTTTTAGGGTTCCGAAGTCCACAAGGAACCCTTATAGTTTCGCCATGTCCGTCCGTCCGTCCGTCCGTCTGTCCGCACTATTGCTCGGAGATGCTTAGGTCTAGAGAGCTGTAATTTGGCATGAATATGCATATTAGTTACGCTGACAAAGTGGTAGAATAAAATTTTGAAATATATTTTTTTATAGTGTACCTCCCCTACTCGTAAAGTGGGGATGTATTTTTTTTTCTTGCGTACCCCATGGTGCGGCATATCGTTGAATAGGTCTAAAAAAATATCGTGGTTTGTTAAAACCATTTTTTGATTAAGTGATGCGTTTGTGAAATATTAAGCTATAAAGTGCTATTTTTTGTTAGAGTCACGTGTCCCCCCCCCCTGCCAGCTAAATGGTGGTATTTGGATAGCTGAAAAAAATCACGGTTGTGGCATATATAACGTAGTTGAAAGGAAAACTATCAGAGCTAAGTAGGCTGTACAAACTTACGAGTAATAGTCGACCAACTTATAATGATGATTTTTCTCGAGCGGCAGGGGCGTCGGGCGGGCACGTCATAACACAGGCTAGCTAGATGCTAATAAGTCTTAGAAAGGTACTGTGGGCATCCTCAACTTCGGAACCCTATAATTTGCGCGTGGCCCGACACGCACTTGGCCGGTTTTTTAGCGATACCAAACCAATTGTTAAAAGTTGTGTTCTAATTAAAAAACCAATTCAGTATTACTTCACGTCAATACGTAGGTTAGGTATTTTAACTCTACCTAATTCGTTTTCTTGTATTACTGTTGGCTGATAAATTATTTTTTATCTTAGTGACTTTGATATCAGTAAAGTGTCAATTGCAAATGTAAAATTGTTTATACAAATCCTTATTAGTAGTAACAATAAACCCACATCAATAAATGTCGTGTAAATCCTATCCTAGGTATAGGTACCTACTATTAAACGAGCAATATTTATATATATATATATCTAATATATAAAAATCTCGTGTCACAGTGTTTGTAACCAAACTCCTCCGAAACGGCTCGACCGATTCTTATGAAATTTGGAGTGTATGTTCTGTAGGTCTGAGAATAGGACGTAAGCTATTTTCATACCCAAAACGCGGGGTCAGCTAGTATATACATATATGTAATATGTAATTATATTTGAAATCCCGTTCTCGAAAACGGCTCTAAAGATTTTGATGAAATTTGGGGTTTTGCTGAGGTGAGAAATCATAACAGGGAAAGTTCAATTTTCGCTATTTTCACCCGAGCAAAGTTCGGTCGCCCAGGTACTATACTACATTGTAATTCAACAACTCGGAAAATGGTAAATGTTTCAGTCAGTAGATCAACACTGCCCTCTGAGCAGTGACCTTGTTTGGATGTCAGTAGCCGGTTCGATGCGTTCCAAAAGTGAATGTAGTATTGGAATTTTCTGAATAGCAATTTGCGAATTTCGCATTTAGTCGAAATATTTTTCTATCGCTTAGGCTCCCGATTAAAAAGTGCCTGCTACTACTATAAGGTGAATTCAACAGTACGAGGGGTGATCCAAAAGTAATGATAACTGAATACTTATTGAATCGGATTAAATTAAATAGGTATGCCGTTACTGGCCATAAAGACTCCTTAGTAAATAATAATAATAAAAAAATGTATCTGTCAGAGAGTTGCAGCTGTTTGTTCACGAGCAGTCGGAACAATAACGCAAAAATGGAGAAAACTGAGGTGAGAGCGGTTATTAAATACTTCTGTTTGAAAAAAATGTGTACTAAAGATATATACGCTGAATTAATGAGAACACTGGGCGAGTCCGCTCCACCGTATACCACAGTGGCACGGTGGTCAAAGAAGTTTAACTTGGGAAGAACATCCACTCAAGATGAACATCGCGAAGGCCGTCCATCTGACACCATTACTGGAGAAAACGTCGAAAAAATTCATGATCTCGTTTTAACAGATAGAAGGATGACTATCAGGCATCTAGTTGAGCTCACAGGCATCCCGTATGGCAGCATTCAAAGAATCTTAACTGATGAACTACACATGAAAAAAGTCTCCGCTCGTTGGGTGCCTAGAATGTTAACGGCTGAACAAAAGAAAATACGATGTGAGATTTCGAAGTCTAATCTTGACAAATATCAAACTGATCCCGAATCATTTTTGCGTCGGTTTGTAACCATGGACGAGTCTTGGATCCACCATTTCGATCCTGAGACCAAACAGCAATCCATGACCTGGAAGCGAGCGTCTTAGCCTACACCGAAGAAATTCAAGGTAGCAAGCTCCGCTGGTAAGGTCATGGCTTCAGTATTTTGGATGCTGAGGGAGTCATAATGATCAAATACCTGGAAAAGGGAACCACTATTACGGGCTCCTACTACGCTGACCAAATACACAGATTGAGAGAGGCAATCAAAGAAAAGCGGCGGGGTAAACTTCGAGCTGGCATCCTGTTTCACCAGGACAACGCACCGCCCCACAAGGCCGGCATTGCGATGGCTGCCATCCGTGATTCAGGGTTCGAATTGCTGGAACACCCCCCATATTCGCCAGACCTAGCCCCCAGCGACTTTTATCTCTTTCCACGGCTGAAGGAAGATCTTAGACGCAACAAATTTTTAAATGATGGTGAGGTAATGGCCGCTGTGGAGGCATTTTTGGAGGGTCAAGAAAAAGTTTTTTTTTAAAAGGAATTCGTGATCTGGAGAAACGATGGTCTAAGTGTGCAGACTTGGAAGGAGATTACGTAGAAAAATAAATTATTTTATTAAACATTTTATGTGTCTTTATCATTACTTTTGGATCACTCCTCGTACGTTTCCCGCTAAGTCATATACTGACGACTGTGTTACTTCATAAATTATCTAGCAGTCTCCGCTTCGTTACGTTACGTCGGCCGAGTGGCACACCCAAGGGCATTCAATTCCTCCTCGCTGTCGGAGGGCTTCCAATCCCGGGATCCCGCCTATTTTTAAGGGTTTTTTCAATCCCGGGATCCCGGGATTGCGTTTCCTATCAAAATAATCGGTCTTCATCTATGATTTTAAAGATAATTTACATTCATCATATCAGCCGCAAGACCGATCTTGTGCCATAGAAATTCGCGGGACCCTTCGGACCTTCACCTGGTCGTCACGACATCTTATTGGAGGCTTTCGACATTTCCTCTCCCGGTTTGCGGTTGTCATTTGAGAACATTCTCTAATATTATACTTCGCTCTACTACTGAAGTTTCGCAATTCTTCAGATTCTTCGAACTATGTCGGTGATCTTAGTTTTATTGAGGATATCAACATTTCTGATTATATCAAATATAATTTAGCCCTCTACATTGAATGAACTTGAGTTTTTTTTATGAGACACTTCACTGGCGCCCACGTCTTATTCTTTAGTTAAATATCACCGGCGACACACAGTAGCAAAGACTTGATACTGAGAAAATTTGGAATTCCGATGGATGCTCAGCCGAGTCTAAAACTTATGTATCTCATTGAACTATATGCATATGAATGCCATGTAATATGGGAGGTTTTGTTCGCTTCGGTCTTCTGTATGACCGGCCGGCCGGTAAGTCTAACTAAGTACTGTAGAGGGGGGTTGGTGTTAGCTCAGGTAGCTGCTGCAGGCTCGGAGATCAGCGGTGGAATCCGAAGACACGAAGATGATGTCTAGCTAATTAAAATCTCTAAATCTTGAAGACTGGCCCTATTACTGCCCTAACACTGCCCTAATTATAAAATAATAGCACGTCGTGCGTAAGCTCTTTCTGAAATCGACTTTTTTGGTAGTCTAGAAGTAGTCAAACCTGCGCGAAAGCGCGAAAGGTGATAAGATACGAGGTGAGGTTCAAGTTTCCGGCCTGATAGTGAAAAAGTACACCTATGGTTATAATATTATTTTTATTTTTCAATATAGTCTCCTTCTACCTCTATACACTTTTCAGATCGTTTAAATAACATTTCAATACCTTTAAAAAAATATTCTGAAGTTTTGTCCTCAAAATGCTCAAAAACTGCAGCAGCAACCTCGTCATCGGATGAAATTTTTTCCCCCCTTAAGTCTGACTTCAGTTTTGAGAACAGGAAGTAGTCACTAGGGGCTAGATCTGGACTGTAAGGTGGGTGACGGATAGTTTTGAAACCACATTTGGCTATAGCTGCCTTCGCTACTGCCGCTGTGTGGACAGGTGCATTGTCGTGCAAAAGCCGCACACCTCTGCTCAGTTTTCCACGACGCTTCAGCTTTATTGCATCTCGTAATTGCTCGATAAGGCCTGCGTAGTAACTGCCGTTTACCGTGGTATTGCGTTATTTTATGTCTATTAACAATATTCCGTCGCAATCCCAAAATATCGTAGCCATTATCTTTTTGGTGGATTGACATACCTTGGCTTTCCTAGGGGGTGCTTCTCCAGAACGACGCCACTCCATGGACTCCCTTTTTGAAAGAGGGTCGTAATAAAGGACCATGGTTTCATCTCCAGTTACAATCGACTGGATAAAATCACGTGCATTCGTCCTGAACTCCTCCAAAAGTTCCTTAGAGCACGCTACTCGTTCAGCTCGCTGAGCACTCGAAAGAAGTTTTGGCACCCATCTTGTACTAACCTTATTCAAATATGTGCAAATGTTCATGGAGAATCCTAAGAACTGTTATTTTTGAAAGTCCTGTCCTTGACGCTATCTCTTTTGTTTTCAGTCTTCTGTCGCTCAAAACTTCTTGTTCCACTAAATTGATGTTATCTTGAGTAGGTGCCTCAATAGGCCGACCTGGCTGCGTTAAACGCGTCCTAAACGAAATTGCTTCGACCATTCCTTGACGGTGGAAAATGAAGGAGAGGAAGTTGCGTACACATTATCCAACCTTGCTTTGATTGAGGTCGGAGCAACACCTTCTTTCGTCAGAAGCTTTATTACTGAACGGTACTCCAATTTCCACATTTTGATGAAGCAGCGACTTACTTTTACTTCAATAACCAATTTTTTTTAATGAATGATTGTTAGAACCCTACAATTACACACGCAGTAGCAGAATAAATGACAGTCGAAATGGCATTTGTTTTTTTGTTTTTTTCTCATTATAAATATATCCGGCCAGGAACTTTTGAACCTCACCTCGTAACTCTCAAAAACGGCTTGTAAGCATGAGACGGCGGTAGGATGGATCTATAATCCTTCAGTAAGGTTAAATGTGAGCCATCTTGTAAAACATCTGCTTGAACTGTTTAAAACAATTTGGGATTTGATTTGTATTAAGATGTTTTGTGTATGACTTAAATTTGGTATTTTTTTGCGTAATGAAACTCCCATCACATACAAGCAGTACCCAATCCCGGGATCCCGGGATCCCGGGATCCCTGCGTCAATCCCGATATTAATCCCGGGATTACGATAGTCCCGGGATTTGGAAACCCTATCAGCCGTCGGGTGAATGTTCATCTCGATTTGAGGATAACATTTCATACCATAGATTCAATAGAGGGTTTGCAGAATATTTTAGATCATTTAACAATGTAAAGATACTCAAATAAAATAACCCACCACGGCAATAACAATGAACATACAAAAATACATCGGTGAATATTTATATTTCATTGTTCAGTTCAGTACGGATTCAGATTACGAGGGGCGGCTGAAAAGTAATCTACCTAACAATGAAACAAAAGACTGTGGTGGCTACTTTTTTTAATTTTTCTATATAGTCCCCTGCTAATAAAATGCACTTATTACATTTTTCAAATATTGAATTTAAATCATTAAAAAAAAATCTTTCGGTTTGTCGTCAAAAAAGTCAGTAACCGCAGCCTTCATTTCGTCATCGGTCATAAACCTTCGTCCCCTGAGGCCTTTCTTGAGAAGTCTAAACAGAAAATAGTCGCAAGGGGCTAGATCTGGACTATAAGGGGGGTGGTCAATGGTTTCGAAGCCATTGTCTTTAATTGCTAGCTTCATTGTGCGGGCGGTATGCACTGGTGCGTTATCGTGCAAAATCAGAATTCTTTTGCTTAGTTTACCTCGCCGTTTTTCTTTTATTGTCTCTCTTAGTTGATATAGTAAGTTTGAGTAATAATCAGCATTCATTGTAGTTTTCTTCGGTAAATAATCTATGAGCAAAATCCCTTCTGTGTCCCAAAAGATTGTAGCCATAAGTTTACCTGCCGATGGACAGACCTTGAATTTCCGAGGCGGCTTCTCATTCTTAAATTTTTACTGTAACGACTCTTGCTTACTTTCCGGGTCCCATTGTCGAATCTGAGTCTCATCACATGTTACAATTCTAGAAATTATTTCTTCCTCTTTCCCTCGACTCATGTCCAAAAACTCTTCGCAACATTTGACACGCCTCTCCATGTCAAATGCAGTCAACATTCTAGGGACCCAACGTGCACTAACCTTGGACATGTTCAAATGCTCATGAATTATTTCATTGACTCGCTTTTTTATGACGGCCACATCTCTAGCTATCTCCCACTGCTTCACTCGTCGGTCCTCTAATATATATTTTTTCACCCTGGCTACATTTTCATCGGTGACGGCCGAAATTGGTCTTCCGCTACGAGGATCATCTTCCAGGCTCTCACGACCTAACTTAAACTGCTTTGACCAAAACTACAACAAATTCGGAAGAACACAAAAAGGCAAACACACGTAACATACGCTGTCTGATCTCCGGAGGCGTATTCCCTTCTTTAGTCAAAAACTTAATCACCGCACGCTGCTCGATTTTATTCATTTTCACTTTTTCTACCGACATGTTCGAAACAATTGTAGGAGACAAATAAACGTGATGCAATAAACAAATGAATGTAATACATTTTGAAAATAGAATAACAAACGAATATAAATCCTGACCAAGGAGATTACTTATCAGCCGCCCCTCGTAAACGGGGCCTCGATAGCGTTTATAAATAGGGACATGGGTTTTTATTTTTTTATTACATTTAGATTTATAGAATAAATCTCGAAGTCATCAGATTACAACAACATTAAATAGGTAAGCACTATCCTCGAAAAAACATCAAAATTAGGACTCCTTGCAAAGCAGGGGCACGCGTAAGTATATTACAAGTAAATAAGATTAATCTAAATATATAAAACTCAAAGGTGACTGACTGACTGACTGACTGACATAGTGATCTATCAACGCACAGCCCAAACCACTGGACGAATCGGGCTGAAATTTGGCATGCAGGTAGATGTTATGACGTAGGCATCCGCTAAGAAAGGATTTTGCAAAATTCCCACGGGAACGGGAAAAATCGGGATTTTACTTTTTAATATTTCTGCGCATACGAAGTTGCGGGGAAAAGCTAGTTAAATATACTTACAGTCGATTCTAGAGTACGACACATTGTGTACCAATTCTGAACGATTCAATTGTGAACGATACAAATCTGCAAACTTAAAGCTGATATTTTGCGTAACTTTTTGCACGATATTTCCAGGGGCACCGGCGGAGCACGATGGCTACTCGCAGGACCAGGACCGCGTGCTGGAGTGTCTGCCCGAGTGCGAGCATTATGACTACCCTTTGGAGGTGGCCTTAGGAATGTTGGCGAAGCACGCCAAACTAAATGGGCTAGCCTTATTGTGAGCTCTGTGCATGCACTAATTCCATTCATACCTTTCGCATTGATCATAAAAAGGGTCCAGTTTTGGGTTCATCTCAAAAAAGTTGCACCGCCACCTGTCAATCAGTTTATGTTAGATTTTTTTATTTAATTTACGAATACGAAAGGAAAGACATTTTAAATGGAGGCCTACTGCTGAAAATTCAATTTAATGTATTTAATCGTGTCAAAGTTCATTTTGTAACTACGTTTTGTCGTTTACCTGCGGTGTCCCAACGCGAGATGATCAAACTTTTGACTCACAAACATATTTAAATAATAACTGAATCCAAATTTAGTATTTTATTTATATGAACCATATCTTCTAGTTTAATAACAACTGTATCGCATAGTCATATTATAAGTATGTCGGAGAATGGCACTGAGCATCAGGTATTTCCTTGTCTGTGGGCATTTCGAATAGGTATTCAGCTACTGGGTTCCTCGGGATTATAAGAATAGTCCAATTACGATCTTCAGTAGTTTAATTACACTAATTACAATCACTATTAAGAGCTACTGTCTTCAATAGGTAGTCCAATAATAATTCAAACAATAACTAATTACAATAATCAAATCGTATGCGTCCGCGCACGACGGGAGCCTATGGAATCTCTTTTGAATCTGTCGTCCTTTTCCTAGCGACGCCTCTCGGTCAGCACTCAAGTGGATGACGCGAACGTCAAGCTGGAGTCGTGTCTTCAACCATGGATTCCCGACAAGTATATTACAAGTTATTTGTGGTTAAAGTGTGTCCAAGACAGTTTTTGTTGTTATTCTGTCACGAGGTAAACGCGATCACTGTATAGCTACCTTCAACTCGTCCAGCCTTATTCCGCATGATTCAACACAGTCAGATACCAGCTAATGCCTATTAGAAGCGAGATGTTCTGTCTCAGTCGCTGGAGAAACTACAAGTACAAGGGGTGGGTAGTCTTTATTCTGTCTTCCACATTTTGGTTATTATGTGGTTATTGTCGCACTGGTATTAAGTTATAATACGTAAAATAGAGTACGTTTTAATGTGTATAATTATGGATTTCAAAAACAAAATACTTTTTCTTATAAACATGGAAAATTTTAATTTTGTCCATCACCTGAATGTCCTTCACCCGTTTATAACACATACAGGTGAACGTAATGAGAGAATACAGAAATATAATATCAATAGCCAAAAAGTTGAAATTATGATACTTGCAAAGAATACTGAACACAAGATTAATGTGTGCCTTAAATGATTAAACATTAATTCATTTCTGTAAAAAATATGGCAAAAATAATATTGGCTGGTCATTAGAGCAAAATTTTTCAAACAGAGGGTGGTTAATTACAAAGAAGATACCTAAATGAAGCTTATTTGGGAATGACGGTATGTAAGAAAGTCATATTAGCCACTCATGCTTATCCCAGGTCTCGATTAATATTTGACTTACAAAAAGTGAAAATAACTTTTTCATACTTACTTATAAAAAAAACTTTATTAATAAAATTTAATTACGTTATCATTTGTAATTATGTCATGCAAAAGCAAGCAAAAACATCATTTGAAACTCTTTTCTTGTAAAAGTAATAGTCCCTTTGATATTATCTAACCTGTATCTATTGTCGTTAACCTGCACTTTTATTCAAGTTGGGGTTGTCGTTACCCTGCGACCACTATCGATAACCTGGTTGACACTGTTCACCTATCATCGATGGCGTTCACCTGTCCCTCAGGTAATTTCAAAGCCTTATATCTCCTAATTAAAAAAATAAATAAATCTGGAACTTTTTTGAAAATATTCAAATTTAATTCAGCGGTGCAACTTTTTTGAGAACGAGCCTTTTATTGTACAACTGAAAGAGCATGTTTTTTTTCCAGTAACGATGTCACGTTGGAGAACCGCTCACTGCTAAATGTATTCTTTAATGATTTGGTCTCGACCAGATATCGCCGCGACGTTTATTTAAACTGGCAGAACATTCTAGGTTAGTATTTGAAGCAGAGGGACAGATGAAGATTGCGTTACCTTTGTATTACGTTAATTTTATCGGGCTTATTTTAACAACAATGTTATGGCCGCGCGCCACAGTTGCCCATTCAACGAATATGGCCGCTACGGCCGCGCGCCTCATTCGCCTTTAGGCAATAACGACGAATACGACGTATAGCACGACACAACTTAGAAAGGCGCGCGGTGAAGTCCTTCAGCCGTTGATGCATGCGTATACCCTGGTATACCTCTATTATGGCTTGACCCACACGCCTTCCAAGTTGTGTCGTGCTATACCTAAGCATGTAGGAAGCTATGAAACATAAACATTCGTGGTCTTTGTTTCAGCGTCATTCGGCGGGTTGTTAAGCTTGATGCTCGGCTTCACTCTCATATCAGGATTCGATTTCATCATATTTTTTACGTTTAGAATAGCGTATGATGCCCTGAAAGTACTGGTTACAGACGCCACCAAGCCACAAAAAGAACGTAAAATTCACAAGGGAAATAAAGTACATGTACCAGATTCCTTGACCATTTCCCAAAAACGAGACACTGTAATGCGATATGGGAAGTATGGGAACGTTAGATTCTAATAAGATATGTCGCAAAATTATGAATTATGGAGTTGGCTTCAATTATGGCAAAGACTGGACTGATTTTTTAGGGTTCCGAACCTCAAGAGGTAAAAATGGAACCCTTATAGGATCACTCGGTGTCTGTCCGTCTCCGTATGTCACAGTCGATTTTTTCCGAAACTACTGGACCGATTTAGTTGAAATTTGGTACGTATATGTAAGTTTGTGACCCAAAGACGGACGTGTAACGAAAATAAATGAATTTTAAACATATACCCTACTTTTGGGGGCTAAATTTGAAAAAATATTATTGAAGTTTTTCAAACTATATCGTGTGACATATCAAATGAAAGTCTTCTTATGAGGGTCTCAAATATATTTTTTTTATTTCTTGTTTGGTCAATACTTTTCGAGTTATTTCAGAAAATAGGCGAAAAATGACGACCCCCCCCCTTATCTCCGAAACTACTGGACCTATAATTTTGGAAAAAATACGGAGGATAGTTATTGCTATAGATTACAGGAAAATTATTAAGAAGTCCATGGTATTTGAAATCTATCATATAAAAGAGCTTATCTTCTGAAACGGTTTGAAAATAACGGCATTGAAAATAATCAAGGGTCGGAACCCTCTCCACGCGAGTTTAACTCGCTTCTTGGCCGGTTTTTATTTTATTTCGAACCGTATAAGTAGGTATATATAATTACAACTATTTAGCTGCTCGATTATTTACAAGCTTTTAAGTTAAATGAGTTGCTTAGGATTGTGACTACTACTACGAGTACTACTGCCTATTTGCGTCCCACTGCTGGGCACAGGCCTCCTCTAATCACGAGAGGGTTTGGGCTATAATATAATCCCCTCGCGGGCCCAGTGCGGATTGGGGACTTCACACACATCTTTGAATTGCTTCGCAAATGCATGCAGGTTTCCTCACGATGTTTTCCTTCACCGAAAAGCTCAGTGGTTAATTCAAATTGAATTTCGCACATAAGTAAACTTAGAGGTGCGAGCCGGAATCGAACCCCCGACCCTCTGCATGAGAGGCGGTAGGTCGAACCATTAGGCCACCACGGCTTAGGATTGTGAAAAGTGGTAGTATGTTCAGAATAAACATAATTATGAAAAAAGATAAATGTTGTATTATTGAAATTCCCTTCCATGTAGGAGTAGGTAGTTACTTCTTCCAACCTTTGTAGAGTAGGATGAGTTTATTCAGGTATGATGATGATGATTGATCACGTAAGTATTTTTTATACATTAACTACATTGAATATTTCATGTACCTCTAGTATTTTTAGCTGTTAGGTACTCACGCGCATGTAACTCTTTAAAATACAAGGTACTCATAGTACTTAGCAGATTCAGATGGTTTTTTTTGTATTAGACATGACGTGACGGACATTTAATTTTAAACAAATTGGCTACAGCTTCCAAACATTACTATAAGGGGACATATAAGTAGCATGTAGTCTTCTAAATTGGCACCAAAATCATTAAACACGGCAACTTTTTGAGGAATGCCCTCATTTTGTAATTGATCTCATCATCAGAACTGAACCAAATCTATCTATATATACTATTATGAAAGGGTAATATCTGTCTCTTTCTTTCTGTCTGTCTGTTTGTTAGAGCTAATCTCCGAAACTACTGCACCGATATGAATGCAGTTTTCAAAGGTAGAGCATTCATCATTCGGAGCTACATAAATAAACTATGTTTGACTAAAATAGGATATCGGAAAGAAAAGTTAGACCAGTTAGATAGGTAATGTGAGATCAACTTAGAGGTAACTTAAAACCCTTTTGTATAAAAATAATCATCGAAATCGGTTTCCGCTTTACCTACTATTTTTTTTCAGTGAACCTAAATTAATTACTTAAATAATAATTAATATCATATAATATAAAGATTCCGACGAATTATGAACCTCCTCCCTTCTTTGAAGTCGGTTAAAAATATACGTGCTAACTTTAATCATAGTAATAATTCTATATTATTCAATTAATTTATTTTTATCTTATACTTTAAACACGCTACTGAAGAGGTACTCGATAGTTGGCAACGTCGCAAATAGCTGTCAAATATTTCGCTGTTTTCATTAATTTCTGAATATTACTGAATGAAAACATGAATTATCGCTGCTCTATGGTTGAATAAAACATTAAGCATGGCTTGCGACAGTAACCATAGGAACACGAAATTTTTAGGATTATGGAAGTACTATCTTTTGAAAACTTTCCATCGCATTTTCCATGCATTTTAAAGTAATCTTATCATTTGAACGCCTAACCAACAAATATAAAACGAGACGCGTCATTCAACCATAGAATGATAACATTGATAACTTCTTTTTTAACGCATTCACTGCCACCGACGCATATATGCGTTTTGCTGAGTTTCCCGCAGTGCCTTGAACGCACATGTGCGTTGCAATGTTCCCTTAATGACAGACGTGGCACCTGGCGAAAGTTCGTAAAAAGAAGTGGCAGTGAATGCCTTAATTCAGTAATATTGACAAATTATTAAAAACAGCGAAACTTGACAACTATATGCGACGTTACCAACTTTCGGAATAAACAAACCCTCTGTTTTTTGAACATTGACAAATCGAATTTTTTATATTGACAAATCGATCTAGCTCTCTCATATCTGAGAAAAGTGGCTTTTATCTATTTTGACCCTAGCAAAGAAATTAGTGACACGCCATATTATTAGACGTACGTTTCGAGAGGACTTTTAATATTCGTTCTCAGTGAATAAGCAATGGACATAATCTTGCCATAATTTTATATTTTTTTAGCTTTACATTCTAAATTAATCATGCCTATCTCCCACCTACCATTTACGCTGCAAGATACCTATCTTATTAGAAATAGAAATAATTAGAAAAATATTTATTCAATGACACCGATACAAACATAAGAAACTTAAAATAACTAAAATACTTTGGTGTCACTGAAATGGCATCCAACTCAGCACTATATCGAGGCCCTGAGGGTCTCGGCGCTGGTCTTCCGTGGCCACCATTACAGGGATCGCCTATCAACCATTACCGTAACGTAATACAACCTACTAGAGTAACTTACACGTTTTAAACACGGTGTAAGTATGAACGTACATGAAAACAGTCAGAAAATGTAATACAAATACGAGTAGATACTTGAAACGAAACAAATGCTAAGTAGTACTAACGAGTAGGTAGAACACTTTTTGTAAAGAAAATATCAATTTTAAACGCATTATGAAGAATTTATACAATGCCACATAATACACAACACAACCATTAATAAATTATATAGTTAATATGTTCTTTTGAACTAACAGAAGATGCTTTTTGAATTTTAACTTGAAAGCTCGAATAGTTTCTTATTCATTCCAAGTTGTACCATCAGTGTAGTCTCGAACTTGGGTATAAACTACTCTCAAGGGACCTATAAAAACACATAAGTATTTAAAAAAATCGTGGATAGATACAATGCGCCTTTGCGACGTTCTATGTAGATAAATAGGTAGGTACTGAATTAATTGGAACTTTTCTTCATAATTCATAAGAAGCAGTATTTATTTGCTTTGCACACTGGTTCGATAGTCTTTCTCAATTTCATCAGTACGATTTTGACCTATGTACGATTTCCTTGCTCGTTATGCATGTATGTACTTCAAGAATACACGCAGACGAATCGCTTAGAACAGAGAACAACGCAGAAGTGTAAATTGTGTAGAAATATATCAACGCGTACGTATAGGTGTAAGAAAAGTACTTACCTACGTCCGTTACTAATTTGAGTACACACTGGCGGTGGATCATTGCATTGTAATTGAATCTACTAATCATTACCAGGTACATACACGTCTTATCAATTAAGATTATCTGTTTAAAAACCCCTGACGGCCATATCTCCCGTCCAGTGTCGTGAGCTATCACCGCCGACTGAGCGGTGTATCTATTGGTAAACAATTAATTGACGATTCAAATGAACAAGTGTCGTGACTTACGTATGTCCCAGATTAAATAAAGTAAGTTGCGTTGTATTTAATCAAACATAGGTATTGTTTATCTAAGAGGGTAAATATTCCAACTACTTGAGTTATTGACTTGGTGTGGTTGTTCTATAAATGACGAGAACTGCAGCACAATATATGTAAATATATTGTGCTGTATTTTATACAAATTTATCGTATATGTCAGCATCCTAGTACTTCTGATGTTTCTTTCTGCTACAATGCACCTACTCATTTCCATTTCTGTTTGGCTTCATCATGGTTGACTGGTAGAGAATGCCTTTAGGCATTAAGTCCGCTAATTGTATACATTTTGTATGTGCAATGAAGTTTAAATAAATAATATACAATCTACGCCTTTATAATCAAAATTGTCTCAATATATGCCTTATTTTTATCGTATTAGTTTTAAAATAACTTTTATTTAGGTTATTGCCAATGTTTTTGCCACTGCATCAGCCGCAGCGTACTAGGTAAACAGGTGACGCTGAATATGTAACTAATGCTAGAGGCTTGTTACAATGTTTCTATTAGCAAAATGAAATTTATCGTATCTCTAAATAACGATAGATTATCTCCCTACTTAGCGAAGACTATCCCTTACAAAAAATAAACGAATAAGGTCCGTATCAATTAATTGTATGAGCAGAATGTTCTTGACAGTCCTTTGTATTAACATAGTCAATGTCTATTTGTTGCAAATCACTACCTAAAAAGCTCACACTTAGTTCCGTTATTTTTAAAAGCCGCTTGTAAATGTAAACGGAGGCGAAGGAAATCATGTGTATGCAAATGGTGACCCCTACGATGTTTGTGATCAATGATCTTGAGTACTCCTATAGGTATACGATATTGCACATTCGGCATGCACAGAAGCCTCTCATTGCTACCTAAGTACTACATATATATATATATACATATATATTTTGATAAACTTCGTTTCTAGCTACGGGTGGAGTATTTAATTACAGGGAGTTTTCACAGTGGCGATACGATGAGGTAAAGTTCTAGACTTTTGACAAAAATGCTCACGAGTCATGCAATACCTAGGTATTGAGCCAACTAAACTATCTGTACCAAAACCTACTTTTCTTGTTGTTAAAGTTTAAAACAGCTTAATAATGTTTGTAATATGTGAGTCACGATACTTGTAAAGTTTATTAACCCAGACTAGATTGAGTTGAGACATTTGATTGCTGCACTGTGAATAACAAGGAAATTACAAAATAAATTTAACGACAACATTCTTAACAGGAATGTACCCATATACATACCTATAATAAGAATAAAATCAATTGATAAAGTAATTAATTGTGGGTAAAACACGTCGTTAGAAGGCGCGCGGCGAAGCAGATTCTACCTACTTATTATATGTAGATTATTAAAATCGTGTCGTTATATATTGATAGCTTGTGGAAAGTCAGTACTACTCACGTCCAATAATATTTTAACGGACGGCGGGACGCGGCTCCAAGTCAGTTAAATCCACTCTAGTCCGGTTTCTTTTTACTCGATAACGTAATTTATCGTCGACATAGTGCTTGTGGTAGGTACATTAGCTGAAACGTACAGAGGCTGTACTCAGTTTTAAATAGAGATCTACCTGTTCCCTATAGGAACGCTCACGCGTCGCGTGAACTTTAAGTAGATATATTTAAAGTTCAACTTGACGCGTGTGCGATCCTATAGGGAACAGCCTATTTAAGACTTCGAATATAGGTCCAGGTCGCGGTGATAAATAATGCAAATCGGTCTTTGGAAAGACAGATCTAGAGCAGGCGCCCGGGGGAGTTCTGTTGCAAAAATCGCGTATAAGATAATCCCCCCCCCCCCCCGCGTAGAATGGGCTTGTAATTTTAATAAAAGCTGTGATTATACAGTGACAATCTAATATATATAATCGAAAATTTAAAGGACTTTAAAAATCAGTATTCGGAAATCATTTTTAACTGCCAATTGTTTCTTTCCTTGTATTTTGTCGCCGGGACATGGAAACTCAAAATAAATTCAAAATACACTTCTTTTTCAAAAATTTAAAAAGTGTAATAGTAAGCGTGGAGCAGATTTTAAGTGATTAAATTAATATCTTGAATATTTAAGATCCAGCGGTACGGGATAGCACATTCATTCGAGAATTGAACTTAATGGACCTGAAGAATTAAAGCTAATAAAGAATTAAACCTAAACTGACAATAATAAATCCTATTTAAATGAAAGTATGCTACTACTTCCTTGCAACGTTATTTTCCTAAATAGCATGAGTAGTCATGGAACAATAATGTTCCATGTGAGTAGTCACCGGTCAACCAACAGTCACTATTAATAAATAGCAGATTAGATAAAGTAAACGCATTCCGTTGACATCAGCAATCGAAGATTTTGCTGTAATTTTAGGATGATAGTCTGAAGTAGCTGATAACGGCGGCGTCTTTGGAATTAATTCAATATCGATAAGATTTTTTTGTTGACCGAAAAACACGACTATTAGATAAGTACAATAATTATTTCATCATTATCAGAATTTCAGCCGAAAACCATTTAACTGCCGGAAAGGCGCCTCCCAAGGCGCACTACTGAGATCGGTCCTGTGCCAGTCTCGACCACCGTATTCCCGCGCCCTTCGCCGCACCAGATCGTCACGCTTGTTGAAGGCCTACCGACAGCTCGTCTCCCGGTTCGCAGAGACCACACGAGAACTTTCTGGCCCCATCAGTCCTCCGAGTAAAAGGTTCGCAATTCTTTGGGATATGTCGGTGACCTTAGTTCAACTGCGCATATCCCCATTTCGGATTGTATCAAGCAAAGAAACCCCCGCATAGCCCTCTCCATTGCCCTCTAAGTGACTTTGAGCCTCCTTATGGTCCATCGTAAACGCCCACGTCTCGGAACCAAGTCGTCAGCGTCACTGGCATTTAGAGCCCTCGCCCACGGCGACTTTTTGGAGCGATGCTGCCGCGCTACTCATATTGCTATCCTTTTTTTACATCAAAGAGTAAAAAGGATCGCCGTGGGCGAGGGCCCTTACTCGAGGAGACGATTTTTTTTTACCATAACCAGAGTTCTAGACACTTTGAATAGAAAGTCTATTTAAAGCTATCTATAATATAATAAAAGTTTAAATTTTCAGCCTTTTTCTGTCTGTCTGTTTGTTTGTTAGAGTAATCTCCGGAACTACTGAACCAATTTGAGTCCGGTTTTCGGTCCGGTAGATCATCATTCGGATCGGAGCTATAAGTTATCGTTAATTTTATACTTATTCCAATTTTTGAAGTCGCGGGGTACCTACAACTAGTTTAATATAAGGTCATCAAGTTTAAGATAAAAAAACTTAATTAAGAAACAAAAACCTGACTGCGTAAAATAAAATAAAATATTGACCCAGTATTAGGAAGATTTTTGCTATCTATATTTTGAATGGGTCCCACTGTAGGTAAGGTACAAATCGTTACGCGGGTCGGTTGTCAATGTCTGCGCTCGACCGCTGCGGCTTGCGGCCGACATGACATTTACTTGTTATTTATATGACACTTGCAGGATTAAATAATGCGAATTCATTGAGGTATGATTCATTAAAATCGACCTAGGCGTTTCTAGATTGCCACAAGGGAACAAACATGCATAGGTACATACCTACATAATTAGGCAGTTATACACATTACCCTCTTTTGCGGTGAGCAGTCGGGTAAAGAGAGGTCCTTTACGAAACAAATATGCCTAAATGAATTTAAGGATGTGCGTTAGGTATCGACAATGTACCTATGCAATGGATTGTAATAAACATGTGACGAACATCTTGTCTAGTTGTTGGATAGTTGCGGCTGCACGGCGCGCCCCGCGTCCGCGATGACGTCCGCTCTCACACCGCTCCTTGTCGCAGTTGCCTGCTGCACTCTCACCTCGGCGATAGAGGAATTTAGTAAGTTAATCACCTCATTATATCTATTCATACCTCCTAATATTATAAACGCGAAAGTAACTCTGTGTGTCTGTATGTTACCTCTTTACGTTTAGGTAAACCGCTGGACCGATTTGGATGACATTTGATATGGAAATAAATAGTTCTCGACTTCGAGATAGTAAACGGTAATACATACCTAGACCAGTCGCGAATTTTCTACGGACTCACCTTTTATAGACCTACCACTTATAAAGTTATAATACTCGTATGTCAATTACTTGTAAGTATAGTATTTCAGTATGTGTTCTTTGCTCGAGTGAAAATAGCATAGTCATATCATAAATCCTCTATGATGCGTTAAAAAATCGGTAGTAATGACATCCCTTATGACAGCGAGTCCTGCCAAAGTTAATTTCCTCTGTGGTCATACAGTAAAATTAATTTTACAAAACCGAATTCGATGTTGTAATGACGTTAAAATTCAGAACAGCAATGGCCGCCTATATTCTTCAGTCAGACGTCAGTCGGCTCTATTTAATCTATGCTGCACATAATTAGGCCTTAAACACTCGTACGGTATTATTATTAAACCCGCCTGGTGGCTCGTTTCATAAAACTCTACTCGTGCTTTAAGGGCCTTTATTATGTAGCAGTTACATAAACTACTATTTATTCTTTAACTATAGTCGGACCTGATTCCAGTAATATAAGGGCTAAGTCACTCTTTACTTAATCTTTGACTACTTATAAACCAGAGTTTCACAGAAATAGATAGGTACCTACCACTTCAGGAACTTGTAATGAAACGGTAATCTGGTTGTGTCAATAAAGGCGGCCTGTCATCCCCTCCCGATCGATCGCAGCCGCATGCGGCCGATATGAGTTTTATCGATATTTTTTGCCTTTATATTTGCTATTTATTAAATTAATCATTTGGGCCCTATAATGGAAATAATATTGGTAGTAATTATAAATAGCAAGTTAAGGCAAAAAATATCGGTTAAACTCATGTCTGCCTCATCAAGCGGCTGCGATTGATCGGAGGGACTGACAGGTCACCTTACTTAAGTGTGGCCTCAAGTAATGGCTGGGCAATCATTACTTTCTTTGAAAATAAACCAGAATTTCACTAAAATAGATATGTACCACTTCAGGAGCTTGTTATGAATCTGCGTGTGTCAATGAAAATGAATGATATGAATAGGTACCTGCCCCCGCCGGCAATAGCGTTGCTAGCGAGTCGTTCACAGTTACCTACTGAGCGTAATTTGAAATATCGTCAAGTGATCGTACTACTTACTCGTATGTTGTTAGAACAATTTACGGTTCATACGATATTTTATGTTATCTAGGGATGCATAAATATCTGTCTCATTTACAGAGGGGTTCCACTAAATAGAAGTTAAAATAGGGCTTTTTAATATGTAGTTTTTATAATGTAAACGTTAAATATTTAATATATGTATACTTACATATTTGTAATAATTGACTCTTGGCCATGTAAAACGGCATCTACTAATTCGCTTTTCGGATTTGTGATCCACGACAGCCAAGTATTACAGTACATAAAATTAATTAGTGAACTTAGGTAATTTTTAGTGAACTTATGTAGTTTTCAACTAACGGAAATAATAGGTCTCTTTGCAGCGACTGATGTAGACCTGTGTGTGAGCTACGCTTTACCGTTATCTCGAGTGGCAACATGATAATGAAGTTTGGTAATCGATTCACGAAAAAACACGGTTCATGGTGGTCTGCTTTCAGATGTGACTGATAATGATGTGTACTTGGCGGTGGTGGACCGGCGCGGGCAGGTGATGTACATGAAGGAGGAGCTGTCCAAGAAGCTGTTGGAGGAGGAGCAGGTGTGGCACTGGACGCCGTGGCTGCGCACGCGCAAGGAGCTCAGCGAGAACATTCTGCGCGAGGCACAGTGTGTCGACGAGTTCTCCGTGGAGAGCTTCCCCGACCACCCTTTTGACGGTGCGTAATCTGTGCATAGCCTGCGTTGTCTGTATAGGTTTTCACATTATTGTTTATTAGTATTTATTCAAACGCTTTAGCCTTTTCCATGTCCAAGCTTACAGGCCCCTAATACAGAAGGACACAGATCAACTGTACCGATATATTATATATTTAATTATTTTAAGCTGATTTAGGTACTGTAGTGAAATATTTATAAATTTAAATCTGTTTATCTTTTAAAATGCATCGAGTTAGTAGGTACCACCTACAAACTACCTAATTGAATACTCGTAATCAATGACGCATAATATAAGCTGAACGTTATCAAAAGTTAATCCTTCTTTTCGGTCAACAAATCCGCAAGTAAATATTTAAATTAGGTACTTAAATAATTAATATAATTTATTAACGTGATTGCAATGATATGAGTTTGAGTCAATTTCTATATATAATATAGATATTAATATTATGATTTTGCATATTACTAGTTTCAGTGACGTTTATAATCGGTAACGCCTAATTTTCCTATCGTTGTAGATGACCAGTTGCGGCGAGGTGCGTTTTTGCTGTATGTAATGTTCGGTATCTACTCGTTCACGCTCCTCGCCATCGTGTGCAACGACTATTTCATCCCCTGCGTGGAACTCATCTGCGAGGACTTGAAAATACCACAAGTGAGCCTGTAAAATAATTAGGTACATGAAAAATCCATCCGATTCAAAACGTGGAAACATCCACAATTTACACTTTTAATCTGTACCTACTAAACGTCCTTAATTACTGTAAACATTGACACGGATGTTTATCTCAACGTGTTTCATAGCTACAAGAAAATTTTTAGTGATGTACCGAATTGACACAATAACGTTTAATACCCCGAGTGGGTACAGTACTGGTTGAGTAAATCAGAGTGTTTTGTGTCAATCAGAACGTGGCGGCGGCTACGTTTATGTCGGTGGCGACGTCGTGCCCCGAGTTTTTCGTGAACATGATTTCTACGTTCATCACGGAGTCAGACATGGGCGTCGGTACCATCGTCGGGTCGGCCATCTTCAATGCCCTCGGCGTGGCCGCCATCGGCGGGCTCGCTGCGAACCGGGTAAGAACATCACTCCACCTGTACTCTGCCTCGTAAGGTGAACATGGGCGTAGCGAGGTTCTCACCCAGGGGGGGCACGTAGGTACATATACCAGAGGGCATTTTGTATGGGAAGACCGAGATCCAGGGGGCAGCTGACCCCCCCCCCCCCTGCCCGTACCTCGCTACGCCCATGAAGGGATATAGGATTTCCCATATCTCGAGTATTTTTTCGGCTCATTCTTGCTTTCTGCCCGTCTTTCTGTCTGTCTGACTAATGAACCGATTTGCATACAGTTTTCAAAAGTACTTTGCAAAGCTTTACTTGATTAAAATGGATAAATATCGGAAATAAAGTTATTAAAGGCACAACTAGCATACAAGTATTGCTCGTTTAATAGCATAGGATATGATGATTGTTTAGATCGAATGCTTTATAGGCGATAAGTTAACTCGTCTTTAAAATAAAAAATAGCAATGTATAACGTTTTCAGCCTATTAAAATTGAAATGCTGCCGGTGACGCGTGATGTGGTCATCTACATGGTGAACGTGGGTGCGCTGATGGGAATCGTGTGGGACGGCCAAGTGGACTGGTACGAGGCCATGGTTCTGGCCATCATGTACGTCCTCTACTTCGTCCTCATGTTCAACAGCATGCGACTGTTTAGGCTCTTAGACAAACTCTTCCGAAACAGCTGCAATAAAAACGGCGAGAGTAAGTTAATTTTTCTTCAGTAAACAAGATCAATCAAGATCGATAATTCCAATTTATTTTATCATGAGGCACATGCACTTATTTAATTAAAATAGATTTTCAAAGAATATAAACTAGGACTGATACGCACTGTAAATGTATTTGTGAGCTAATACAATGCGAGACATTGATAAGAACCTCTATCTAATATTATACATTGTTTGAAATGATACTCGTAATATGGCTGGAGTCTATAAAAAAGTTAATCTTCCTTGCTTGCTTGATATATTTTATAGCAATTCCTTATTCCTTTTTAGCAAATGACCGTGTCAGTATTCAAAACACTGAGGCTGAAACTAAGTCTGTGGAAGAAGGAATGGACAATAAGGGATTCAGTGATAGTAGTGTCGCCAACAATGGAGCTTCTGAGAAACCAGTAGATACTGAAAAAGGTGCGTTTAGGAATCTACAAATGATTGTTTTTTTTTTTATATCGATTGCATCTTTTTATTTTTGTTGTTTGGAACCGATAACGAATAAGCATTGTGAAACTAGGCTATTCTGTGGTTACATATTTAGCTCTGTGTTTTTTCTTATGGTAGCGTCATCATCTGAATATTATATAAGAAAATATAAAGATACCTCGCGTGATATACGCGTTTTGATTCTTATTCATATTTTATGCATCTAAAAGAATCTAAACTAGAATATTCATCATTTATTTACGACCGATATATTCAATTCAGCTGAGATAAAAATATCATAAAAAGCCCTTTTATATTTTTATTAAACCTTGTCAAATGTATATTGTTTTTGATCCTATTTGAGTCATAACGTTATTTTTTGTGACAAAAACAGGATCGCAATCTTAATGGAAGCTTGGGATAACCACAACAGTCTATTTACGTCCCACTACTGGGCATGGCCTCCTCTCACTACAAGGGTTTGGGCTATAGTCCCCACGCGGACCCAGTGCAAATTGTGAACTTCACACACATCCTTTAATTACTTCACATACGCGTGCAGGTTTCCTCACGATGTTTTCATTCACCGAAAAGCAAAATGCGATTTTGCTCCTTTTCCATTTCCACCCTGCTAACATGGAGTAAAGTATGATTTTGCTCCGTGCTGCTACTGGTTTTCTCATAGGAGCAGTGACAAGAATTAACTACTATCTTGGGTGACATATTGAGCTCAAAGACATTTAATCCTAAAGACTTTGCGTAGCGTATATTTGATTGCATTCTTTCAATGCATAAACTCACCGATCCGGAGTCTTCAGGATTATGTCTATGATTTTGATTTAGCTCGAATCCTTTGCCAGCTCAAGATTTCACTCTCTTTCCGGATTCTGGAATCTTTTGCTTTGCTCTGGTTTCAATCCGTCACCCGCGGTAAAATATCATTTTTCTTAGTCATACAATGTACTATTTAATTTTCAGAGGACGATGTAGTGATGCCGTGGGGTATGTTCCGTTTCCCGTGGGAGAAGTCGTGGGTGAAGAAGGTCTGGTGGCTGTACACGTGGCCCATCAAGCTGGTGCTCGGCTGCACCATCACCTCGCCGGCGACGTGCCGCCGGTTTTATCCGTTCGCCTTCTTCATGTGCATCATCTGGATCGGGGTGACGTCATATTTCGTCACCTGGAGCATGACTGTCATAGGTTCGTCTTTCGAATACCGTATTATATTTTACATCACCCTTGGCCGTAAAGTGAGATGTAAAACTTTTGACAAACCACGGGTGGCAATTCGTAAAGCCCCAGATCGCATATTTATGGCCCTCACCTTCGGTTCGGGCCACAGAAACCTGCGATCTGGGACTTTTACGAATTCACCACCCTAGGTCTGTAATGTACTATTACAACACGGTGTGTATTTACAACGTAGTGTGTCGTGGGTATAAGAAGAAAAATAGGCTCCTAAATCTTATCTTATACTTTAATCGCACTTATCTTGTATATTTCTCTATTTATTTACCTATTTATCAAAGCGATCTCAGAAACCTTTAATCATACCTTTATATTCGATTTCGACGAAATTTGGAAGATAGGGGTTTATGGGGACGACAAATCGATCTAGCTAGTTCTCATATATGAGAGAACTCGGTTTTTGCTATTTTCACCCAAGAACTTTATATTAAATGAACACTTTTTGTCCGGTAGTCCCATGAATCAAAATATATCACGTTATGATTGACTGAAACAGCAAATAAAAGCAAAAATTATGTCGGCGCGATACATCGCTGGCCGCGGGATTGAATACTAACCTTAAACTAATAAACTACGATCTATGGAGGGTTGAAGTTAGACAAGACACATTCCACACCATACTACGAGCAACATTGAAAAAACCTTTTGCCTCTCAGAATTTGGTTTGTTAAATAAGGCTGCCAGGTATTCGGCCTAGGAATTTTAGATTTTTGCTGAAGTTTTATGAGCAGCTACTTTACTTTACTTTTAAAGGACAGATTGTATCTTGGTGCTTGATAAACGTTGAATATTAAAACTTTATCGACTCAATCATGTCACGTGCATAATAGGGGTGACGACTACTTTTTTTTCCTTAGTCTATCAGGAAGATTATTGAAAAGTATTGGACACGTATTTTTTCTTTTTTCACGTAATCAAACTTATAAGTTTGATTACGTGAAAAAAGAAAAAATACGTGTCCAATACTTTTTCGACATTTCAACCCAATATATCTGCGTATACGCAGATATATTGGGTTGAAATGTCGCGTGACGTCACGGTTAGGTACGATTTATACCTAACGGTGATGTAGTTAGCCCCCACTCTCCAACTTTAATGCGTTTTAACTTAGTCATTCGTTGTTAATTTGATAAAACAAAAAATACGTGTCTAATATTTTTTTATTACCTGACTGACGGACTAATTAGAGTTGATTTTTTCACCCTATCGTCATCCCTATTTATTACCTAATCAATTGAATTTCTGAAGTATACAAAGATCATACTGATCGTTATGTTTATATTTGATGAGCCTGTTTTTCACCTTACAAATGACACAATCCATACTAATGTAAAAATGTGTGTGTGTTTGTTTGGCTTTCCTTCACGTCGATAAGCTACTGGACCGATTTTGATGAAATTTGGCATGGAGATATCTTGAGATCCTTAAAATAAATTGGGATACTGTTTATCCCGACATTTCCACTAGTCTAGTTAAACATAAAGTTGAATTCACTTAATGCTTTATCGATCTGAAATTCAGATAGATCATAGTAGGTTTTTTGTTTTCAGGTCATACTTTTCTGATTCCCGATTCAGTGATGGGAATGACTTTTCTCGCCTTTGGCGGGTGTTTACCCGAGGCCTGTTCGATATTCATCATGTCTAGGAAGGGTGAGTTTGAGCTGAGAGTTCGTGTCAATATACTAAAATACGATCGCTATTTTCGCGACAGCAGTGAAAAGTTGTCATAAGTATAGGTAAGTAACTACTGTCATATATCTTATCCTGTCGAGAATTGACTGCGACAAGGAATAAATAAGCATCCCATGATTTATGCTGCGAACACGATTCCACCCCCGCCTCGAATTGCAACGCGAATGTTATGTGACATTTTGACATTAGATAGATGACGATAACGATACATCCTGACCGATTTCGGCCACAGCCACTGGATAGACTGTTTGTTTTCTTTCAAATTGAACTATACAGATTAGTAAGTTAGCAAAATTACGCTCCATCACTACCACTACATATATATTACTAGCTTCTGCCCGCGACTTCGCCCGCGTGGAATCGGTTAACGCGTTCCCGCGGAACTATGCGTTTTTCCGGGATAAAAAGTAGCCTATGTCCTTTCCCGGGACTCCAACTATCTCCATACCAAATTTCATCCAAATCGATCCATCGGTTGAAGCGTGAAGAGGTAACAGAGAGACTATAAGAATGAAAGTTGGTATGGATATAGGTTCAGACCTTGGAATAACATAGGATACTTTTTATCCCGATATTTCTACGATTTAAACCAGTTTTTTTCAATACTTCTATAGCTATAACTACATATAAGTATGTATAATATCACCGGGTACGCAAATTATAAGTCTACGTGGTGCGAAGTCACGGGGAGCGGCTAGTGTATTTATATATAAGTAGGTTCAAAGTTTCAAAAGGGCCATTTGTAAGAGATCACTAGATCCTTCTCATACCATTAATAATTATAGGTTGAATAGGGTCAAGCAAAACGTTACGACGATATTTAATCAGCTATCGATTCTCGAGCTGGTAAAAAAAAATACATGGCCCTTTAAAATTTTTTTTACCACCTCGAAAAAATTAAAAAACCTAAAAAACATACTTAGAATCGATAACTGATTCTGTGGGTAAAATAATTATCGCCCCAACGATTTGCTTAACCCCGTACAAATACACGTAGCTACCAACTCATTAAGGCTGTTGCGGGGCGATACAATTATCTTGGAATTCTCTTTTTTGGCTTCAGTACAGTTTGCTAAGTCCTCTCTTCCTTCACTGCTGCAAACTTTTTTAAGCTTTGCTTTGCGTTTTACAGCATGAAGCCTATTAAGTGTTGATGAATAGGGATGACGACAGGGTGAAGAAATCGAAATTCTGATTAGTCTGTCAGTCAGGTAATAAAAAAATATTAGACACGTATATTTGTTTTATCAAATTAACAAAGAATGACTAAGTTAAAACGCATTAAAGTTGGAGAATGGGGGCTAACTACGTCACGGTTAGGTATAAATCGTACCTAACCGTGACGTCACGCGACATTTCAACTCAATATATCATCGTATAAGTTTGATTACGTAAAAAAAGAAAAAATACGTGTCCAATACTTTTCAATAATCTTCCTGATAGACTAAGGAAAAAAATGTTGTCGTCTTCCCTATTTATTAGTAGTGCCCATATGTGGCCAACTTGCTGAATTAATGATTGAATTTTATGACTAAACCTTATAATAAGCTTCTTAAAATGTGATTAATTAGTAATTACAATGCATGTGACATCCGCGACAGGACAACGAGTTTATCGTGTAATATATTTTTTATCAAATTAGATAAAATCGCCATTATATTATAACACTCGTATCTTGTTATTGCACATAGAGTCATTATCATCTATAGGAGTAGGTACGTATTGTGGATTATGAGTTTATAGGATTAAAATTTTCGTTTGTGATGACTCGTAAAGTTTTTAGGATATAAATTTTCACTAGCATTGTGTTGGATACAAAATGAATTGAGTTTAAAAGACGACGTAATTATGCAGAACTATGTAGTTTCTGCCACCAGCATCGCCAACGTGGAATTCAGTTGTCGCGTTCCCGCAGGAACTACGCGTTTTTTTCTGGATAAAAAGTAACATAAGTCATTTCCCAGGACTTAGCTACCTTCATGATGCCTATTTTCATCTCAATCGGTCCAGCGGAATAAGCGTGAAGAGGTAATAGATAGACGGTCAGAGTTACTTTCACTTTTCTAATATATTAGTATGGATGAGCCGTAAATAGAAGACAATGCTGTAGGCTTTCGAGATAATTGGCTTTTAAATGAGTTCAAACTTAGTCGAGGAAAATGTTTAATTTTGGGGCTTTGGATATCGACCAAAAGTTAAGAAAACCGTCAACTTATATGAAAAATTGTGGGTTACGTTTGATTAATCCTCTATTAAGGATCAATGTGCAATAAACGGAACCTCTTAACTCTCACAATTACCTAACGATGTGGTACGCAATGATATAACTCAGGGTATTAATAATTAATGATTTATCAAGGGGAAATCATGTCAAAAACCATCTGGCTCTTACTTGAAATTAAATCTCACAATTGTGCAGTCACACACTTTGCTTTTAAGCGCATAATATTTTCATAAATATTTATATGCCAGATAGCTAGCTACATTAGTGCTTTATTAACATGTAGGTATCTATAACATCTGTATATTCACCTATGTATAGTCTACAAAATAAAGTGTTTAGACCCTAACACATTCACACAATAATTCATAATATCTCACAATCATGACGCTCGACTATGCGAATTCTTAATCGTCAAAACTAATGAACTCATCGCAAAATTAATTACGCCAGAAGAGGACTTTGAAAATAATTAGCAATTAATGGAATTTAAGGTTCCGTGTTTGACATATATATTGAATTTTGTTTCAGGCGAGGGTGGTATAGGCGTGTCGAACGCGTTGGGAGCCAACTCGCTGGCTATTCTGTTCGCGCTGGGCCTGCCGTGGCTCATCCGGACCCTGACGCTGCTCGGGCTGGGCGAGGAGCCCGTCGTGCTCATCAACTCCAACGGCATCGGCTTCATCGTCGGCTCTCTGCTGGTCGCAGTCTGCTGCCTCTGGCTCACGCTACGCATAGGGAAGTTCACGCTGAGAAAATCCGTCGGTGGAGTCCTTAGTGTTCTTTACGTTATCTTCATCACTTTCGCAATCCTCGTGGAGATGAACGTCATCTTAGACCGCACCATTGCGTTCTGCTAACAGACTGTCAGCGGCCTGCAGGCCTGTTGTGAAAGTGTTGGACTTCCATTGCACAGGAAATGTTGTATGCTTTCAGAGTTCCACAATGGTGGTTCATCTGTGTTTTTGATGTGCGTTTGAAAATGAATTTACCAGATAGACATGAAATGCTGAGAAATGATCTTTGTAAAATAAATATTTAAAAACAAAAACCTACGTAGTTCTCTGTTTGCCTTTACTCATTTGAATAAAAGTCGCTTAACTCTTCGTAAGCCGTGTCCCGGACACGTCACAAATATTTTGACTTTAATTTTTCATCATACTTTTCGATATTAGGTACTATCGATAAGCGAGGAGGCCCCAACTCTATTATTTTTGTGCTCGTTACAAAAGTTTAATTGGAATAAATTATCTCGTCTGCCACCTGAAACGTAAACACAACGGTTGTAACTTTGAATTCCTATTTGACCATTTCTGTGGCCCTAACTAACTTTTCCTCTTTTCTCGTCTCTCTATGAAATCGAGAGTGCAATGCACTGTTGGAGAAGTTAGAGATCTCGTAAAAATATGTATATCAATATAGATGCAAAATAAAAGTCTTTTCCACTTGATAAATATTTTATTGATATTGATGTGTCGTACTACTTACTTTATGAATTAATTTTCTTGACTTAAAAATAAAAGGAACTCACACTTAGACAAAACAATAATACTTTCAAAACGACAGTCAGTTATAAAATAAATTGAGTTTATCTTTGTAACGATACAACTTAGAATTAGAAGGCGCGCAGTCTGTTATTGGCCAATCTGCGCGCCTTTTGAGTTGTGTAAGTACTTGAGGCTAGTGTGAATAATGTATGCATGAAATATAACTACGGAATATGAATGGCAAATTTCTACCCCAGAATTGACTACGTAGTACGTACCTACTATTTGTACTTGACTTCATTTAGTATTTTGTTGTATACTCCTCAAAAACATCATTTTCTAACTTTTTAGACTAGCTAGGGTTACATCTCTCAGTATTTCATCAGTTACCATTTCAGTCCATCAGTCTCGACTGCCGCCAGATTGATATGGATATGTCGTGTGCGTTTTCGTTTCCGTCCCACGAACTTGAATTAAGTTACGAGTTGGTTATGAGTAACTTTTTAGGGTTCATTAGCCAAATGGCAAAAAACGAACTTTTTAATTTCGTCATGTCCGTTTGTCCGTCCGTATGTTGTATGCCGTATGCCATGCTTGGAATTTGGTACAATGAACCACTACAAAATGGAGTACGATATTGTGAACACAAAAATATTTAGAGGAGTGCCCCATAACACGTAACTGAGGAATGATTTTTTTTCAAGAGAACATAGTCATCTTTAGAGAGCCTATTCGGCTGTTTTCACACCTCCGCCGTGGAATTGAAACAGCCCCGTACCAATGAACATTTGCCATCATTTGTCTATTATACACATCTTTGACGCCGTTTACATCTCCGCCGCGGAACTGAAATAGCGGTTTGAACGCGGAGATGTGAACGGCGTCAAGGATGTGTACAACAGACAAACCATCGCAAATGTTCAGTGGTACCGCTATTTCCAATCCGCGGCGGAGGTGTGAAAACAGCCTTCAGGATAGGTCTTAAAAATGATAAGAAGGTTTCTAAATAAGTTTTTTGTATTTGCCAATATTTTGCGAGATATTCGCTTCTAAAGTGGTATAGTGTGTTCCCCCTCTAGCTTTGGACTCCGGAGTGAAAAAATGGAAATATAGAATTCAACAAAAACTTCAAACGATAAATTGGTTTGAACAAAATTGGTCTCGTAGTTTTTGAGATATGGCTACGGAACCCTGAGCGAGTCCAACTCACGCTTGGCCGGTTATTGAATCATCAGTAAGCAAGTCATAGAGCGAATCTATTTTCGTAGAAAAAAAACTTAACAAGAAACGTTCGGATAGCGACGCGCAACGCATAAGTACCGCCGTTTATTTTTAGGCATTAAAATTATACGTTGATTTCACCTTCTGAAAATCTTATAATTTATAAAATGACTTATATTTCATATAAACATTTTATTTGTAATCATTTTAAACTAAAGTTTTAATTTAATGTAAACTAGAAGTTTTCAAATATTACCGAATAAATTCGAAATTTATCATTGTCATGCCATAAAGAAACGTCATTTGCTTCATAGTGAAAATCTCGGTAGCCATGTTTAACGGACTCACCGTCGTCAATTTTCTTGATGCAACCGACCTTATATAAAAAAGTAGACATCGTTAGTTCGCGTACTAGGCATTTAGTAGTTAAGAGGGTTTATCCTGAAAGTTGGCAACGTCGCATATAGCTGTCAAATTTTTCGCTGTTTTCATTAATTTCTCAATATTACTGAATTAAAGAAGAAGTTATCATTCTATGGTTGAATGACGCGTCTCGTTTTATATTAGTTGGTTAAGCAGTCAAATTTTTTTTATTTAATCGTATGGCTAAATCTAAATACGATACAGAGATTATAAATGTATTTCCAAGTCGATTATCCACTGTACAGCTTCGTCGTTGAGTGTGATCAGGTCTTCAGGGGGGCCACCGGTGTATCTGGTTAAAGGACAGTCCCGAATAATGTGGTCGATGGTCTGCGTTTCGGCGCCACATTCGCAGGCAGGCGAGTCCACCCAACCGCAACGGTGCTTGTACTGGGCGCAGCGGCCATGACCCGTACGTAGGCGGTTTAAAGTACACCAAACCCGTCTCGGCAGATGAAATCCGTTCAACCTGGTTCCGGGTATAATTTGAGCACCCAGCTTGCCCGCCATTGACGTGCTCCAAGACAGCAACCAATCCTGCTTTAGGTTGAATTCAGACTCAACCAAAGTTGTGCTGATACTGTAGGAAGCATTCCTGGATTTTAAGCGGCATTTGGTAGGGATCATAAATTCAGGGTGTATAGGAAGCCTTGGGTTGTCCTTTATCTTGGTCACCTCTCTCAATAACGCGACCTTCCGTCTCAGTTCAGGTGGAGGGATGTGGCACAATACCGGCAGCCAGTGAGAGGGAGTAGATTGGAGAGTACCAGAAATAAGGCGCATGGCCCTGTTTAGCTCGATGTCTACTCTGGCGGTGTGTGCACTACCGAGCCAGACCGGTGCACAGTATTCAGCAGTGGAATACACTAGTGACAGCGCAGAAGTCCGCAGCACCTCGGCATTTGCTCCCCAGGAAGTCCCACTGAGCTTCTGTAGCATGTTATTGCGGGTTTGGAGTTTACGCGCTGTGCCAACTAGGTGCTCCTTGAAAGTTAGGGATCGATCCAACGTCACACCAAGGTATTTAGGGGTGAAATTGTGTTTAAGGGTCGATCCGTTAAACTCTACTTTTAGCTGGCGCTTGGCCAGTTGATTATGCAGGTGGAAGCAGCACGCCTCTGTCTTACTAGAGCTGGGTGTAAGACGCCATATTTTAAAGTACCTTGCCAGTATCGCTAAATCGCTCGTCAGTGTGGTTTCCGAGTGACCAAATTCAACACTCTGGGTCACGAGACAGATATCGTCGGCATAGATGAATTTCCTGGCGCTGGTTTCTGGCAGGTCATGTATATAGAGGTTGAAGAGTATAGGTGCCAGTACAGATCCCTGAGGTAAACCATTACTGAGCCGTCTAACACCGCTGATTTTCGAGCCCAGATGAACATTAAAGCGCCGCTGAGAGAGCATGTTGGAGATAAGGTTCACAATTTCCCTATTGGGGACCACTGACAGCAGCTTGAAAATTAGACCTTCTCTCCAGACGGTGTCGTATGCTGCAGTAAGATCAATAAAAACTGCTCCGGACTTTAGACCTCTCTGGAATCCAGTCTCTAAATGTGTGGCCAGTGCTAGTGCCTGATCCGTGCAGCTTCGCCCGGTTCTAAAACCGGCCTGCTCGACTGGGACTACTCGGTCTATAAGAGGCGCTATGCGCTTGTGCAGTATCCTTTCCAGGAGTTTATAGCAGTTGCTTAGGAGTGCTATTGGGCGATAGTTGGAAGGATCATCCTCTTTTTTTCCTGGCTTCAAAAGCGCAACTACTTTGGATTCTTTAAAAAGACCCGGGAGGTTATTGGAATGAAGAATATCTGAGAAGAACCGAGCCAGCCAGCTTACTGCGTTTGGGCCCAGATGAACTAGGAACTCATTATATATCCCATCGACACCCGCAGCTTTACCAAGCTGAAGAGCTTTTACTGAGAGTTCCACGTCCTCAGCCGTGAAGGAGTTTGACAGCTCTAGGTCTTGCACTAAGCTATTCTTCAGGCACTGCATCTTCTTTTTTATTTTCTTGGTCTCCAGTTTGTCTCCCTTAGCTCGAGAAATGGAAACCATCCTGTTGGCGATTGCGTTTGGATGAATTGTGGTTGTTGGGCGGGGCGCAGTTGATTTCCCTGTAAGCTTGTTCAGCAGGCCCCATGCTTTGCGACTTGACCGTTTAAAATCCAACGATTCGACCATATCTTTCCATTTCTCAGAGCGTCCGGCATCCAGTGAGAATAGAAGTTCAGTGCCGATAGAGCAGTCGCCGGTACTCTGATACTCCGTATATAGTTTCTCACTTTCATCGCTCCACCCTGGGACAGCAGTCAAATGATAAGATTACATTAAAACGCATGGAAAATGCGATGGAAAGTTTTCAAAAGATAGTACTTCCATAACCCTAAAACTTTCGTGTTCCTATGACAATTGTTGTAATCCATACATAATGTTTTATTCAACCATAGAGCGATAATTCATGTTTTCATTCAGTAATATTCAGAAATTAATGAAAACAGCGTAATATTTGACAGGTATTTGCGACGTAGCTAACTTTCGGAGTAAACCCTCTTAAGTAAATAATATGTTGTATTTAAAGTAATGAATGATGAATCATGAGTGTTTCTGAAATTAAGTTAATAAGAAAATAGGCTCACGCTGTTTTAGAGATCGTTTTCCTTATAACGATTGTATTGGAGTAGCCGATCTAAAACAATGAAATCCATGGTCTTTTTCATAAATAAAACAAGTAAAAAAAGCTAAAAACAAAGTCATCAATCATCGTTTTCATTTCACATATGGTTTTACTTTGAAATTGTTCATCTTCTATATTCAGAATTTTACACCCTTATTTAATTATACTTATTTATAGTTAAAAACTAACATCAAACTTTTAAAAATGTGTTACTTAAGTCTATTCTTCGAAACGAGTACTAGGTACAGATCAGCTGTAAAAGTATTGGTACCTAATTTGTTGGTACTTTATATCTTATACTTTAAACGCGCTAATCTTGTATATATCTCTGTTTATTTATTTATCCAAGCGATCTCAGAAACGGCTCTAACGATTTGGACGAAATTTGGAATATAGAGGTTTTCGGGTGCGACAAATCGATCTAGCTAGGTTAAATTCGGTTTTAGTTATTTTCACCCGAACTAAGCTCGGTCGCCCATATACTTATATCCAATGTAACGAAAAAGTACTTAAGCCCGAATCAATTTGTTTCGGCAGCCTTGTACCTATTCTTCATCTGCCGTTGATTTTGATCGATGCACGTTTTACTGAAAATCCGTAGCAAATAAACAACCAGGACTTGTTGTTTATTCCTTGGTAAATATACTTACCCTACATCAAAGGTGTGCCAATACGGTATATTCCGTATCTATGGGAAATAATTCGTATTTTTTCATAATGATTGTTAAACAGTGAACATGTTTGCAAATAAAAATAATTTTAGAACATATCCAGTAGGTAAGTATCGGTCTAACCAGTGGTTATATAAAATGGAATTTTAGGGTTATGAAGGAAGTATTATTTAATCGAGCTACTACTATAGTTTTATTTAATCAAAATCGCAAAGCGGTTGCGCTGTGTCATACAAGGCTCTCTTTAATTTTCTTCGGAAATGATGCCGCTATTTTTCTCTTTCCTTATAATGGTTGTTGTTTGCATGCCCCGCTCAGGCGTATTTCATTGAATAAGAAACGCTTGCCCGTTGCCGAGTTATTAATGTTGGCGCCCGCAAGAGAAACTGCCGACGCCTCCGACCACTCCGCAAAAACAATTCTTACCAAGTTTTATCCCATTCCCATTATTATAAGTGGTGTCAACACTCAACCGACTGTTCAAAACACAGTCATTCGTTACAGCCGTAAAGTCGCTTTGAAAATATGTTCTTGAAATTTACGTAAAATCAAAAACAAAGTCTGCCAATTTAGATGAAATTTTGTTATGGAGATGGTTGGAGTCGTCCTGGGAAAGGACATAGGCTAATTTTTATGATTGAAAAAGGCGTAATTCCCACGCGGTCGATGTCGCTGGCAGAAGATAGTTTAAAATAACAAAGAAAATAATTAACAAACGGAAACCTCTGCAGGCGAGTTTAATTAAGTACCTACCTCTAGTCGCTTTTTTTAATGAAACTTTTTAGCAATATATGTATAAGTAAAAATCCATAAAGCAAACTCTGTAGAGTGCTTAAAAGTATCAATTACTCAATACCAAACAAATAGAGCCGTTTTGAGAACGTGAGTACAAAAAATATGTAGAAATATACCTACAAATACAGCTCGTTTCATAGTTTAGGATTAGAAAACTTGTGGTCGGACGGTAATTGATTAAGAGAAACCACTGGAGTGGATTTCGGTACGTAGAGTACCTAAGTCATTTCTGCCCTAAAAAAGTAGGCAAGTGCTATTAATATTAACTATTTATACTAATAATAAGTATGTAGAAGAAATACATAATTTAGAGCAGTGTCCTCATCAAAATACAAAACACATGAACTTATAAATATTAAATACAGTATACCTAATTGTCCAGTCAATATCATCGGCACTTCACAGAACACTTGAACAGTGTACATATTTTTATAATTATATTACATTACACAACGTTTTCCCGCGTGTTCACTAGGCTCTCCCCCGCAGTTAAACCTGAAAGAAATGCCCTTGGATTAAACATTAATTCTTTGTTTTTCAAAGTTATTATTTACCGCTTGTGCTTGACTTGAAATCCACCTGAGCGTAGCGAAGCTTTCAAAAAGCACGAGTCGCGAAATAACTTTGTTACTGAGTGAAACAATATTTTTCACCTCAATTCTTACCAGCAAGTCAAAGTCAAGTCGGAGCTACAGAAACGTAAAACGTTCCTTTTTGAAATTCAATGAAAAAGTTAGCTTCAGTTTGTAGCGAAATCGCCAATTGAAATTAAAAAAAAAAGCACACTAGATGTAAGTTTTTATTTTGTATGCAGAAATCGAAGAGACCGTTTTCAAGCAAGTGAGGTGAAAATTTAATCCATTGTACCTAACGTTGTAAATTGATGTACTTATTTGACGCTATTATTTTGTACGATACTTATTTTGTACGCTACACTTGACAGTCATTAGTGATGAAATAATCACTGTAGGATTTTAAGTTTACCCAATATTCATTAATCAATAATCACATTACAGTATTTGAAGTTACGGTTATATTTGTTTAATTTGAATCTAACCGGTTGAAATACGCATAGTGGCGCTGTTATTTAACTGGTGTAGTCTTTCGGCCTCAACACAAATACACACCACGTATTCGCATGCCGCCGCTTCCTTGTGTGCGTGTGACAAACAATGCAAATGTGGATGTAAACAGTGACTCCATGAAAATTTGAATAGAAAGCATTTATATTAGAAGTCTATTTTTTTAATTTTATTAATTGGTGCACTTCGTACGTAATGAGTCTGTTGAGGTGAAACCTTGGTAACTTACGAGTACAATGTTTTTCCAATTTATAAGTGCAGTGCAGATTTTTTTATAAAAGCAGCGCGTGGTATGCGAAAAAATTTGAACAAGTTTAGTGCCATTGATGAAGTAGCTAGGAGCGTCAATTGAGACGCTGCTTGCAGCTGATCTCTGGCCACCGAGGTGATACAAGATCTGCAAAATTTGTCTGCCTCTGGATAAGCTGCTCTCTTTTCTGGTACCTGCGTGTGTATTGCCACGTGCCATGACATCATCTGTGGGGTCCGCTGCCCTCTAGGGTCTCACCTGTGAGTGCGATGGCGTCGCTGGCACGCAGGACGCGCGCCACGTGCGCGCGCACGGCCACGGCCACGTCGTGGTTCGTGAAGCAGAACAGGAACGCCACACAAAGCCCCTGGACACAAAATTTAATACAATCTGATCCAGGAAGCATTCTAAGCTAGCCTGCAAAGATTTTTGTTCTCTTTTAAACCAGTTTTACTCGAATAGTAAAAATACTTTGATAATGGTTTCTAAACCATGGAAAAATGAACTAGGAGGAAATGTCAAGTGGGCGTTCCCTGCGCGCCAACATTGAGTCGGATACGGCAGCTTTGAAGTAGTTAGAAGCGCGCCTGACGTTAGTCTGCTTATCACTGCCGTGACAGATATACGCCAACGTCAATTGCAAAAAATATTCATATCGCTTTGAAAATGCCATATTGTACAATATTGGCGTGTCGAAATCATAGTAGATAGAAAAATGTAGGTTCAAGCAATGTTTCATATCAGACGTTATTTTTGTCAATTTCACGCCAAAGTGTCAGGCTAAATTCAACCGTATTGTGGAAACGCTAAAGTTTTCTATCATTTGTTCAAAACACTTATCGCCATCTTCCGTCCAGTAACCGTAATTACAACTGGGGTTGCGATTTACTAAATTTAAAAAACCTGACAAAACTATCTTGATTGAAGTTCTATGTAATTGAAGTGATGTGCTAAGTGTTTGATATTAAATTAAACTGTTCGTATTTTTTAACGAGGTATTAGAATAATATTTTGTACTATCTTTTTGGTACCTTTATCATGTCTGGTGTTCAATAAAGAATATTGTATTGTATTATTATTTCCTTTATGAAGCTTTTTTCTTAAGTTTTTACAATATGAATATTAAAAGTAAAATACAAATAATAATACAAAATATAGACACATTATAAAACCCTAACCTAGAGTGCCGCCGGCAGTGAAGCAGGGCTCAAGCTACCGGTGGCGACAGCTACAGAGGAAGGAACCTTCTGACGAGAAGCACCGTGTGTAATATTAAACGAATCACTACTACTACTACTACTTCTACGTCCCATCTTATTATTATTATATTCCATCCTCCTTATTGTTTATTATTATTGTATTAGCCTGTAGTGTCCCACTTTAGCTTAGCGGGGTGCAAGGGCTACTTCGGCGACTATAGGGTCTTGGAGCTTAAGATGATATTTCTGAAGCGGTATGTGAGCTTTATCCCCAGTATGCTGCGCTCCATCGTCCTTTGAGCAAATACTTCTGAGCATTTGTCAAAGACCAAGTTTGTGCACCATACGTAAGAATTGGACCAATTATCTTAAAATGGCTTATTTTCTTAAGTACAATTTCATAGAAACAAAAGCAGAAAATATTAAATACTAGAAATTCCTGATTGCTGTTATAAGTACCTATCCCCTTCGAAATCCAAGCATTTCGGCTAATAGCGGAAAGTTGGCAACACAAATTACGTAAGTACGACAAAGTTAATAAAATGCATATATTAAGCAATAATGGACTCTGTTCGAAAGGCTTATGGAAAGGATATTAGTTGTGTCGTGCATAGTGCCATCTGTCGTCGAGTAGCCATACTACGATGTTATTGACCGTCAAAGCTATGAAAGAGAAAAAGGTTCCTAATTCAACTATTAGTGAATGGTAATTTAAACCTTACTTTGGACAGATAGGGCAGGAATTTGCACTAATTTATTTAATGACGTAACTCTCAAGTCGCTTCAAGACTTACGCCAAATCAGCAGCAAGATAGCATAGTGTTGCAGTGTAGTGATTAATGTACAGTAGTGTGAGTTTGGCGACAGCGGTTTTCATATTAAGATCGCAAGATGACATTTCCTTCTACACTACAAGTGTAGTTCATTCTTCCATGGTTTTAGGATCATCCTAACGAATATTTTTCATTTTCATTGTTTTTTGGTTGTTCTGGATGGGGTACCTTTGTAACTGTATGAATGCACCCCAAAAGGTTAAAATAGTATTTTTCGCAATCGTGACATAATAGAGAGCTTTTCAGTCGAGTACCGTGTTTAGGCCACGAAGCTTGCTGAGTGGCCTAAGTAAGGTACGAGATTGAAAAGCTTGATTATGGCACTATTGTGAACAATACTTTTTGTACGAGTCCATTAAAATTAATAATTTAACTCATTAGTACGAGTATATAAGAAAAATAAATGTCGTTTGAATTTTGCTCTTCGTGGTAGGGCCTGTAATCTAGTTGGTCACGACGTGCATCTAGATGGCCATGCCGAAACGTGAAAAAGTATTTCGATCGTCTAGAGCGAATCGAAATAACTTATTTCGGTTGTTTCGGAAGTATGACTATTTAACGATGAAAAGAGTGACATTGCAGTATTCTCTATGAAATCTTAATACACATATTTCAATTGACGAGTACAAAAAATAGAATTTCAAGGTACCTAATTATAATTACAAAACCAGGTCGGAAAGATAAGCCAAAAAGGTATCTAAAACAGGCAAAATAGCTAAAAATCCAATGAATCCTCGAAAATCAGTCAGAAACGAATAGTGTACGAAGCCAACCTCCGCTTTTTTAAGGTCTCTTAAATGTTGGTGAAACTCATTTATATAACATTTTGTACCTGTCACATTTTTTTCCTCTATAGGATGGTTCATGGTAGGTAGGTATCTATCTACCTAATGCTGATAGTGTAAAAACTTGTTCAATGTAAATAATATACGTCCAACGTTTGATGTAGTAATTAAAATAGTAATAAAAATGATAAACATCGGACTCAAAATAGGTTACGTTGAGTTGGGGAAGAAATTGCGTTACTGTTACTAAAATGCTACGAATTCTTTTAGTACACCACACTACTTACCACATATAAATTATTCTGGTTACGCTACGATTTGGCATACGTTCAAGATCACGTGTCAGAAGCAGTCAGAAGAGATAAACACAATTTGCACTTTTGATATCGGAATGTAATTTAGTGACTAATCAAACTTGTCCAATTTGACGAATGTTCCGCTTTCCGCGCGTCCGTCAGAAGTTATTTGTGGTTTTATAGAAATATGGTTATATCGATATCATCGATCCGAGCCTTTGCAATGGCTCAAAATCCATTGATAGAGATTTCCCTCGTATTGCAAAAGGAGTATTAAAATATTCAAGATCCAATGGCAGTATTCATTCGTACTCTTATACGAGTAAGAAACCACCTATCAATACTCCAATTACGAATGAATGATGCCAAACTAAAATAAATGAAACGTAGTTTTGAAATCTTCATTCCCAAAATGGGCTGAGATGTAGTTAGTTGGTATTCCAAAAGTAGGTTGTATTTCAAGTGTTCTAGGTGTAGTGGGTACTTGGGTAGTCTTTATGTTGAACTAGGTATAAAAATATTCTTAAACGGAACCCTCATCGCTTCTGAAGTTCTTGCGGCTAAACTATTTATATGTGAGAAAGTATCGTCTTTATACCCTACCGTTACAGAATTACAACCAAGTATTGTCGATTGCAGATCACCCCCACTTGGCTCATTGCCCGGTGCTTGGGTATTGCTGTAGTAAAATATGGAGTAAAAGTTTCGAGGTGACGTTATGTTTTTGATCGGATTTTGTTTAACAGTAATATGAGGATGAAATGAGCAGATAATCTTATTATTGAGAGGACTTACCTGGAGGCTAGTGAGCAAGGCGGAGAAAACTTGGTAAGCCTTCTCGCCCGCGGCGCCTGGCTGTGGATGTAGTGGAATCAGCACGAAATGAAGCCCGAAAAGGGGAATCTGATAAAGAAAACCGATCTCACACATACTGTTAAACTCGGTCTCTAACGGGTGGGACAGATTTTTAACCGACTTCCAAATACACTCAACAGAAAAGAATTCGGGTGACTTTGTATGGAAAATGCTATACAACCCGAATTCATTGCTGTTGAGTGTAGTATTTAAGTTCTCCATTCACAGTTTTTCTATTGCGTTAGTTAAAAATAATCTCGTCAGTAAAGAACATCTATGAGACTGCGGAAATAGGTATGAAGTCCCCAAACGACAGTGGGCCAGTGACTATAATAGCCTCGTAGTGTGAGGCCAGTTTCCAACAGTGGGACGTAAAAGTTGTCGGTGGAAGTGCGGTAGACATCTTAAAAAGACTATCTATTCATATAAATGATGATCAATTCAATTGGGGTCTGAGTATTGCGAGATGCGAAATCTGTTCATTGGAACCATGGCGTCGATTTTAGATTTAGTAAAAATGCCATTAAATTTCTTAGATACAAAGGTTTAACTTTTCCATCTACCGTTTACCTATGCAAGATTTCATAGAAAAACTTGATCCTTATACTCACATCATCATCTATAATAACTTTAATAACCAAGATGACAAGCAATTAGTTACAGAGTTTTGACCAGTTTGATTCCAGGTTACGTAGGAGTAAAAAATAAATAAATGTGAATGCCATTTTTATTAAATCTAAAATCGACGCCATGGTTCCTAAGAACGGATTTCGCTATCTCTCATTAGTTACCGACTTCTCCATACTTCCCCATAACTGTTACTCTCTCCATTTGGACTGATCACCTGTGTAATACCTAAATACATATTATAATATAAGGAAAAAGTATCGGGGTGTATTGTCTTACTAGAATCAAAGCGGCCCTCGCTGCCTTCCGAGCGGCCAGACGCGCATGCTGGTTGGGCGCGGGGTGTAACTTGGTTAGCAGGACCCGAACCACGTTTACTAGGAATCCTGCGTATAAAGCATTATTCAATATTGCCAGTGAATAGTAGCGGTAGGTATTATCATAATGATGGTATTGTTAACTGTTTGGTAAATGTGAAGTAGTTAAATAAAATGCTATGTAAAGCACAAATAGCGTTGACGCATAGTCTTAGTACTTACGCAATATTATTTTTTGCCGTCCTAAGCAATGTTTACTAGCTGCAATGATCATGATTTGTAAGTTCTTTTATTAAATAATTTAGTCATAATTATGTATATAGGTCATAGTATAATTACGCCAATCCAAAGGACGGTCAGCTTTCATCACCCTTTGGGCAGCGTATCAAGTGTTCGGTCATCGTCCATTCATTATTTGATATATTACGTGTCACCATAAACAATTACGCAGCATTGCGAAACAGGAGAATCTCGTTTTTTGTTGTACACGGACAGTTAATGAATGAAAGCCTTTAAATACTACTGTGCCGAAACTTAACCTTTACATAAATAATTGGATTAAACGAGCCTTTAATTTCAGAATAATTTGGACTGGACGCGGGTACTGTACAGGCCGTTACGTATCACAATGCCGAATTTCAAAATACCGCATTTCATAACGCTGATGGACTGAAGGCCGAATATCAAAATACCGAAAGTTCTTAATCCCGAAAGTACGATTGATCGATTTTTTGATTTCCCGAAAACCGAAATACTGTATTGGAATGCCGAAAGTTGGAATCCCGAAGATCAAACATACCTGGGTGAATTTTTGAACACGAAGTATTTTGGTAATTTTCGTGGCGTATTTTTTTTTCTCTTATTTTATAATTTTGATAACGGATTACAGTAGAAATTGGAAGTATGAACAAAATGCAAAAAGAGGCACACTTTTGTGATGAATAGTTTAGCTACAATTTGGTGCCGAAAATTTTCATTGCACACAAATTACAAACGCGCCACACAAACTACATTTTTGACTTCAGTGACATAAATTTGCTCAATAAAACTAACTTTTTTTTTGACTTTTCGATTTGTTTGCATTCATAAAAACCGCACACGATATTTCTTGAAAAAATCGGTCATATGGTGTAAATGAAAAAAATAATAAAAATCATAATGCGTTACTACAGACTAATTCAATAGAGTATAGAATAGAACGTACTGTTATTGTATTTATGTTGTTTTTTAAAGATAACAAGTATAATAAAGCATATACAATGCTCATACTGTCGAAATAAATCCTGAAATGTAATTTGTGTGGCGCGATTGTAAATTGTGTGGACTAAAGTGGCACACAAATTACGCCACCCAAATTACAGCAAAAGTGCATTCATTTTTTTTCTTTCGAAACCATTACCTTTAAGTAAATGACGAAAGGAATATTGATTCTCGATAATCTTAACTATAAAACACTTAAATAGACATCATTGTAAAAGAGTTGAATATGCAATATTTACTGGCCACACAAATTACCTTGAAGGCTAACCAAAAACATCCTGTCACGAACTATCCTATTTTTCTAAATTACAGCAAAGACTACGGGTCCACTGCGATCAGTAATCAAACGCGAACTAGTATGTCCTCAACGTAGTAATTTAAAAAACCAGCCAAGTGCGTGTCGGGTCACGCGCAAAGTATAGGGTTCCGAAGTTGACGATGCCCACAGTACCTTTCTAAGACTTATTAGCATCTAGCTAGCCTGTGGTATGACGTGCCCGCCCGACGCCCCTGCCGCTCGAGAAAAATAATTGGTTTTTTAATCATTTCATAAGTTGGTCGACTATAACTCGTGAGTTTGTATAGCCTACTGAGCTGTGATAGTTTTTCTTTCAACTACGTTATATATGCCACAACCGTGATTTTTTTTAAGCCATCCAAATACCACCATTTAGCTGGCAGGGGGGGGGGGGGGACACGTGACTCTAACAAAAAATAGCAATTTAAAGCTTAATATTTCACAAACACATCACTTAATCAAAAAATGGTTTGAACAAACCCACAATATTTTTTTAAGACCTATTCAACGATATGACGCACCATGGGGTACGCAAGAAAAAAAATTACATCCCCACTTTACGAGTAGGAGAGGTACCCTATAAAAAAAATATTTCAAAATTTTATTATACTACTTTGTCTGCGTAACTAATATGTATATTCATGCCAAATTACAGCTTTCTACAACTAAGCATCTCCGAGCAATAGTGCGGACAGACGGACGGACGGACATGGCGAAACTATAAGGGTTCCTTGTGGACTTCGGAACCCTAAAAATGGAGTTAAATAGCTCAATCAATCAGTAACCAGCAGGTATTTGCGAGTCATTAAAAGTTGTTCGCGCGCGGGACAAACACACTCCGATCTCTGTGTTTTCTAAATTATGAGATTTCTGCATGGTTTTCTGCTTTATAATATTTATAGGCCAGGAAGAGCTCTTTTAAATCCTTTTTACAGAAATGTATTACGACAATCACAGAAAAAGTTGTATTCATTTGTCTGAGCGTAACTACGCGTGTGACATACCTCACAGCTATGCTAATCGTGCATTTTCGGACTTTCAATAAATTTGTTTGCGTATTAATAGCTGATTATCATTAATTAAAGGCTTTGCCTCATCATAAATGATGGCAAAGAATACAACCATTTTTTTTTTTGGAATATAGCATAGTTTTTTTTTTGCAAGCATGGGACATGCAAAAAACTCGTGTTGAAAATTCACCCACCTATACATAGGTAGGTAATATGCATATTTAATGCATACTGTTAACCTTCTTCGAACCCGGGGCGGGTAAAGATATCTTCTGACCCAGAGGCGTAAATATTTTTTTGGGGATTTCGTTAGGGGTGAACTACCCCCACTTCGGTACGTCCATTGTTTAACTGCTTAAAATTCTATAAAATCTTGATCGGTCATAATATACTCATAGGCTCTCTTTATTAATGAAAATTGAAAATTGATTACTTTTAGTAACCACACCATCCCTATCCCTTTGGTTAAAATTTACCAAATGTATCAGCCCTAATGCGAAACTGAAAACTAGTATTAAACATTGAAGAGGAATAATACAATACAAATACTCTTTATTGAACACCACACAATAGAGAAAAAAAAGAACAGAACAAAAAAGATCAGGAAAACATGTTGTTAGGTATACAGCAGGCGGGCTTATCGCTAATAGAGCGATCTCTCCCAGACAACCTTTGGGTAGTGGATATCAAGTAAAAGAGATAAGTTGGTAGGCGGTGCGGTTGGTGCGATGAATAATTATATGTAATGTCGGTGAAATGCTTTGAGAAAATGTATCAGCGCTTCCGTAGACTTGTTATGGCGGGGCACTACCGTTCCTCCAGAATTCCAGATTCATTCAGTCCAATCCTTCTAAGTAATCAGCTTTAACTTAGATACCGGCGAAGTAAAAAGTAGAGAAAAGGACTTGTCCGAACACACGTCCAATAAACAAGGTGACAAATATTGCGGTTATGGCCGCGTCGTAGCCAATTACGAAAGTAGGTAGGCACCTAAATCGTACCTTCGTCGTATAGTTAACTAAGTTCTCTTGTAGAAGTTTTGATCACGGGATCAGCTGGGTGGGTCCAATTTTCTTAGTGGAAATAGTTATTTAACTTTTACCTTTAATTGACAATTTCTATCGATACTGAGATGAGATGAATATTTATTATTTAACCCCCAAGGAAAACGTTAAGGCCGTTCCCTGACCCAGCATCGTCAAATTGCTCATGTAAGATCATACTTTTCTAAGAAATGTTAAAAGTTAAAAATATGAAAAAAAAACACATGTTATATTTGATTATATCATCCTTACATTGACTGCTTTCGTTACAAGTTACACGAAACTTCGCTCGATACAATTTAATTCCAAAGTAACCTCTAACTCTTACCTTTAATCCAACTTTACTCCAGTTTATTATATCAAACAGTGTAAAACTAAATATAACAGAAAAATTATCCACATTATATGCAAACATTGTCAATTTTATAAATGCCATGTTTTTAGACGGTATTTTTATAGAAACTAAAACGCGTTAAAGGCACTTAGTCCCACCGCGAGCGAGTAAGCGATGAGCTATCGGCTATAAAAATGAACAAAAGATAGCACTCCCGTGTAAATAAAAGAGACACGGCGATATTGATAGTTCACCGCTGGGCGAGTAACTATAAACTCGCTCGCGGTGGGACAAGTGCCAAATACTAGCTAAATCGGGCGTTCTGTGCGTAGCGCTTTCTCTTACATTCGTTGCACGAGTGACAGTGACGGCTGAGCTGGGTATTGGAACGCCCTTAACGTTGATCGCATTTAGGAGTTACTAAAATAGGCGCGTTGTGTGGGTCGACCGCCAGTAGAGTCAAGGGCGAAGACGTGTAGACGGTATTCTAAATGTTTTTATTACTATGCCTCTCTATGGCCGTCAATTTATGGAATAAATTGCCGCCGCATATCAGTCAGTCTCAGGCTGGTGCCTCTTTCAAGGCTAATCTGGAAAACCTCTGGCTGGATGAAGAGTGTGCGTTGCGTAGGTGCATATACAATGCAGATATTATTTATGTAAGTATGTATTATACAGATGACTACAGCCTATTTGCGTCCCACTGCTGGGCACAGGCCTCCTCTCATCACGAGAGGGTTTGGGCTATAGTCCCCACGCGGGCCCAGTGCGGATTGGGGACTTCACAGACGTCTTTGAATTACTTCGCAGATGCGTGCAGTTTTCCTCACGAAGTTTTCTTTCACCGGAAAGCTCAATGGTAAATTCAAATTGAATTTCGCACATAAGTAAACTTAGAGGTGCGAGCCGGAATCGAACCCCCGACCCTCGGCATGAGAGGCGGTAGGTCGAACCACGAGCTACCACGGCTTCGGCTTCGGATATCCATATCTATTATTAATATTATGAATGCGAAAGTAACTCTGTCTGTCTGTCTGTTACCTCTTCACGCTTCAACCGCTGGACCGATTTGGATGAAATTTGGTATGGATATAGTTGGAGTCCCGGGAAAGGACATAAGCAGGCTACTTTTTATCCCGGAAAACTGCACAGTTCACGCGGGAACGCGATAACCGAATTCCACGCGGGCGAAGTCGCGGGCAGTAGCTAGTATTACTATAAAACTCTTCTGTTATTAGCTGACTGATGACAACGCACAGCCGAGACGCAGACCGAGAGCCGAAATTTAGCATGAACATTCCTTGGGGAGTGTAGGGGAGCACTAAGAGAGGGTTTCCCGAAACGGTACTTGATTGACCTAATTGTTTGCTATTATTCCGCTAGAGAATTAATGTCCCCAAAGTTTTGTGTGTTTTATCGTCAGAGGCACAAGGTAGGTACCATCGATGGGCTCCGCTTGAGTCTACTCGCTCATTGGACTGATCAGCATACAGTTACAAATTGTTACAGTCACTTGAGCTTTCTGCCCCGAACCCCGCCGTTCCCGTGGCGACCCTGGGCCCTAACAAATGACACTCGTTACTTATTGACTACTAGCTTCTTGTACTACATACATACTAAGAATTATTCATTTAAATTGCATGACGTAAATAGCAATCATAAAGAGCATGAAATGCTCAAGGTAACTATCGTATTTTAAATGATAGGGATTAATACGATATCCCTCTAAATAGCTTTCCAAATAACACATTAGATGGGATATTAGATGGGATGGGATTTAGTAATTAAAATGGGTATAGCTATCCTTAGAAGATAGACCTATAGTATAGGTACCATACTATCGCGGACTTTTCGTACGGCGGACGTAGACCTATATAAGAGGAACAATTCCTCCATACATTGTTTTGTTATAACTCAAAGGGATTAAGCAGCGTTTTCCATGAAAGCTCCCAGTCGGCTTGATTTTCTCCGCCATCTTGAACTATCATCGTCATATTTCATCTAATATACAGAAAACTATAACAAATTATATACTCAAACCTTCCTTAAGGACCACTATATCTATTAGTGAAAACTACATTAGAATCCGTTCAGTGCTTTTTGAGTTTATCGCGAACAGACAGACAGACGCGGCGGGGGACTTAGTTTTATAATATGTAGTAATAGCGATGATATGATACACTGGTCCAATATCCCTCGCTTCGTTGTTACTTCATGATAAATGCCATTAGGATTAATGACCGCTTAAATTTTTGCTGCATGTTGTAGATTTTTAATCAAGTTTTTGTTTTCGACGTGCAAAGCCGCATAAATTCCAATTATTCTCCCTAAGGAACAGCGGCCGAGTCGTGGCGAAACTCAATTAGAGTCGCTGCCCACGGGTAAGTATAAACCCGGGTAATGAGGCCAAAAGAAAACAACTCTATTAAGGATGAATTCCTAAAAGCCTTTCAAATCTTAAAGACGCTTACACTCTTCTCTACAGGTGGCCAAAAGTATTTTCACATGATTAATGTTGAACGGTGAAGGAAAATATCGTGAGGAAATCTGCACTCATCTGCGAAGTAATTCAAGGATGTGTGTGAAGTCCCCAATTTGCACTGGGGCCGCATGGGGACTATAGCCCAAGCCCTCTCGTGATGAGAGGAGGCCTGTGCCCAGCAGTGGGACTTAAATAGGATGTTGTGATGACGATTCTAAGCATGTTTATTAGGTTTTTTTTTTCGAGTTAGTAAATAAAAATAGTACAGCTCAGTATGTGATTGATGATTGATGGTGTGAGCGATACCTGAGTCCCATACCTACTATTTTATTTTACCAAGTCTAAACAATTTTTTACTTGACGCTATATAAACGATGCTGAACACGAATAAAACGATTTTTAGAAAAAAATATAATGGGGATCATATGATGCGGTGTCCATGGGCCGCAGTGACCACTTACTATCAGATGGATTGTGCGCTCGTTTGCCTATACCATTGTCATAAAAAAAGACATTTTAGAATTGAAAGTCCTTTACTAAGTGTGTTGTCCCAAATACACGAAATATAAAAAAATGTGCCATAGACATTTCAAATTTTCAAACAGAATTTGATATTCACCGTCATACGCAGAAGTAACTTTTATTTTTACGACTTCACTTACGGCAATAAATACTGCAAATCTTACCAAAAGAAGAGAGCAGTGACACCAGCACAGGAACGATGATAATCCAGAACGTATCACTCTGATCCATCCAGCATCTGGTTAAGTAAACGAAACTCAAATAGGTACCAACCAAAGATATAAAGAAAGTTCGACACCGATACTTGCTTAAAATTTAAGTCAAAAGTTTCCAAAAGGTTCAAAATATGTAGAAATTAATCGAGTAATCTAAGGATACAGCCTTAGATTACTACTTATTCAAAGAAAATATCTATTTTTTAATAATTAGCAGACATATATATAGTTGTTAAGTAGCATGTTGTAGGTATTTTAGGTTTTATTCTGAATAAGGATTACAACTGAATAAGTATTTGAAATGACGGGGTATTGAACGATATGCTGCTTGGCTCTGATAAATATCTTGTTTCGGTTTTTACTATGTGTGATTGTGTTTATTAAAGTGCTACTATAGAAAACCGATGGCATTTTTTATGATATCATTTTACTTTCACTATGGCAATGACCTTAGCTCCCTTTCGTGTTTTAGAAGAAACTTATTAAAATGTACTTATCTACTATCGTATTATATGTATAGTACTCGTACCTACACACAATCTAAGGAAATCCATACTAATAAATACTAATGTGAAAGTGTGTTTGTTTGTCCTTCCTTCATGTTCGCAACAACTGTACGGATTTGTATGAAATTTGGTATCTATAGAGATAGTTTGAGACCCTGGGAATAACAAAGGATACTTTTTATCCCGATATTTCCACGGGAACGGTTTTTCTACGGTGATATAGGTATACGGTAATTATTATGAAAATCACCTTGATAAAATCGTTGTCTTTGAAAGCGCCTTAATCGTTGAGTTTAAATAAGTAATTAAGACACGGGATGGAATCCGTTTAAATTGCTTTTATTTCATGGCTGCGGAGCCTTAATAAAAAAGAAACATGAAAGTTTTTGACTATCGTGGCCAAAGTACCACAAGAATCAAACCATGGAAATAAATAAATTTACGTTTTTTATCGATTGTGCGGAAACTTTGGCGGACACGGCCTATAAAAGCACGATTTCGAACACAATTCGAATGAAGAGTCAATGTTTGTGTGCGAGGATGTCTGTACACTTGTAAATGTGTGTGTACCACTACGCGAGCTAATGATCCACTATCTCCGGATGAAACGAATGACGGTAAGGGCGAGTTGGTTGGTTACGCGCCGGCTAGGTTCAGGCGGATGATTCCGTGTCCATTCTGTATTTAGTACTATTAAATATTCTGTGCTATTATGACAATCTGTTTCTGCTAAATATACACAGTATAAGAAAAGATCAAATACGATTTTTTTTATGCAATCCCGAGAATCAATGATGTACTGAAAGAAACCCACGGAAATCAAGTAAACACCTTCGTAATTTCGAAATAGAGCAACGCAGCGCAGGATGCTCCCCTGGTTGTTGGTAGCACTACACTTCGCATGGGTACATGGCGCTAACTTTAAAATAAAATAAGGACTTATGCTTACAATTAGTGACGCGCCATGGGAATCAATGCTTAGCTCCGGGCACATTTTTCATTTTAAATCCATTAGTGTTAATGAGCAAACCTTATACATATTTTTTTAATGAATAATTAACTTGTCACGAATAAAAACAAGACAGATTAAATATTGATTATCAATTCATAAGTTACCGTTTAGATGGTAGATTACTGAAAAAAGTGGAAAGGACGCGCCACGGTAGGTAGTCAATTTTTAGGTGTTTGTATTTATTTTAACTAATGCTTGCAATTAATATACATTTACTGTCCCCGTTAGATCACACATTGAAGTAACATATAAAAATAGCAATAAGTTCGAATTTAGACAAAACGGGTACTTTATGCATCCGGAATTTCACCATTCAATAACGACCCATAAAATTAAAAAAATAAACATTGCAAATTATTTTATTTTTAGGGTTACGTATTATGATTTTTTATTTATTATGACATGAGAGGCAAGAGGTGGGTGGGTTGATGTGGTGGACTTTAGAAATGCTGTACCTTTCGGTGGCCCCCGAGGTGTGGTAGCGGACAGCCGCGTACGCCGCCACGATGGCCAGCGACAGGCCCCAGCCCAGCGCCACGAACCACCGCATCGCCACTTCGTCCTTCACAAATACCTGCGAACCATTATCCTGTAAGACACTGTACGTGTACTTACACAGAACCACACAGAACTATCTCAGAAACGGCGGACGACTTCGACGAAGTTTGCACATAGAGATACAGGTGAACACAACTTAAAAGGCTTACCGATGTACCTGCGCAGAAGTCGAATTTTAAAAGCGCGGGAAATAGTTCTAAACAAATTTGCATAGTATTTTGAAAAACTTGCCGTACGTTTCTTTTTTAAAATAGTAATTATTAGTTAAGGAAAATGTTCAAAGTGATATTTAAGTTACTCTACAAATATACTGTAAATAAAGTCGAAATCCTCAACTTTCAAAGCAAATAATTCATATTTTATTCTTTTTTGTAACAATGATTTTAATAGAGATCGGCGAAAATTTATGGGTAAACTTTTTTCTTTAAACTTAGCTATACAATTTAAAAAAAAAGAAGGAAATCGGTTCTGTACACGGGTTCCAAAGTTTCATCAATTAAAAAAAACAGAAAAGGTGGATGCGAGGCCCCCGTCCATGCCCTCCGCACATATCTCAACACCGGAGATTGCGAAGTGTTACTCAAAATTGATGTCAAAAATGCTTTCAATTCTGTAAATAGGGACACCCTGCTTTCAGAGGTAAATCCAGCAATGTTTAGTTTAGCAATAAGTCCAATCATTCAAAATTTGTCTTCAAAATTAAATGTTTGGTATTTAGACTACGGGGCCCTGGGAGGCAACGCAGACAGTGTGCTTCCTGACCTTTCAACTTTAAATAATAAATTCGAAGCAATTGGTGTAGAACTGAATTTTAGTAAATGCGAACTTTACATTCCAAATTCTTCTATCGATTCTGATGAAATAATTCGAAAATTTAATAGTCACACACCAGACATCAAAATCCTAGATCGAAGTTCTCTCTGCCTTCTAGGATCTCCCATTTTCGTAGATTCATACGAAAGCTAAATTCAAAATTCAGTTTCAAAATTTGGTAAACACTCACACCGCCTACTTGAAATAAGTCCACATTTGGCTCTCATCATAATTATTTTTTGCCTTTTTGTCCCTAAATTAAGTTATTCAATTCAAATTCAAATGCAATCATTTATTCAGCAAATTGGCCACATAGGGGCACTTTACACGTCAGAAAAAGAATTTACCAGCGCTTATTATGTGCTTCGTAGCTGTCCCAAAACAACCTTTTACGACCATTAGACTCTTTGATAAAAGTAAATTTGGAATCTATTCTTAATGTTCAGTTAGATGAGCAATCTTGGACCCAAGCATCCCTTCCTATCCGATACCCGATTTAGGGATACGCGATTTCTAGTGTGGCATTACCAGCTTCCCATGTCTTCTATCCATAGCTCTGCAAATCTCATTGGTAAAATCCTTAGGGCTTGCCCACCAAACTATGAGATTGAACACCTGGATGAAGCCAGGAACGCTTGGTCAATTGCTTGTCCCAATCAAAATCATCCAATAAATCCAAAATCTCAAAGGTGTTCAAAATTTGTTTACGATAATTTACTTAGTGATAGCTCTGGATCGTGTCGTGCCCGTTTGTTGGCAGTGGTTACTAAAGAGGCTGGCTACTGGCTACATGCCTATCCCTCTCCCAACACGGGGACTTTTTTTAGATCCAGACACTATTAGGTTTGCAGTATGTCTGCGACTTGGGCTAAGGGTTTGCATTCCGCATCGTTGCCTCTGCGGTAGTGACGTCGACGAACTAGGACACCATGGACTTTCGTGCCAAAAGAGCACCAAGGCCGGTGCTCTCGAGACACGCTGCTCTCAATTACATAATTCGTCGGTATCTTGCCACCGTCAACGTCCCGGCTCTGCTCGGGCCGACCGGTGTTAGTAGACACGATGGCAAGAGACCAGACGGTATGTCCTTAGTTCCTTGGAAGATGGGTCGGGTGCTGGTGTGGGATGCAACTTGTGTAGACACATTGGCCCCGTCTCATATACAAGGAACAATAATAGACTTGGAGCGGCGGCAGAAGCGGCGGAAATTCTTAAAATTAATAAATACAGATCTCTCTGCATCGAATTCTGTTTTATACCTTTTGGTGTCGAGAAATTTGGTCCATGGGGTCCTAAAGCTCTTGATTTTTGCAAAGAAATTTAAAGAGATTAGTCGACGTCACCAGGGACCGAAGAGCTGGCAGCTTCCTCGCTCAACGCTTGAGTATCGCTATAGAACCTTAAAAAAGCGCCTACCATACTTTTTAAACACTTTGCCTGAAGATATCCGACAAAAACCGAATAAAATAGATTTAAAAATAAACTTAAAAAGTATCTGTTATCTAAGTTATAAATAGCTAAAATAATGTAATAATAATAATATATTATGTAATAACAATATATAACATATAATAATAGTACTAAATAGGTAATATTAAAATTAAGGAATGTCAAATTGAAGACTCTAATATGTATATTTTCTTGACTGCAGACAAACTGCATACAAGTAGTTTTGCGGGAAAATGATTTAGTTTAAAGTTTTTTATTTCTGTATGATTTATTAATTTTCAATAAATAAAAAATAACGGGGAAATGCTGCCAGCATCTTCGGTACCATACCGCGGGCCGTTTTTAGATTTTGTTTAATTTTTATGTATTTATAAGTAATTTTAAGTATATTAGTTATTTTTAAGTAGTTTTAATTCTTGATTAGTTAACAACTTTTTTATTTACTTAAACAGACGTCAATTGACCATTCTCCCTTAATTCTAACTGGGCCTAAAGCCTAAAAATACATTGAATAGTTCTGAAAACCCTCTTTCTCCTCTGGAATACGTTGTACCGTATCCTTGTCGAAAAATAGGTATCTACTCGAAATAAAAAGTAAAAACTAAGCAATTTTCTTAATTAGCCCTATTGGCATTGGTATTAATATTTTTTTTCATTGCTATCATAGCAATGACTTTCGGAATCGGAATGTGTAACGTGAAAAATAAATTTTCTCTCATCTTCATCATAGTCTTTCCAGTGATTTTATTCCGCCTCCTGAACATGTCTGCAAGTGTTGGTCCACATCGTGCCATCGATCATTTCTAGGCGCTCATGAATTGAATTCATGATGGCTGTGTAATTTGATCCACGTTTTTGTTTGGTATATAGTTTTTTTAATACTCCCCAAATTTTCTCTATCGTGTTTTAATCTGGATGATGGAAGTCTTAAAATATCACAATTATATTTAGTAACCCCGGTGTATAAAGGTGGAGAGAGAGACAATGTAAACAATTTCATAGACCCATCCCAGTCCTACCTGCTGCCTCTAAGGTTGTGGAAAGAATCATTAATTGTCGTCTTGTCTCTTACTTAAATAAATTCCACATCCTTTCTGACGGACAGTTCGGCTTTAGACAGTCGTGTAATGATTAACTAGAGTAAGAAATTGCCATATAAACTACGTTAAGCTAAAATAAATCTAAGCTAAATAGTATGTACTACTACTACAGCCTATTTGCGTCCCACTGCTGGGCACAGGCCTCCTCTCATCACGAGAGGGTTTGGGCTAATAGTATGTAATTCATGAATATAGCAAAAAGTAAACTAATTGATAATGTAGTGTAGATAACAACTAGAAATAATGGAAGAACGGCGTAATTTCTATAGTTAGCTTTATTTTTTTAAATTAAGTCGTAGAGTTCGATGTTTTTCATGTTTCCCTCAAAGTTGATTTGTTTATTCCGCAGCCATTCTTTCATGGCTGCTTTGTTGCTGTTGGAGGTGGGAACTTTTTGTGAGAACGTGTTATGGTATAGGAGGCGATGACAATTACGGATTTTTCAGGTATATGGGCAGTAGATGTCTTATGAACCACTTCTTATAGTTTTCGTGGTTCATGTTGTCGTGGTAGTCGCCTGTCTTTTGAACTTTCTTTGTAAATCAAACACGCACTTGGAACAAAACCATTTCTCCCACCAGCATGAACAATTATGATACGTAACCTTTTAGATTCTTTTTTATTTGCTACGGTGCCTTCTATAATTCTCCATGATTTATTTTGCACGTGTGTGGTGTGAATGTAGCTCTCATCGGTATAAATAATATATTTTTCATCTTCTCGATACTTATTCAATTATAAAATAATAATAATAGCGGAGCATTTTCATGTCATGCATTTTTCAACAAGCGCTTGACGGTTGTCTTTAGTAACTTTCCACTCATATCCTAAATCTAAAAGTATACGCCTTAATGTCTCCAAGCATCCGTTAAAATGTATTTATCAGTAAACACCCTTTTTAATGATTGTAAAGTTGGGAATTGTTTATACTCTCTGTGAAAATTACTGATAGTACGCCTTATTACCCCCTTGTCAAAGTCATCGATGTCACGCTTCAAACGTTTGCGAGGATTTTTGTTTATCTGCGGTGATCTTATGGGTGTCTGGCACACCTACGTATTACATTCCGCTTTTTCTTCAAGAATTCTTGATACAGTCTTTTCACTAACTCCCACAGCTTGAAGTTCTCCATCTAGCGTCTGTCAAGCGCTGCTCTCCATTTTCCGCCTCATTCTTGGTGTATACTCTGGCTATCACTTCTCTTGCCTAAGATAGTAAAATAGTTTATATTAATAACTCGATTTGAATGATTGAAAAAAGAAATCGTCAATAGCGTGTCTGGTCAAGGGCGATGTAGGGTTCCAAAGTTGACTTTGCCCTCACTAGGAAGCATCTTAGCTAGGCTGCGGTGTAACGTGTTCGACGCCCCTACCGCTCGACAAACTATATGTTGTGTATATGTATTAAACACATATACCCAACATAGTGTTTAATGTATATTATATGTATATCGCCAGAAATGGGTGCCTTTCAGCTCTCGATTAACAATCTACTATTAATGTAGGTTCAAAGGTACCCATGCTACAAAATAAAGTTGTAGTAAAGTTGCGGATGCGTTTTTTCATTTCCTGTTTGGTTATATAAGTGAGTCGAAAAAGGCCCACATTATACAATTTTATTGTTATTTAGAATTTAAATAAAAGTCACTCTAGAACTATTTCATCGTTGCATACATGTTAATTAAAAGTTTTCGACCAACTTTTTGATCTCAAAAGGGTTATATAACAGTTATTTATTATCAATTTTAGAGAAGTTTATAATTTTCATGCCATTTTTACTATTAAGTACCTACTTTTTTTTGCGTCCCCTCTAATTTTTGAAATTCAGTTATTGTAGGAAATTATTTAATAGTATTTTTCGCAATTGTGTCATATTAGAGAGCTTTTTGGTTGAGTACCGTGTTTAGGCAACGAAGCTTGCTGAGTGGCCTAAGTAAGGTACGAGATTAAAAATCTTGATTATGACACTATTGTGAAAAATACTATTAAATAATTTCCTACAATAACTGAATTTCAAAAATTCGAGGGGGACGCATAAAAAACGTAGGTATTGGCGTTCTTAGCATATTGGTACGTATTTTCTAATGTCAATTTGCTCCATAATTTTTGACATATTCTGTTAGGCACTGCTCGTCCATATGTTATTATAGGTCAATGTGGCTTAAGCATTAATTGTTATTTACAATGAAAGTACGAAACGAATTAAAAAAAGGTTTCCAGGAAATGAAAAACAAGTTATTTATTATCGGGGAAGCAAAAATTAGTCGTTATAGACCTTGAGAATACCACGTCCCAAGTAAAAATTTGTAAAATAAAAACAGACCTATCTCTGAAAAATAAAAGTATTGAGGCAATTGTTTCTAATCGTGTTTTCACGTTTGATCGTTTGAAGTTAGTATGTTTAAGTTTCATGCATATGAATCCTCTAGATGCCACCGATGGTGACATCTAGATGGCGAAACATTAGCAATTTCGCAACTGTGGCCTCTTAAGGTAGATATCTCTATCTACGTAATTATAAAGACCCACTAAATGCGAAGTCTAATATTGAAGGCACGTTATTGAGACCCATCTCCGTAGTCTGAATCTTCGCTAATCGAATGCATGCCGCCATTCATTTAAGTAAAAGGCGTTCTAATGACAGACCGCAAACGACCCCAATCCGCACTGGGCCCGCGTGGGGACTATAGCCCCAACCCCTTCGTGATGAGAGGAGGCCTGTGCCCAGCAGTGGGAAGCAAAAAGGCTGTAGTAGTAGTAGTAAACGAGCCGGTTTCTATATCCACAAAACGCCTCGCTTAGGCTACGGACGGTTAAAAGTTTACAGATGAGTTTGGAGCAAATGACAAATTTTAACCTTCGTAAAGCTCCACATCTGTGGAGTAAAGCAGAATTAACGTTACAGAGATAAGGTACTGAGGTGGTACTCAACTCACCACTACTAACGCGATATGCAAGTGGAGACCTTCGCAGAACATCCATAGGAAGCTGGTGACCATGAAGTAGTGTGTGACGACGTGCAGCATCTGACACCAAACCTAATAAAACAAACTAAGTACAGTAAGCGTGAACGGCGGGTAACTTTAAACTTAGAAGATAAAAACCGCTAAGTGCCATTTGAGCAAATTAAAGTTAGCTAAGTAATAATCATGAATATAATACGTCCCATAAACCATGAAAAATTAAGGTTCGAAGTTGATTATCTTATATTCGCTAAAATTATAAATCATTAACATTCTGAGGATATGGTTCTTAGAAATGAAACGTAAGTCTGAAAAATAGTAAAGGCGGCCTGAAAAGTATGCTTAGGTTATCTCTAACTATGGAGGGAAATGGTGAGATGCCGTGAAATTTTATACGGGCACTCTCGCTGGATGTGACTCGCGTATAAAACAACTAGGATAACGGTACTCGGTTTGCGGGGGCTGCCTCGCTTACGGAACGACCAATAGTATCAGAATCACCTCATTGTCCTGCACCACGGTCACTTCGTTGACGACCGTCTTGTACCACACGATCCACAGAATGTTATTCAGCGCGAAAGATGTGAAAAGATGCATGTGAATACGGATCCTTGTGCACTGGAGCGACCTAAAAGTAAGAATAGTTGAGGACAAACTATTCACCATATTAGTGTCGGCTTCAACCCGCGCTGTACGTAGTACCACAGAATAGCTAAGTTATACACAGAATAAGTAGTACTACCGTAGTACGTAAATAATCAATTTTAATAGAAAATATAATACTTAAATCCACAACATGCTTCGACAAAATATATGACTAAGTGGGTAAATTCTTGAACACGACGTTTTTTGGTAATTTTCGTTGCACTTTTTTTATATTTAGTATTTGTCGTGCGTCTCATAATTAATTTTTTGTCGTTTTAAAAATTGATTCCCCCATAGTTTACTTACATAGCAACACTTTGCTAATAAGTGCCAAGTGATAAATTGTCACTTTCCATCTAGTAAGGTACCTACGAAAATTCAAAGTCTACGCGGACGAAGTAAGCGGGTAGACTTGTTAAAAAATAGTACTTAGTAAAATTCCGTGATTTTTACCCGAGTGCGCTAGTCGCTTTTGATGGATTTTGCGGGTGACACTGGCTGGCTGGGTGAGTTTGTCAAAACGTAGTATGCAGTCGGTTTTTTCTTCTAAAAAAATGAAATTTGGTATGGAGATACTTGGAATCCCGGGATAGGATATAGGCTACTTTTTATCTCGGAAAAACGCATAGTTCCCGCGGAAACGCGATGAACGACCGAATTCTACGCGGACGAAGTCGCGGGCAGAACCTATTCTATACGGACAAAATGCAACGGGCTACATGAATCAAAAGAGTAGGTAATAAATCAATGAGGACGAAGCGCGCATGCCGAAAAATGTATGTATAACTTTATTCAATATCGACCTCAAGCATCATATAAAATAACCACCGCGAGGAGAGCGCATTAAGGCCATCCATAGACCCAGCTCAGCCGACACTGTCACTCGTGGGACGAGTGAAAGAGAAAGCGCTACGCACAGAACGCCCGATTTAGTTACTTTTTAACACGTTTTAATTTCTATAAAAACATGGCATTTATAAAGCTGTCAAGTAGCAATCTTCGTTGGTTGACAGCGGTTTTGCTCTGCAAATTTTATTCGATTATTAATTAATTTCAGTGTTTTATTTCTATGATAATAGCTTTCGTTCTGCTTTTTTAGTTGTGCATTGGTGAGATTTAATTTACTTGGGCTTTCCTAATAAAGTTACCTCTTATTAGAAGGTGAATTTTTGCTACGTAATTCCTAAATTGATTTGCTTTTATGGAGTCGGGAGAGGAGGAAGAATTTAACATGGCAGATCCAGGTGGGGGTCTGTCGCAAGCGGAAGGAGTCAGAGCAATTATGAGTTCGCAGGATTGGGACCATAATTATATTTCTAATATTAGCTTGCCTGCGGAAAAGAGGCCGCGAGAGCCTTCTTCCTCTGAACCTGACAAAGATTCTGAGGGTTACACCCTAGTTGTCTCTAAGAAGGCGAGGGTTGCCAAAGCTCATCCAAACCCTGCAGCTCGAAATCAAAACACAACTGTTGCTGATAAGTTAGTGGACGTGTATGTGAGTAGCAGAGATATTTTGCCCAAACAGATTGGTTTTGCAAGGTTTTTGAAGAATGAAAATATTGGTGATATACAAAAGATTTCATTTAAAATCCTTTGGGTTTTGTGGACAACACTTCAGCTGAAAAGTTCCTTAAATGTGAGAATATTATATCAAAAGGCTGGACCTGCCGTAAAGCAAATGAAATTGCTTTTACTTATGGTGTGGTGAAAGATGTGGATATTGATATTGAGGAGGCAAAGATTGTGGAGGAGATCCAGTGTGATACAGAGATTTTGGCGGCCAAAAGGCTCAATAAAAAAGATAAAGATGGCAAGTGGATCATAAGTGAAAAAGTGCGTCTTTGCTTTAAAGGGTCTGTTTTGCCTTCACATGTATATTCTTATGGCCTTAGGTTGGAGGTAGCGCCCTACATATTCCCTGTTACTCAATGTAGTATTTGCTGGAAATTTGGTCATATTAGAAACTTCTGTCCCTCGAAGAAACCGATATGCCCTAAATGCGGAGGAGGTCATGAAAATTGCGAAACGCTTATTTTTAAATGCGTAAATTGCAAAGGCGATCACATGTCTGTCTTGAAGAGTTTGTGTCCTGCTTTTCAGAAGGAAAAGAAAATTAGAGAAATTATGTCTCATAATAATTGTACGTATAGAATGGCTCTTTCAAAACTTAACCAGTTGTCCCATCCCTTTGACCGTACCGAATGGCCGTACAGAATGAAGCTAGTTCACAACATAGTGTGGCTCCTACTATCCCTATCCCTCTTCCTTCGGGTTCTAAATCCTATGTGGATGTTCTAAGACAATCTTTGACCCCCAAGAGTTTAAATGTTGACAATCCTAATGACATGCACGCGAAAAAAGTAAAACCTGTTAAAAAGAAAATTAGTACAAAGCAAAAATTTCATAAGAAGAAAGGAGATTTCTGTTCCGATGTGGAGTTTGCGTCAGAGGGTCCTGTTTCAGATGTGGGTGACACCAACAGTGTCAATACAGAGAAAAAGCATGACAGAGAAAGTAGTTCAAGGTTTTTTAAGAAGTTTAGAGACATTATAAATTCAAAAGATGTTTGGAGTCGGAAGGTTAAAGGCTTTGTGAGTTTAATTTTTGAGGAGATTTTAACCCTTGTGAGTAATTATTTTAACATGGATTTAATTAAAAATATTCTAGGATTAGTCAATTATGGCTAGAACACAAAAATGGACTCCTTAAATAAGATAAGGATTCGTTTCATCTGAACTTACATAATGGTGGTTTGAATTTTTTACTTGCAAATCCTATGTCTAATGGTGCCTTGCAAAATTATAGATTTGTTAAGCATGCCTTCCTTATCCGAGGATCTCCCTCTAGCGGGAATTCTCGATGAACTTTTTTTTTCTTCGTTCTCTTGTGTCCTCCAATGAGGCTGGCATAGTCACTTAAGTGTACTTAAGCCTCTATAAACATTTCTTGAATAAAAAAAAAGCTGTCAATGTATGCATATAATATGGATATTTTTTCTGTTATATTTAGTTTTACACTGTTTAATATAATAAACTGGAGTAAAATTGGATTAAATGTCCGAGTTAGAGGTTACTTTGGAATTAAATTGTATCGAGCGAACTTTCGTGAAACGTGTAACGAAAGCTGTCAATATAAGGATGATATAATCAAATATAAATATAACATATGTTTTTTTTTCATATTTTTAAGTTTTAACATTTCTTAGAAAAGTATGATGTTAAATGTCTATTTGTCACTTAATTATTAGAAGTAGGTAAATAATTTAAACCATGTACCTCTGTTCTTTTTTTGTATTTCTTCTTTTTTTTTTTGTGTGTGACAAATAAATGATTTCTTATTCTTATTCTTATTCTTATTCTTAAATGAGCAATTTGACGATGCTGGGTCAGGGAAGGGCCTTAATACGATTATTGAACAGGGTAAGATTAGGTAATAATATGATTGATATTATGAATGACATATGTTTGAGGACTTACCTAAAATAAACGAAGATCATCAAAGAGAGTAGCAGGGCTGCGACGGATATGGAGTATCCTGTCACGTACACGTTGTTGATAATGCTCCGGAACTGTAAGCACACTGGAATCTCATACTGATTTTCATTAGTCCTTCGACTTCCACGGCGACCAAGGCAGTAAACCTAGAAGGACCACCTGCACAAAGCTCAGCGTAATCCCCTTAATATGTGTCAAATGTTATAAAATATGTCGCTGTTTGTAAAGTCTGTATGAGAAGCGCATCAAGAAAATTAAATGACGATGAGGCCGATAAAAATGGCTACCGAAATTTTGGGTTATTTCAAACGTCCGTTAAAGTTCACGTTAATTCAATTCAATTCAATCATTTATTCAGCAAATTGGCCACATAGCGGCACTTTTACACGTCAGAAAAAGAATTTACCAGCGCTAATTATTTTACTAGGGACAAAATGACGTTTCTGTATGGAATGACAGCTCGGCGGCCATATTTAACGACTAGGAGTCCGTCAACTGTGCTTGAATCAACCCACCTTTTCACTATAAGGAAAATATTTTTCTCTATGGTATTATACTGTGGGGAAACATACTGGATTGAGTTGAGAAGGGATGTACATATTTACGTCCAGTCAGTCTTAACAGGTTTATTCTCACATACAATTATAATTTAAACAGAGGTTAGTAAAATCCCTATTCTTGACATAAGCGACGGCTATCGCCGAGTGGTGTTCGGGCGGAGATGACTAGGGAATTTCACCTGACGCCCTGACCTGGTTGTTCGAGCCACTGTCTCACTTCTGCTGGGAGATGCCCTCGGTAGCTCGTCCGGCTCTAGTGAAAGCTCTTTTATTACCTAGGAATGCGGTAGGTATTAAGACGGTCGATGGGCACGGTTATTTCTTCACTTTTAACTGATATTCTAAACGTTATCTGAGTTCTTGCAAGAAATTTGTAGGGGCCCGAATAGGTGGCTTGTCATTACAAGCCAGCATTGTTTTCTGATAGTTTCATCTCTTAGAAAAACATACCTACTGGTGGCCAGGTCTTTGAAGATGACAACTGATTTTTCTACGTGGTGCGAGGCAGATGTTGGCCTAATATTCTACGCGAAGGTACGCACGCGGGACACGTTCGTCGGATAAAGTCACCAGTACTTCGTTGCTGGCATTAAAAATTGGTTTGGCAGTCGAAGCGGCTCACCGTAAGCGCTGGGTATACCCAGCAGTACTAATCAAAAATCAATCATTTATTCAGCAAATTGGCCACATTGGGGTACTTTTACTTACACGTTAGAAATTAATTTACCAGCGCTTTCTAGACCCATTGCTTGAGAAGAAGCAGGGAGCAACGGCAGATATTCTGTCCAGTGTTGGACAGTGGATGATGCCATTACATGCTGGATGGTAGGCCGTCGTGGATTTATGGTGCGAGCCGATAAGTGCGGTCAGAGACTTGAATAGCCGAGACTCAAATTGCCGGCCTCTGTCGGTGGTTATAGACTCTGGACATGAGCAAGATATCCATCCCGCTGAAAGTGCTTTTTCGGTGGATTCAGCGGAGATATTTTCCAACGGTATGACTTCGGGCCAGCGGGTGTAACGATCGATGGTTGTCAAAGCATATCGGAATACACTGGAGGCAAGGAGCGGGTCATTAGATCTATGTGGGTTTGTAAAAATCTTACCTTGAGTATTGAGTACGTCCCAAGTGAAGCTGACACATGACGACTTTTTCTTTGAGCGCTGGTAGGAAATGCATGCTTTGCGCCATGCCAAGCAGTCTTTTCGTATACCTGGCCAGACGAACCTCTCCGCGACGAGCCTGGCGGTAGCATTTGATCTGAGCAGGTTGAAAGAACGCATCGCGTCGAAAACTTTGCGCCTCATTGACTATGAACGGTCTTGGTGTTAAAGTTTTCGTATCGCATTGTAAATGCGCATCTGTATTTGCAGTTTCACTTTGATGTGCCTGAAATATTATATTAACTTGTAGATTGCGAGAAGCTCTGGGTCGTATGGACTATATTTGGTCTGGCTAGGAGTTAACTTCCTTGAGAAGAATGCCAGTGGTTCCCGGGACCCGTTTCTAAGCTGTTTTAATACTCCTTCAATTGTCGTGTCGGAGGCGTCTGTTACGAGAGAGAGAGCTTTGCGTCTGGGTGTGCTAACATGCTGCTTGACACAGTGCATTCTTGCAGTTCTCAAACGCGCGACGGGCTTCTTCCGTGAGTTGTATTTATTGGGAGTTCTTAACGGCGCCCTTCAAAAAGTCATTCAATGGTGCCTGGAACTGAGCTGAATGCGGCATGAAGCGGTGATAGAAGTTGATCATGCATGCCCAAGAATTGTTTGAGCTCTTTGATCGTCTTGGGTTCTGGAAACTTTCATTTTCCCAACTTAATTTTTTTCTTCTAAGGGTCTGATTCCTTGCCTTAAAACGTGGTATCCCAGGATCGTAACGCATTGGATGTGTTTAATATCATTGTTTTTGGGTTCAGAGAGCGATAGTCACCGCACCGTCGCCCATTGTTATCTTTTTTTGGAATACCTCGAATTCGCGTTATAGCTATTTGGGATTTGTCAGGCGACAGACCACGAGGCCGGCATGAGACTGGTGGACCAGGTGTTGTTTTTATGTAATGCGTCGTGTTATGCTGGCGTATCCTAGGTGTTTCTGTTATTTGGGGTACTCGTTGAGGATCGCCGTTAACAGTGAGTTTGAGGCTTGCGTATTACTAGTCTTTAAGAAAGAAATTACTTCGATTGAAGTAACCAGACATGCGTTGGATGCCAAGATGCTTGTTCCATCGACGAGGTATTGGCGGTGACAATCTACTTATAGTACCAATAAATAGTATCTAATGGAAGAGGAAATCGACGCCTAATATCGGTTTGACTACCTTTGCAACAACAAATCGCCATGCTTATTCCCGGCGTACCAAGTTCTAAATGCAGTGAGATATGGGCAAATCCGTACGTCGGGATGATTGTGCCATTAGCCGCATAGAGATTGTATCCTGTAGGGCTGCGCAGATGGTCAGCCATAGAGTGTGGAACAACAAAAATACCAGATCCAGTATCGATAATATCCGGATTAATAATATTGTAAGTATAAATATATGTATTAGAGTAAAATTTAAAATCGTATACATAGTTTCAAATATGGCCGTACTAAGTTAATAGTACAATCTGTAGAATTTGGAATCTGTAGGGCTGGAAATCTGTTGGACTGGGAATCTGTTGGACTGGGAATCTGTAGAATTGGGAGTTTGTGGAAATGGGAGTCTGTATAATTACGAATATGTAGAATTGAAATTTTGTAGAGTACCAATTATGTAGAATTGGGGATCTGTGGAATTGTGAATATGTAGAATCAAGATTCTGTAAAATTTAAATAATGTAGAATTGGGAATCTGTGGAATTGTGAATATGTAGAATCAAGATTCTGTAAAATTTAAGATCTGTAGAACTGGGATAGAAATCTGTAGAACTGGGCCTAAAGCACTAAGTATTGTATTTTTGATAACAATCAACAGCAAAGAAGCGGCCTGTGTTGATGGGGCAGTCGCTAGCCGCTACTGTCGGCTGCCCACGTTATTTCCCGGTTAGTAGTTGCACGGAGGAGTGCATTATTGATTGCGTTGCCCTCAAACTGTCATTGGTACCAGCAAGGCCGCGGATGAGATGGTGATGGGCTGCGGGGAGCGCGAACGTTTGCCTCATAGGCCTCCGGCTGATAATTCTGAGACGCGACGCGTTCATAGCTCTGCAATCTGCTTCGATACATCTGTCTTGTCTGGAGGAATGTCCACATTACTTGCGCTGGGGGCGGCGATCGGGGGCTCTGGTGGAGCAAGTTCGTAAATTTTGTCAGCAATTTCCGATATCCGTTCCAGCGGGGTATCGGAGTGCATTGCTATTGCTCCTATCGTCTGGACATTGTGCGGTAAACGGCTGGACCACAGTAACGCAAGAAGTCTTCGTGTACGTTAGGTACGGCAGAGGGTGTTCAATCGCCTAATTCTTCAACGCTAAGAAGTTGTTTCACTTTTTTTTTCTCGGGATGAAGATAATCTTCTCAAAATTTCTGCTTTGAGCTTCTCGTACTTCTCGGTAGGCGGAGGCATTTGCACTATGTCTATTGTCACGTGATATAATCTTGTAGTTTCTTTGAGCTAAGTTGAATTGGGCCTCTATTTGTTCAACAAAACCTCGGGTCGATCTGCCCAAAAAAATTTTAAATAATAAATTAAAAACCGACTTCAAACACCGACAGCCTACAATGTCGGTGTCAAGTATAAGATATCCATCAGTTTTGGGTCGGTTCACTTGACACCGACTTTGTAGGCTGTCGGAATTTGAAGTCAGTTTTTATATGGCTTTTATTTTTAAGAAAATTCGGCTAGAGTTTCCAAACCTGGTTATGATGAGACGCAAGTCTCACAGTAGTCGTTGAAATTGATGCCAAAATCATACACGCGTGAGCTAACAAATTTTGAGGAATTGCCTCAATTTCTCATGGATTTCATCATCAAAACTGAACCAAATTAAAATTGGACCAATCCGGAGGTACCTTTTGATTAAAAAATAATTCTTCCCGGTGATTTAATCTATCTTTAATTTTCTTTTATTTATATATTGTATAAAACAAGGTCGGGTTAGTTACACCACTCATAGAGAACGGCTGAACCGATTTCCAATTATTTTTTTTGGATTTGTCTCCACCTCGATTAGGATAATAACCCTTAAATATCAAAAATACCAGAAATATCTATATCCACATCCATACTAATATTATTAGGGATATATATATTTAAATGTACATCTATATAATTTTTCAGTACACCAGGTAACTCCACTAATTAACTGAATGCATACCAGAAAAAGGAATGCTGTGCAAAAAAACCAAGTGATTAACTAAACCTGTCCTACAAAAAAAAAACAACTAAAAAATCACACAAAACGAGATGACCTTTTTTATCGAATTCACACCAAACAATATGTGGTTCGTACATCGGATATATGATTGTAAAACAAAAACACTAATTTGCGCTCTAAATTGTACAATCTTACTACGGAATTTCTAAAAGTGCACCAAAATTAAGTAAGTTGTCATTATCGAAAAAACCCTACAAAATGACTAATCGTGCAACTAATAGTTATTTATTCACCAAGAGGAGTAAGGCATTGATTACTCAACGAGTGGCCATTTGAGGCCCGACGCGAAGCGGAGGGCCTTAAACAACACGAGTTGAGTAATCAATACTTACCCTCGAGGGATATATAATACTTTATACTACTCTTACGAGGAAAAAAAAAACAACAAAACCTCGTACAAAAATTTAGATATATATAGGATAAATTAAGTATCATCTGGAGCGTTTTGCAAAAAAGAATTGATTTCATCTGCCGTTAGCACTTTGGATTTCTTACTGCGAAACCCGCTAGACTTCTTTTTCAGAAATGCTGCTAATTTTGAGTATTTCTTCATATCAATATTATCAACATAACAATGATGAATGATTTTTGATAACAATGTACTTCTCAGCATTGAATATATAGCCTTGAATTGAATATATACTATTGAATATATAGGCTGCTAGGCTTATATTTTGAAGACTTTTCACTAAAATAGGCTAGAAGAACATTTTCCGACAAAGAAGAAGCTTGCTTTTCAGTCTTCCACTGCATAAATTCTTCATACTGCTTCATGTATTTATTTTTTGATTTTTCCGGTAGAAGATTGTTAATTGCTTGTTGAGCATGAATTAATATTTCAGGTGGCGTTCCAATAATACTACCATCGCTACTTTCCTCATTTGTTGAAGACATTTCAAACACAAAAGCAAATTCAAAGTTATTACAATGAAACGAAAGGCGCGCGATATTCTTTTTTTTAAAGTGAAAACCGCGCCAACCTTTTTGTTTTTAATTTGGGCGCGCCGCGTCTTTACAGCCAGTGACGAGACGGATCATTATAAAATTTCTTGCGTGCAACCCGAAATATAAAATCATATTTAGTATAATTAATCAATGCATATGTTTCTTCAAACCATTTAACGATATTGTTATCGCATTTTCGAGTTTTTTTTCCGAAAAACTTTTTTGATGTAGGTACATTCGTTTAGAACGTCTATATAGCGTATGTAAAGTCGGCAGTGTCAAATAAAAAAAAGTATTAACTTACACGCATCCATGGCTCGTTTTGGAATTAAAAAAAAACATAACTGTGGAATAATGGATTTTCATAAAATATTACTACATGGGTAAAGTGTGTAATAATGGATTTGCATACAACATTATTAACCAGATTTTGAAGGAGGATTAATGAGCAACTTTCTCCCCAATTAATGGGTTAGTTTGAATTGACTTTCCGAGTAGGTGTAGTATAAAATACATTAAATGTAACTTTATTTTCTTTTTGTTTCTGTTTTAATGAAAAACATGTCGTTTTGATATCTTTATAAAAGTTATCAGGTAGGTTAGGTTCGTTAGTTATCTATATACGCCCGAAGGTCAAACCGCCCAGGAATAGGGGCCCCGCGTAGCGGGGACCCGTCGACTTGTCAGCAAATCGTGAAATCGCTTAGTGAAAAAAAATCAGTCCCAAAAACGGCCCCCTTTTGGTACAGTCTGACTCTCCTAAGTTTCTGAACTGTGTTACAATTCAGTGTGCCAGTGTTTAGTACATGTTAAGTTAGCACTGAATATTTTTTTTGTGTACTTAATTATATAAAGATGACCGATTAAATTGGGTTTTATTTAGAATAAACGATGTTCCTAAAATTAAATAAGGTGATGGTTTCTTTAAAAAAGTTTCAATAATAATATGTTTGTTGAACTATAAGGAATTGTTAGATATACTATTTTGATATTACAGCGCGGCAAATATCATTAAACAGTATACTTAATTTGATTTATGTAGTGTGCAAAATTAGTGTGCAAGTCAGTATTTCTGGTTTGAATTTGAAATATTTTGTTCGAAAAAAGGGAATATACAGATATTGATTTAAATAGGTATATGCCATATTACAAATGCGAAAGTAACTCTTGTCTATCTGTCTGACATTCAACAGTTGGAGTCCCGGGAAAGGACATAGGCTACTTTTTATCCCGGAAGAACGCATAGTTTCCGCGGGAACGCGATAACCAAATTCCATGCAAGCGAAGTCGCAGGCAGAAGCTAGTTTTAAATAAATTCGCTACCCCAACCTTCTGCAATTGACAGGTCACTTCATTCATTGACGTTACGTTAGGCGGTACGTTGTTGGCTGGGTCAGCTAGTAGGTAATAATTACTTTTATCTCTAAATCTTGCCACACCAAAATAAGTTCATTTCAAAATTAATTGTACTTATTGGTGGCTGTATGGACCTTTGCCATTACCCACGATTCATTAAAAAAAATACTTTCCTGTTCTCTAGACCATAGCGATGAGCCACTTTCAGCACATTTATTAGGTAACAATACCCTCTTTCAGAATATGATAAATGAATAATAAGTTTGCAGGTAAGTAAAATGTGTGTAAGTAAATTTACGTCATGCCGAATTTGAGTCCATACTTACGTCTAAGTCTTCCATGTCGACGCAAGTTGTGTAGTTAGTCCAAGGCTTTGTCGCATCTGGACGCGTGAACCATGTACCGTTACTCGTACAACTATAAAAAATGCAATACTTGTAACAACTAGATGTGTTACCCTCATACAAAACGCATAAAGCCGGAAGGTTTAGCCTATTTTAAAGGAAAGGTTAGCTGGAAGAAATTCCTTGTAGTAATAAGCTCGCTTTTGTGCTTTGTATCTCTTCTCATGGCCGTAAAGTGTGATTTTCTGCCCGCTACGCGGAGAGAAGATCTCACTTCTTGGCCAAGGCAAGACGTAAAACTTTTGATAATTCGTAAAGCCCCAGATCGCATATTTATGGCCCTTGCCTTCGGTTCGGGTCACAAACACTTGCGGTCTGGAACATTAACGAATTCACCGCCCTAGGTCTGTATTTATTATGTATAATATAGTAAGTAGTGTTACTTACTTACAAGTGCCTATACGTATTGCTTCTATACTGTAATGCGGAATAATACATTGCTGCCGAGGAAAGTAAGGGATTACTTACGTTTAGGTAGCTACCTACCGAGGCAGGCAATCCCTCTTTCCACCAAGGACTACATAGTGCTTTTCTCAAAGAATGCTAGGAAATAAATAAAAAACCCAATTTATAATGCTACATTCACATACATGAATAATTGTGGTATTTTTTATAAAATATTTAACTCGCGTATTTTGATTGCTCACGAAAACATGTTAAAAGTGCACTTAATTGACGTTTGCTGCACTAGAAAGTATAAATATGTAATGTTAGGGCAAGAAAAGCACTCGGCACAGGAAATACTGCATTATATTATAAAAACAACGGTTGTCATTACATTAGTATCTCAATCAATTTATATATTATCACACAATTACAAAGCCTACGCTATGTGACGTTCCGGGACGCGCGAATCTATCTGACAGTTATGACAGCTAGCTATAGTGATGTTATTACACGTTTCGTTTACAATCGAAAATAGGGAGGTGAACAAAGTTGTGGCTAATAGTAATGAACTCGATTCCTTAATACTAAAATTTAGGAATACAAATCGAAGATGGAGGTGATTATATTAGATTAAACCAACAAGGGTACATATCGTCCTCACTCGAGAAGTTTATATGCAGAAACTGCAAATCGATGAATACTCCTTTAGCTCAAAATAAGTTAGAGCGCAAATCAGGTGAACGAAGTGGTGAATTACCGCAGTACTCATATCAAAATTTAATAGGGTCATTAATGTATTTGACGATTAATACTCGGCCTGACATATCTTTTGCAACTAGTTACTTAAGTCACTTTAATATTTGCTTTGACAAAGAACACTGGATTGCAGCTAATAGAATCTTACAATACCTGAAGGGAACGATGAACTATTCATTGACTTACAGGAAATCTGGAAAGCTAAAAGGTTGCGTCGACTCGGATTTTGCGAACTGTCTTATTGATAGCAAATCATACAGTGGGTACGTATTTAAGTTGGCAGGTGGCGCAGTGGCTTGGGAGTCCAAGAAACAGCCTACAGTAGCACTCTCGTCAACTGAGGCTGAATACATGGCGCTTTTAGCAGCTGCAAAGGAAGCCTGTTACTAACGTCGCTTTATATACGAAATACAGGTGAGTCACGTTGTGTCGATCTTGTGTCAGACAGTCAGAGCGCGATAAGTATAGTACGTAATCCCGTACACCACAACAGGACGAAACATATTGATACGAGATTTCATTTGATTCGAGAAATAGTGTCAGATAATATATTAGTTACTTAAGGAGTAGTGACATGCCCGCCGACGTGTTGACAAAGTCTCTAGAGGCTGTTGCACATAAACGGTGTCAGCATAGGTTTAGTTACGAAATTGTAATTTTGTTTTAATTTATATTTTTGTTTGGATAATTTTGATTAAGGGGGCGTGTTGTAAATACGGCTTGGTACATATGCTAATCAAAATTATAATTCTCTTTTTACTTTTATTTAACAATTATCATTCTATATTGTTTTTACTTCTTGTCAATACATTGTAAAAACAAACATGTCCATACATTTTATTTTATTATTTCCTTATAAACAGAAAATTCTAACAAGTTCGTACTATAAATTACTTAGCATAAGAAAATTAGATATAAATCTGAACTCACCGACTGCTTACAAGCCCGGCTTCTGCATCCTTTCATGTACCTACTTTTTTTTAAAACTCTGCGATATATTTAGATCTTTAATAAATAATAAAAAATATTCCTAGACCAATTTTAAATCAGTTTTTAGGGTTCCGTACCTACCCAAAGGGTGAAAAACGGAACCCTATTAATACTGCCGTCCTAAGGAAAAAGGCGACCTTTCGACAAAACACACTTTGGAGATAATCGCAAAAAACTGATCAAAATCTTCTTTTTGCAATTTCTACGAAGTTTGCAAAGATATTTCAAAAATTTGTTTTGCATTAAAAGTATTGATTTTTTTACTTATTTTAAATAATAACATAACAATTTATAAAGCATCCGTTTATTTTTTAAACGGGTTTTTTCATTTTTGCTTAGTATAAAAATAATATTTTGTACTTAAAAACAAGGAAGAAGACCGTATATGCTCATTATACCCCCTTTTTAACTAGTATAGACCACATACATCTGCAATGGAAACTATTCCTTGGCCGTATCACACCTCATGCTTAACAAGAAAGACGTATATTTGATTTATACGTACTTTTTGCCTAGCACGTCATTCAAAAAATTATAAGGATTACTGCGAACGTTAAAATTACACCTGTGTACTAGACAATAAGTACGTATACCTTCAAAAGTCAAAGAATATACGTTCTTTTTACCTAGCATGTCACGGTGGAAAGGTTTGGGTACGTGCAAGGTAAAACACGTATAATGTATTGGGGGAAAATGTACAAGTTAAATTATAAATTTAATAAATCGATCAAATAGCATTCTAACATAACTACGTTTGAACAATCACACATTCCTAAAAAATAGTTGGTATTTTCATAATAGGGGACCATTTTACATAATAATATGATGATGAAGTTCTTTCTAAACCTAAAATCTGTCGATACTAAAAACCGCCTTCAAACTTCTACAGACTGCGAAGTCGGGCCAAGTGGATCCACCCAAGCAATATAATGTTCTAAGGAATGGTTAATTTAACTTAACAATGTCTTCGCAGTCCGTCGAAAATCATTTATTAAAAAAAATTAAGCGTTTTTTTATGTTTTCCCTCTTGATTCGTAAAAAGTGTTTTATAATCCTGATCTTTTTGATGACGACAAAGAGAGATAAAATACAAATATAAAGATAAGATAGGGCAAATTACGTATACGTACCAAGTTCTCTGGATCCAAGAAAAGGGTGATCAGCACTGGTGCACAATTAGGTGGATACACCAAATCGGCAACAGACAGTGCAATGGAAGGTACCATCACTACATAGTATAAAACAAAGTCACTTCCTGCTGAAAGTCACTTCTGTCCCTATGTATGCTTAGATCTTTAAAACTGCGCAACGGATTTTGATGCGGTTTTTTTAATAGATAGAGTGATTCAAGATGAAGGTTTTAGTATATAATTTTTTATAGTTTAACGTTCAATTCTCGCGGGAACGCTGTAACCAAATTACACGCGGACGAAGTCGCGGGCAGAAGCTAGTTTATAATAAATCTTAGTTCTGGACAAATATGTTTTCATCATGATCCCGCAGCCAGCGCAGAGCTAGACAGTTTTCTCCGACTCTTGCGCATGTTGATCATCACATGCCTGTAGGACATGTTTGTTGTTGTGAGCAGCCGACACCTTAACCGAGGACCTGTGAACGTAGCTTTACTTTGGCGACATTTATTTATTTAATTAATTTTAGACAGGCAGCGATTCGCTGATGCGTCTAAATCATATGTTCATGTTAGTAAGAGAGTTTATCTAGTCTGTTTTTGAACTGGTTAACACTTGCACACATGCACAGTTTCAGTGTCAGGTTGTGCACATTGCACAATCAATTCTTGTTTTCCGGATAAAGCCTTTGGTGGGAAGTCACCGGTTTTCTTGACACTGTCTTCGTGTACTTATTCTCTTTCGAGACATTTGAGAAAATTTCATTTTATACTTAAAATGTTTCTTTTTCGGCTATACCCAAGTTTTAAAACGCATGTAAAATTGACTCTTTAAACGTATTCCATTTATACCTATATATAAAATCTATTTTAGGCAGTTGTTTGCATTCTAGGTTGGCTATTTGATTGGAAGCCGAAACAATTATCATGTGTATATGTAAAAATCTCACAGTAAAAAAAATACAAACCTACCTACGTGTTGAAGCCGTTACAAATTCACAATCAAGCGTCGCTTAGTGAGTGATGAATGAATCCTTTAATGTTCTGAATCCCCATATGGCTTCACTCATTTAAAAATTAAATTAATTTTATAGATGCGAAGGTACATAAAAAAGAGTCTATTTTTTGATATATTTACCTTGTATCACGTTATTCAAAGTTTACTTGACTATCATCTTGTTTAAAATCCATTGACGAAGATAAAGTCTCCTTAAGACGAAGTACCCTCTTTGAAGTACAATAATAAATTAATTTATATAAAACAAATGATTAAGTTGTATGTAACACTTAATTTCATATCATACTTAATTATCAGAACATATAGACTTATCGTCTAATCGCAGGTTTTTCGCGTGTTAATGAGCTCCAAGGCACGTAAACGTCCATCTCCTGTTACGAGAGCGCACTGAAGGCAGCCAGACACTCACACAGACCGAGCGCGAGCGCAACCCGCTTGCGGGGGGTATCGTCATGAATGAAAATTATACGTCCTTCTTAGCTAGTATAGGCAAAAATGGATAGTTGGATAGTATTTCGTTGTCGATAACCAGGCTTGTCCTTACTTAGAATGCCGTATAACAGTACATACGTTTTTTTAGACTAGTATTCATAGTAATAGTAATAATATGCAATGCTAGACTTAAACGCCGTATATAGTCACTTACGGTCTTTTACCTTAGCATTTTGTTCAAAATTGAAACGAAAAGCTTAGCTTAAAGGCGGTAAAGTAGCATATACGTTCTTTTAACCAAGTAATGAGCAGATACGGTTTTATTAAGTAGTATAGATCAGTATTTTATATTACTCAATCCAAAAAGTACAACGTATAATCTTAATATACGTTTTTCTTATCTAGTATAGTCATTATACTGCCTTCTTAACTAGCATTCTCCAGTAATTTGAAGAACATACGGTCTTTTGCCTTACCGTAACTTTGCAACGGAGCCTCCTATCGTAACCTGGATTAGATAGGCCGATGCGGCTTGTTCTCCTCATCACGAAGCTAATAATAACTCAATTTGGCCAAAATGTCGAAAAGTCGCCTTCTTCCTTAGGGCGGCAGAATATGCCTCCGAAGTCCGTCCGTCCGTCCGTCCGTCTGTCTGTCACAGGGCTCTATCTCTTCAACGGAAATAGGTAGAGATTTGAAATTTTCACAGAATGCGTGTTTCTGTGGCCGCTATCACAACAAATACTAAAAAGTTAAAATATATCTATACACAGGAGTGGGTCAGAAAATATGGCAAATAATTAACCCACAGTATCGGCTATCGATTCTAAGTATATTGTATAGGTCTTTTTTTTTTTGAGTTACTAAAAAAAATATTGTATATGGGATTGGTTGTGTGAGCGACGCCTGAATCCTATACAATATATATTTTTTTACCAACTCAAAAAAAATGAAAGACCTATACAATATACTTAGAATCGATAGCCGATACTGTGGGTTAATTATTTGTTGTTAGACACCTGAAAATTTCACAAAATACGCATTATTAAAGCCTCCATCACAACAAATACTGAAACAGTCAATAAGTTTATTCCCAATGCGGATTTTCACACAGGAAAGTTACGTATTTTTTCGAACGTCGCTCTTTACGTACATTAATACGATAAAATTTTATAAATATTAAAAAAAAGTGATTTCCTGACTCTAAAACAATAAAAAATAGAAAAACTGAAAAAAAAACTCAATAAGTATAAAAAACAAGAAAGAAAAGTGTGGAGGGTTTGTGGTTTGAACCCACGGTCACCTGAATGAGTTTCCACGTCTCTCACGAATACACCACCATAGCACTTACTAAGCTGTAGTGTAGAACGTCCGTGTAGTAAAGATCTCGTTCTAAGGTTGAGTTTCCCTTGTCCCTCACTTCGCCCGGTTATAAATTTCGAATATTTTTTGTATATTCATTCAAGTCCATTGTTGCGGCGTCCAGCCTCTTTACTGACCCGACTGACTGGCAGACGAGGTACTGACATAGCCGGGGAAGACGAAACTTGAGGTGACAGACAGATAGGTAAAAAACAGACGACCGACAACACCATCTCAGACGACTGATAATCTTCTTGTACAAAATTCCAATAAACTACGCAAGGACTGACCGCGATCGTTTCATTGGTAGACCGTACAAAATGGTCCTTCGAATTAAACAGACCCAACTATGGAGACACGCAGCCGCTCGACGTTTAAAAGCGCCGGTCGAAGACATCGCGACCGCCGCCGGAGCCCCCGACGACCGCTCCTCCGCCGCCCACAGCCGCGCGCCCTTGCCGACACGCTCCGTCACTATAGTCCACTTCGTCATGTTTCTCCGCCACGACTATTCGCCGACAGCGATTATTGGAGTTACAACTGGCTAAGTGCGAACAGATGGCGGAAATTGAGCGTAAGCTGTTAGCGGAAAAACATCGCCTGCGAATTGCGGCCATCGAGAATATGGAAGATGCCGAGCTCCTCAAACCGACAACGCGCATTCGCCCCGCCGACACGACGACAGAGCCCCCCGCGCCGACACGCGCAACCGCTGGCCGCTGTGCCGAACACGACAACCGCCCGCTCGCCGAAAGCGGACCCTGTGGAGACGACGAGACCGTCGAGATGCTCGGTGAAAGTGCTAACGTCAGCTTGATCGACGAGAGCCAGGCGCAGCGCATCGGCATCGAGGGAGCCGCCGCCGACCTGAAGACAACAGCCACCGCGTCACAGTGTATTTCGTTATCAATTAGCGGCGCGAAGTGTAAAAATGTGCATAATGTTAATAACGTCAGAACTGTAAATAACTTATCTCTGCCTGTATATAATTGTAGCTTTAGGAGATTGCTTTTTGTAAATATGATTTTTTTAATGACTTTGTAAACAATATTGTAATGACGGATATTCATGACAGACCTTTGATCTTGATCAGAAATTACAACATCGACCTCATTGTGACACGACTGCCTTTTCAGATGCATGCCTGCGCTTCCTTTGGTTCCCTCTCTCGCCTAGGCTACATCGTGCACGGCCGGCTGACAGCCGCCACGTCCGACGACGCGACCGTGCTGCACGTGTGGGCGAGTGAGGACGTACGCGACACTCCGATAGAGGGTTTCTCAGTAGAGCCGAGTTCTGACACTCCGCGTTCTCTGGAGGATATGAGCACCTTGGCTGTCATGGAGGGTGCTACGAGGTCGGTAAGTGACCGTTGGGGAACGAACCCTCTGTGGGCAAATGACGGGTCCGTTTTATTCGATAGCTGCGCTTCGTCGCTTCGGCGACACGACGGCGCCGCGAGGAGGATGCAGAGGCTTCTTGACGGCCCCACTGAGGTCCCGAATGACGTCACGCACGACCATATGCGCCGCCGGTGGCTGCAGTTTGACATCGGACTGTGGGGTACATCTACCTATCGGGATGCTGGCGCCAAGTGCCATGAAGATGGAGTGTGTCAAAGTCAACTACGACGCTGACGCGCAGGACTTCCGACTCGTTCTGAAGCCCAGCAAGATAGACGACGACATCATGACTGGGAGCAAGCGACATACCAAGCGTGAGGTATTAAGGCTGATAGTGTCAGCCTTCGTTCTTTCGACCTTCCTCCTCTACTTCATAGGCTCTGTCATGGGCGTTCGTCTTTCCCAGGGTTTGAGGAGGAATGCAGCATCCTTTGACCGGACTGTACTTTGGGCCGACTTCAAGATAGTGCTGAGCTGGATAAAATCAGACAGCGGACGGTTCAAGCCGTTTGTCACCCGCCAAGTCAGAGCCGAAGATTGGAATCGCAGAGCTGACTGACATCTGCGACTGGAGGTGGGTGCCGACCGACATGAACGCCATCTGCGACAGCTTTGTAGACGCCGACCAGCGCTGGATGAAGGGTCCCGACATCATGCTCCTCCCAAACGAATTGATGCAAGGCGAAGACGACACTGTCAATTTTCATACTCACGCCGTGAATGTCAAGGTACCGTGTCATTTGACAGTCGACTTATGCCGGGACACGTTACTAGACTGGAGACTTGTTTTCAACGACGCTTAGCTTCTTCGGTTTATATTCAATGCTCACGGTACACAGAGACAGATTCGCGAGCTGAGCCAACCAAAGAGCTGGAGCGTGGTGCAATTGTAGAAGGAACGCGAGAGGAGAAGCTTCTCGAATAGCACCGACCGTCTTACCGAACCAAACCACAACCGCAGTCAAGGCGAAGCCGTTTATGAGTTACAACAGCTGAGGCCACTGACCGACGTTAGGCTAGTAACTGAATAGCCAGTACTGTACATACTGACACGTGTACGGCTGCGGCTCCATTGAGGCGGAGACGAGCGGAGCTGAGAGGAGACGTGTGGGGATCGACCAATCGTATTACATGAAATCCACATCTCGTCTCCGCTCCGCTTCAATGGAAACAGTCAAGCGGAGACGGGCGGAGCTGAGAGGAGACGTGTGGGGATTGACCAATCATATTACGTGAAATCCACATCTCGTCTCCGCTCCGCTCCGATTCAATGGAAATAGTCAAGCGGAGACGAGCTGAGCGGAGAGGAGACGTGTAATCACGGGCCCAGAGGGGCGAAGCAGAGTGGAGGGGCGCCTTGTGTTGAATGATATTTTATGTGTTCTCTCACCCAGAATCTATGGTTTCTCTTAGTGGAGCTCAAGTATTTTGCGGCAATCAAAGCAATTTTCATTGCTTCGATTTCTTCGTCTTCTAGCAATGTTAGATACAAAATGGCTTTTTTTTTTACTTAGCACCGACATGACGTGTGCACTCTCTAAATAACTAACTACAAATAAAATGTATTGGGTCTCGACTGCTCGTCCCGGCTCGCTATACACCGCTCCGCTCGTCTCCACCACAGTTTTCACAGCTCTGCTCCACTCAGCTCCGCTCGTCTCCGCCTCAGTGGAATCACGTACCTCTTTTCACAGCTCTGCTCCTCTCAGCTCCGCTCGTCTCCGCCTCAGTGGAATCACATACCTCTTTTCACAGCTCTGCTCCTCTCAGCTCCGCTCGTCTCCGCCTCAATGGAGCCGCAGCCTTACACTTACGACAGACTATGCCGACGGCTCTCATCTGGTACTCAATGACTTCCTTTTTCCGACGACTGGTGACAACACGACGACAGCGACCTCTGGGACTTTTACTGACGGAGACCTACTTCGACGTACCTGGCGCGAGTCACAAAGACTCGCTGACTTGACTTGGAAGCGCTGGGTCAAAGAATACTTACCGACTCTAACTAGACGGGACAAATGGTACAGGACCACAGCTGCCCTCGCTGAAAGCGACGTAGTTGTGATCGCTGACGATCAGCTGCCTCGAAACCTGTGGCCTCGTAGTGTCATCGAGAAGACGTACCCTGGGAGAGACGGCCAGGTTCGTGTGACTGACGTCAGAAGTGTAAAGTGTACACGGACTGTACAAACGACCTGCGACCAAACTGCAAGCTCGACGTGATGACACCAGCTGCATGACGTGCTGACAGCACAAGGTTGACTGGACTGGACTTCCCCGGCTGACTCAGACAGATTCTTCAGCCAAGGTGACCGTGACGTCCGTGACCGACCGACCTGAGTTTCCTGACAGGGGTTACCACGGGACTGACGACCTGCCTGGACCGACTGACCAGCTGGACGCTCGCTGCTCATCTTGAGTATTGTCCTGAAGGTACCCGACTGACTGGCAGACGAGGTACTGACATAGCCGGGGAAGACGAAACTTGAGGTGACAGACAGATAGGTAAAAAACAGACGACCGACAACACCATCTCAGACGACTGATAATCTTCTCGTACAAAAATCCAATTAACTACGCAAGGACTGACCGCGATCGTTTCATTGGTAGACTGTACATCCATGATATGACTAAATAGTTCCATGTTGCCAGTGTTTTTTTTTCTAATGACCTCATCGATGTCGCTAGCTAAAGAAGTATGTTTAGATTTAAAAAAAGTACATAGTTATGATGCATTAATAAATTCTATACAGACGATGATTCCCAATTCCGAAATGTGAATTTTCTCCTATCTTCCAATAAAATCTTGTTCGGCTTTGACCCTGCCTGATAGGGTCATAAGGTACTTAGTGTTGTGATTAAATTGATTTTTTTTCACCAACTGTGAATAGGGATCACATAGAGACGCTCAGTTGTACGGAACCATACATATGCGATTCCGCATTTGACTGACACAAGACACAAGAGGATATTTCGCCGTAGTTTCAAGATGAAGACATTGTAACAAGCGAATTCCGTGGCAACTGTGGACATTGTTATTTCAACGCGTTTTTACCGTGTCCGTTTATTTTACGCCGATTTATCATGAAATGTATTCAACAATAGAATACAACGAACAAACGAAAGCGAAACGAAAAGGTGTAGATATATACACCGGATCTTCATTTTCAGTAACTGATTTAGTCTGTCCTGTAACTTTTCGTATAAATCGCTACCATTTTGGTGGTTATTCGGTCATAGTGCTGGATTTCCTTTAAAATTGTGTAAAATGCTAAGTACCAATTTGGTTTCAATGGTAATCTCGCATTAAGTCGTTTGTGGTACCCCTCACAACTGTTTGTTGTTCGGTGAATTTCTAATGCACAACTTATCATATTGTGATTGTTTTCGTACCATTCATCTTTGAAATATTTTAAAAACAACTTCATTTTTGTGGAAGTTGGTGCAGCATTTAGAATACTATGCCAGGCTTGAGACATGGCAGAGGGTGGCAACAATACGAAATGCGAGCACATCCTTACAATCTTTCGTGCACACTTGTCGTCACTTGAAGGTCTTTTCACTCCAGCAATTTTCAGTTTATTTGCCTTTCGCCAGATGGCTTTATTAAAACGCTGATAGCATCCAGATATATTGGCGTCTGGAAAACTGGCCCGAACGGCGTTGATTTGGGCTGTTTCATAATCACATTTGTATGATTTAATTACTACGGACAGGTTCTGTTTTATCGGGTTAAATCATCTTTTGTATGTTTTTTTCCGTCTTATATTACTTAGGGAATACATTTACGGTTTACCTACGGTCTTCTGATCAGAAAATATATCTAAATGGATTATGTATAGCTGACGAAAGGGGCGTGGCGAAGATTTAAATGTGCCGTCACCACTGTAGCTGCATGATGTTGACGATTTGATTGCCGTTATGGCACTTTCAGAACAAATCATAATTATTTTTTCCCGATCACCATCCTCATACACATTGAAATTATCAGGAATTTGTATCGGTATTTTCACGTCTTCAATTCTCTTGAAAGCAGGGGAATCCGTGCCCAAGTAGTTTTTTTCTCGTTCTGTATAACGTACTTTTTACAGAAGAAAAAGTTGGGATTTCGATTATAGGAAAAAATTGGTTAGTGTCGATAAATTTTTGCACCATTCCGTCATAAATTTGTTCAACAGGGCGTAAGTTGATGCATACTTCTCGCTTGATATCGTCCATCAGCTGTGTGACTTTAATTTTATTACGATCCGGTGTGCATGTATGCTTGCTTTCGCGTTTTATCTTGCGTTCATCCTTTGTTAGCGTTGCAGTTGCAGAACATACATCTCTATTTGTACACTTCCATCGAGAAGTACCATTTTGATTAGTTTTACCATCTTTGGTCAACATGTATTTACCTCTCAATACTAAAAGTCTCATGTTTTTTTTTATTTTTACTAAAATAAATAGTTTTAAAGGGATTCATGTCGCATAAACAAATTATGAATTATGATTTAAATATAATCTTGACAAAGCAGATACTTCTAACAGTGACATTGGCTGACTTTGACAATCAACGTTATCTAAAGAGGTTTTGCAGTAACTACTAAGTGCCTATAGAAACCAGTCATGTTTCGGTATTACGGCAGAGGTTTTACTCATACTAATTATGGAGAAAAAGCTGCACTTTTAGATGGATTCAAGCCGCTTTGCATGGTGATAAATAAACGATTTTTTCCGAGGAAATCAAAATTTTACCCCTTAGGAGGCCGAGAATAAGCGAGGCCAGTAATAATGCAATTTTGAAAAAAATATGTCAATTGAAAGAAAGTTCCGTAAATTACGGGAAAAAATTTGTATTACGTAGAAAAAAAAAAGATTTTTTCGTAACACACTAGTAAACACTTTAGTAAAAATAAAATTAAAACAAATAATGAAAAATAGTTACATTAGTGTTCAATATTGAAAAAAAAAAAATTATTTTCTCTTGTGTTCTTGAAAACCGCATCAAGATCGGACAAGTAATTTCTGAGAAACAGCTATATGTAGGTTAGCTGTTACGTACCTAAGAATATTCATATGAATAAAAGCAATCTAATTTCACCAAGCTGGTGGTGGATGGTAACTATATCCGGCACCAGAAAAGTTCTAATAATATATATAAAAAAACTCTTGTTCCGGTCAAAAAAGCACCGCTGTGCAAACCATTCACGATATGTGTGGACCTTTCAATGCTAACTTGAACGATGCATATATAATGAAACGAATAATATCTGATGTAAACGGTTTATGTAAGCTACTAAAATCCGGTGATATAGAGTAGATCGCGGGTTACGCGACATTGTAAGCGATTTGGAAAGCAAGGGACTCAACGTGTTAATGTCTACCTTAAAAGGAAACAGAGCACAGCAATCAAGCTGTGCTCTGTTTCCTTTTAAGAAGAACCTTAGAAGCTAACAAATCGCGGATCGTTACTAAAGTAAGAGGGGTAATAGAATCTGTTCACGGAATACTGAAACAAATATATAAATTACTAGATAAAAAGTCGAAAGTGAAATTCTACATAATATTGGTACAATATGCAGGATTGAGTGTTTCTTAAATAACCAATATGGAAAGACCTTGCTTAGTGATATAAGTAACACTGATTTGAAGACACATTTAAAGACTAAATCTGATATTTCAGTTAATAACATGGCACAGTTATTTATGCAAATGGATGGAAACGAAATAAAGCTTTATTTAACCATAAATCAAGTAAAGACTTTTTGGACTTGTAGGAAACAGAACATGAAAGAATATAAAAATGCCAAAGCGATATGAAGATTATTGTATAGAAAATGATGAATTTCAAGATGCGGATATAGCATATAGTCTACTAAGTGATGCAGAACCACAAAGCTTTGAAGAAGCAATTCAAGATGATGAATGGAAACTATCAGTTGATAAATTAAACCTCTTGAAAATTTAGAAGCTTGGTATGATGCGACTCCACTCGAAGGAAAGAAAGCAATTGGATATTTAGACTTAACTCTCTGAAAAACTTCACTACGGCTCTCTACATCGCCTATAAGTTATCATTTTTATCATAAGACCGCGGATCCCGTACCTTTTGTAGACCAAGCGATTTGGATCAAAACCCACGATGAAGAAAGGGCATCTTTGCACCGCAACGGCCGCGGGTGGCGTCGCGTCCCAGCACGTAAACCCGTCGAACGTGGGTGGGCACCATTGAGCGCCATCTGTTGTTAAGAAATTACATTACAAACACTTCGTCTTGGCTCATCTAGTGGACCAAGATCCCTGGGCCGCCAGGTGTTACATATTTTTGAAGTAACGAAATTTTCAGAATGGGTACAAGAATGGGTATACGCATATGCGTGTACGAGTACCTACTCTAGAGCTTGGCTAGGCGACCCGTTTACAGGAATCTGAAATTGGACAAAAACATACCTAACTTTATTTGATTTTGAAGTAACGATTTTTATATAAGTTATAGGGAAAAATCTTATTTCGTCGATATTTGATATTGCCAGGCATTTTCTGTGGGTTAAAATTTCTCCCATACGCTTTTAAAGTACTAAAATAACTTTACCTACTTGTTTTTGAAGTGTTAATGTTTTATTATAATGATCAGGGGATTATATTAATACCTTCTGTGTAGAGCCAGACCGATCCCATTGGCCAAAGTTAAACATTCTCCCAGACACAGTTAAAGTTTGTACTGAAAAACTTATTTCCGAAAGTTTTTTATATTATGAAGTGTTAAATGGTGTAAATAAGCTAAGGAGACTATTTAATTACCCTTTGTGGCCAGCCGGACCAATCTCAAGGGCCCACACACACTCCTAGACATGGTATTTTTTGAGTTTTCAATAAACCTCCAAAACAATTATGAAACTTACCTTTGAAGCGCTAAATTGAATACTTTAATGCCAAGGCGACTATTTTAAAACTCTATTTAGTCAGCCAGACCAAGTCCAAGGGCAAAAAATCCTGCCAGACACAATTATTATCATTTTTTACAGTTTTCAATTAACCTTCAAAAACAAGTTAAGTGCTATGGAACTTTCATAATAATCATAATCACAATAATTTATTCGAAAAACCATTTTACACGTTAAAATTAAATGCTTATATCCTAACTATCATCGACGAGTACTCAAGGTTCCCGTTTGCCTAACAATGCCGCGACCTATGGGTACAAACAGACAGTCAGTCATCAAATGCTTGAGAGATGTGTTCTATTACTTTTGGCGCTCTGGCATACATCCATTCAGCCTGGGGAGGGGAACTGAGTTCATGTCTCAGGAATTTAAACAATTTCTGTCTTCTTATGGCGTCGCTTCTAGTAGGACAACTCCCTACAATCCCACCAGCGACTAAATGGGACTCCATGGAAAGCAATCTAACTTTCGCTAAAATCTCAGCAAATGGAAACTAGTAACTGGGAACAAGTACTGTCTATTGCTCCCCATTCAATTCGCTCTCTGTTATGTACTGCAACTAACGAAACGTCCCATGAGCGATTATTTTTTCACACCAGGCGATCCCCAACTGGAGAATCGATCCCTTTTTGGCTGATGTCTCCGGGTCCAGTGCTTATGAAGAAAAACGTAAGAGCTTCAAAGTACGACCCAATTGTAGAAGAGGTAGAATTGCTCCATGGAAATCCGTCTTATTCATGCGTACGTTTGCCTGACGGACGAGAAATGAGAATCCACCGTGTCCAACAGACAGTTAGCTCCGCTACCTCCAGAAGAACCAGAAGAATCCTCAGAAAATCGTAGCCACGAGGATTCTGAATATTCCACCGCGGAGTCTGACAGTGATCATGCTGGTGCAAACCCCGAGATCGACACCGCCCAGCCAGGCATATAACCTTTTTGTCGCTCTATGCGTGAAAGGCGACCTCCGGCGTATCTCGGAGATTACGCGAGCAAATAATTAATGATATGGGAGTTTACTTCGCTGGTGGAGGTGAATGTAGTATACTCCTTTCCATTGTCTTTGGTTCCGCATTCGACGTTATCATTGTCATTTTCTATTGTCAAACTGTGCCTATGTGTTTTGGTGAATAAAGCCAAGATTTTTGTTGGCCCCTGGCTTTAATTGCATGTATTAAGATCAAAATTCTAACCCACTTCCAGATGACCTACAAACTTGATATTTAGCATAAAGATCGATTATTACGCGTTTACAAAGGAAAAAATCCAATAACTTTGAAATGATAACTAAAACCTAATAATTAGTGTTTAAAAAATACTGCACGATCCAGTTTCACCGAGTTGGCCCTATAATACGTTCATTCTAGATATTTTCGCGGCAAAGTTAAGGATCAAGATTTGGCACTAGGGAAAGAGCAACAACTGCAGAAGAGTTGATTCACACTGATGTGTGCGGTCCTTTCATAGATCATCATCATCATCATCATTTCAGCCGATAGACGTCCACTGCTGGACATAGGCCTCCCCCAAGGCGCGCCACTCAGACCGGTCCTGTGCACCTCGCATCTACCGCGTTCCCGCGACCTTTACAAGGTCGTCACTCAATCAATCTTGTTGGAGGCCTACCGACAGCTCGTCTACCGGTTCGCGGACGCCCGTCCAGGACTTTCTTGCCCCATCGGCCATCAATCCTGCGAGCAATGTGCCCCGCCCACTGCCACTTAAGGTTCGCAATTCTTCGGGCTATGTCGGTGACCCCAGTTCTACTGCGGATATCCTCATTTCTGATTCTATCACGCAGAGAAACCTCAAGCATAGCCCTCTCCATTGCCCTCTGGGTGACCTTGAGCCTTCTTATGAGGCCCATCGTAAGCGCCCACGTCTCGGAACCATAAGTCATCACTGGCGACACACACTGGTCGAAGACTTTCGACTTGAGACACTGTAATTTGGACGAAAAGACACTGCGAAGCTTCCCGAACGCTGCCCAGCCGAGTCGGATTCGACAATTGATCTCTTTCTCGAAGTTGGACCTACCTAACCTTACCTTACCTTTCATAGATCATCATCATCATCATCATTTCAGCCGAAAGACATCCACTGCTGGACATAGGCCTCCTCCAAGGCTCGCCACTCAGACCGGTCCTGTGCTACTTGCTTCCACCGGTTTCCCGCAACCTTCACGAGGTCGTCGCTCCATCTTGTTGGAGGCCTACCGACAGCTCGTTTCTTTTTCATAGATAGTATCTCCAAATTAAAATACTACGTATTATTCAAGAACAACTAATGGAGCCATCGCATGGTCTACTTCTTCAGAAATAAATTTGAAGTCAAATTACTTCAAATGCTGTGTAGTAATATAGGTTAATCAATTAAACGCACAGTACGACTGCTCAGAGATAACTGTTTATTTGACATTCTTTATGGCTTCAACCATATTTTCTCAAACATGCAATGAAATATTGATATTATGTTCTTCTTATTAGCCTTAGCCTGGGAAGTATCACGTTTCAGGCGCGGCTAGACAATTGGCTATGGGTGAAAAATGACAATGTGCTCGATAATTTTTTTATGGATAGGAATAACCTTCCGTATAAAGAGAAAAAAATCTCAGAATTTTCCGTGCCGTAGATTTCGCGTAAAAAAAAGAAATTGATTTTGTGTTATGACGATTGAAATAAAGGTGTTTCCTTGGTCCAAGTATGAAGCACAGTAGTGCTTCATACTTGGACCAAGCAAAAAAAAAAGTGTTGACACTATTGACATTATTGATTTTTTCAAGAAGTATCTTGAAAAAATCAATAATGTCAATAGTGTCAACACTTTTTTTCAAGACGTAGTGCTGCATACTTGGACCAAGGAAACACCTTTATTTCAATCGTCATAACGCAAAACCAATTTTATATTTTACGCAGAATCTACGGCACGGAAAATTCTGAGATTTTTTTCTCTTGATACGGAAGGTTATTCCTATCCTTAAAAAAATAATCGAGCACATTGTCATTTTTCACCCATAGCCAATTGGTCTATAATTAAATTTCATACGAACATTGCAGGCCTAGGCCGGCAAGTCACTTTTTTTTTAAATTTCCGTATGATATATTTGTGACACAGCATCTTGGCATTCCGCCATTTAAAAAAAACTAAGCATCTTACAGTCCGAAATGTACCTATGTGTTTTATTCTTTTTGGGTATAAGTAATGCGATAGCTTAAATTTATAAAGCTTAATTGTTTTCTTGTATAAGATTCGTATATCCACCGATCTAATGTAACTACCGATCAAAAATAGATGGTATTCATTATCATGACAATTTTGTTTGATTGAAAAGAGGTTTTTTATAATTTTGATTGTCAATAATGAATGACAAGTAACGTTCCACAGGTCTATGCTAAGGATTCGTTCAGAAACATGCTTACGCAATGTTCGAATCGTATGATACGTGTTATTTTTTTCTTATTCACCTATAATTTCTCAAGTAATATTTTTTTTGATTTACAGATTTTTATTTATTCATTTCATTGCATGTTTGAGAAAAGCACTATACATACATCGGCGGGGAACGGAAGTTGTCGGCCTCGTAACTATCCGGCCTCATTTCGTTCGGCCGTATATAATACTCGGCCTGCAACTTCCTCCTTCCCGGCCTCTGTAGTAATGTACTATTATAAGCATGCTAAACTACTTACTCTTACATTTCCTTAAACATAGGACACCTTATTTTTAATAAACTATTTTCATTACTAACCTAACAATCAGCCATAGATAAGGCCTTATTATTTAGCCTTTTTTTTTTAAAGTAACGTTACATTTTATTTAGGTAGGTGTACTACAGGTACCAATAGGTACTTACATAGAAAGAAAATGTATATGTAAAATTCTTAGTCTATTTTTTGAGGTGATAACGTCTCATAAAACGACGAACGCCGGCTGCGTGCCCGAAACCTTCAAATACTGAGTTGTCAATTGCCTGTTGAGTAACTTCACAAATGCGACTTATCAATTTTAGTTGTTTACACGCTCTAAGACTTAATAAGTTGTTACACTGCACATTGAGAACTTTGTTTTGTCATATTATTATTATGACTCAGTACCGGTTCAAAGTACCCATGTACCCAACTACTGGCAATTTAGACCTGACTAGACAACTTTATCATTCTTTAAAAGACTCTCCTGAAAACCTGCCTCCTGAAACGCCTTTAATGACATAACTGACGCGTCCGCTCCACTATCTAGTCAAATCGATACAACACGTCAACAAGGCCTTATGTTTGAAAAATAAAAGTTACTAACAAATCAAGAATTTCTTACTGGAAACCGGGTCGGCCTTGTGCACTATGCTATAATGTATCCCTGTGAGTGTGGGTGACGTTCAGGAACCCTCCCATCAGCCATAAGGTTTAAAGAAATGCAGGCGGGCCCCTAAATACAAGACTTGTGTTTCCACATCAAATTGTTACTGACGTATCCAACGGTTACAAGATTTTGCTTAGCTTCTATTGGCCGAATTTACGAAGTCTCCTTGGAAACTATCAACAATATCTGCGCCATATCTGCGCCGTGTCGCGAGTTCGGTGTTTTTATTTTGACATTATTATGTTTCCATGTAAATATGATGTAAATGTATATAATTTTTATTCAATTATTTAGTGTAAGTTTTTTCTTCTTTTAAAATATATTAAATAGTTGTATACAATTTTTTTACAAGTATCTGTTGCCCCCAATACGTGGTGCGCTGTTGTGTCTGCAGCAGGGCCTTTTTATCAAAAAAAGAACTCCATATACACCAGGGACGCACGCATCAAGTACGTATTTTACCCACCTCATCCACCCCTAATGTTACAAACACAAGGTCCCCTTCACCATCTCCCAGCCATACAGTTCCTTTCCATACTCACCGGCCAGCTGAAACGATCTACTTCTTTGATAAAACGCATACCGCGCGGTGCCCGTTCCACTGTATCAGAAGCATTAACCACCACTTTAAATTTAAATTAATAAAACCGTTCAAAATAATAACACAAACTCCTGGTATGTATGATCTTTTAACTTTCTCTTTCAACATTCTACATGTTTCCGAACAGAGTAACATTTCCCTGACGCGAAAAATCAAAAATAATATCATTTCTAACGCCATTCCTAGCCCAACTCAACCATCAATATCTCGCAGAAAGAAGTATGATTTGCTCAGAAAGGTCGAGGAGAAAATTCACGATGGAGACCTCAAAGGCGCGACGCGTCTCTTATATTCTCACGCTGCTCTTGCACCTGACAAACCGGAGACCATAGCTGCTCTACAATCAAAACACCCCCCAGGCCCTTCCTCTCCCTTTTTCGTCGACCCCCCGTCTGAGTCAGCTACCTGTCTCCCACGCCTCAGAACGAGACATAGTGGCAGCCCTCGCTTCTTTCCCCAAGGGATCGGCGTCCGGTCTGGATGGCATCTCCCCACAACACCTAATAGATCTCGCCGGCCACTGCACTGGAGTGGCCGGTGAAAATCTGATCTCCGCCCTTACCAAACTTATGAATCTTATGCTCCTGGGAGATGTATGTCAGGACGTGACGCCGGTCATATATGGGACAAATCTCATCGCGCTTACAAAAAAGGATGGTGGCGTTCCCTTTAGGCGTGCCAGGAGAGATTCGTATTAAATCAGTTGAGTTTTAGGCCAGAATCTGTTGACGTCAGATTGGCTATTGGTCTGTTTCTGAATAAAACAGTTTCGACATACGACTTATGATATGGTAGTCACTTTCTTTTTAAACTATTTTCTGAGTAGTTCAGATTCGGATAAGGTCCCGTGACATGACAGTACTACGTCGGATTGGTAATAAGTTGGATTCGGACTTATGCAGTTTCTTATCTCATCCGATTAGCAACGATTCGATTAAGATATTGAACAGATTATTTTAATGAATGAATTCTGGAAATAACACTTTCTTATTAGGTCAGATTCTATGTATATTTAATTTTAAAAAGGCCAGGTACAATTAGCAAGTAAAAAATACTGCGAACTTCAACTACATCATATATACTCGTTATAAATTCATACAGATATTTGAGATACTGGCCACTTTAAGATTAAACATGATAAAATAATGAATGGGTAGTTCTTAATGACAATGTCACATTAATGTCTGTACTGTAAGTCATATAAATTGTGCTGTAAGTTCAAGAGAAGTTTTTATTATGGAACATAAAGACATAAAAATAGTTAAAACTGCTAAAGATCGGCCCTGCATACCATTAAACGGATATAAATATTGCTTCAATGTCAAAAACAAAAAAACAGAGACATTAAACTTTAGATGCAATAACAGAGATTCGTGTAGTGCTTCTTCCATGATTTTTGCAAAAATCATTTAAAAAAAATAATGGCAGAAAAACATTTTTTTATCGATAAAATATCATCACGTTTCATCCCTGTTCGCTTGTGCACTTTATCCCGGGATACACTGTATACTTTATGCAGACACCTCGATGTTGTCCTCATGTTGGTTATTTATAGGTTTTGCTAGCCTTTCCCGAGACTTTGTCGTGGAATTAGAATTTGTGTACCCGATGATACCATACCATATATGTACACCATACCATACCACACCATACCACCAATTATAACATACCATATACCATACCATACAACCACACCATACCATACAACCATACCATATACCATACAACCATACCATACCATATACCATACAACCATACCATACCATATAGCATAACATACCATATACCATATAAGGAAGAACAAACAAACACACTGGCCCATATCTATCTATACTTCAATAAAAGGGTAATTATCTGTTTGTTAGAGTTAATCTCCGAAACAACTGAACCGATTTGAATGCAGTTTTCAAAGATAGAGCGTCATTCGGACGGAACTACATAACTATACTTAAGCTATGTTTGATTAAAATCAGATATCGGAAAGAAATGTCGGCATTTTTATATTCCACGCAGACGAAGTCACGGGACACAACTACTACTACTACTACTGCAGCCTATTTGCGTCCCACTGCTGGGCACAGGCCTCCTCTCATCACGAGAGGGTTTGGGATATAGTCCCCACGCAACTAGTTTATAATATTACTATGGACAGAGACAATGTAATTATATAAGACTGTCAATCTCCTTACATTACGGCGTACATCAGAAATAGCCACGGAGCTTCAACTTTTCATACTTCGCCATCTAGATGAACTCCATGAACAAGAGTTCAAATTTATATGCAGGCTAAGTAGCCTGCATATAAATTTGAACTCTTGTTGTTGTGCCTAGTCTTGTAGTTGTGTAATTGTGGTTGTGCCTAGGTAGGCAGAGACATCTATTATCGCATTGAACACTTATTTTGGGCGCTGATTTGTTTGAAGGTTGTCCTTCTAAGTTTACCTTATTTTTCTATGTTTTGGATATCCAAATATACAAAATTTCATTTAAATCGGTCCAGCCGTTTAAGAGGACTAGGGTGACAAACTCACGTACAGAAGAACAATTCATACTCTGAATGTTTCTCGTTTATAATCTTGTTTAAATATAATTTTGACAATATAAAAGCAAAATAAGATGTTGAACGGCCTTTAACACATTCCGTGTCCCCATATAAAATGACAGCACAATCTCACAAGTCCAACTGACGTATGTATACGTATCTTAGTATGAAGCAGTGACTCCATAGTGGGACCATGGACTTGTGAAAAAAAGCTTCATGTCCCCACATTGGGGGCCTTCGGACAGGGAACGTGTTAACATTAACTTATTGAAAAAAAAAACTTTGGGGTAAATTTCCCGACACTGGTATCACTACCCGTTTGACATCCCTTTGACAGCCATGAATATTGCTATCTTTGTCTAGCGTCAATTCGGCGTATTCGTAGCATACGAGTAGGAAAGAGATAGGCACAGACTACAAAAGTAGAAGACAAACTGCCTTATAAGCTATGACAGGGCAAGAAGCCCAAGATAAGCCACTTAGAAATCATGGGATGTGAATGCTATGCACATGTTCCAAAGTATAAAAGCAAGAAGCTTTGCTTTTTCAAAATATATATATCAAGGGCTTGCTGATAGGCTACGAAAACGATGACGGTTATCGTATATGGGATGGAAACAAGACGCAATGATCTAGAGACATAACTTTCCAAAGTGATATCGAGTTTCGGATCAGAGCTGATACATCTATACCGCCTACAGCTATAAGATCAGAAGGAGATGATCTGCGACAAGCTCCTACTGTAGAGAAAGTAATCATAAATATGCCCTAGAGGGAGCGTTTAAAGCGGATTATGATCACGTTCATGAATTTGATGTATCAACAGCGTTTTTAAATAAAGATGAAAAGGAGTCTCAAAATAAAGAGAACAATGTCCGTGCCATGTCCGTGCACTTTTTGCAGTAAGTACATCAGTTGTAGTGGACAACGACACCATCATAAATATGGATTCGATGACATATTGTATCAGCGAATGCTTGTGTTGAAAAATCCGTACTAGTACTGGTACGAGAAAAAATATTAAGTTGAACCTGTACGAGGAATTCGGAAGTGTGAATGATGATGAGTTGATGAAAAGTGACATGCATTTATTTATTTAATTTAGGCACAGGAACAAGTAACAAACAAATTACAGATTTGATGCTTATTTTAAAAGTAACCTAGTGCTATGCCTGCCACTCGATTACAACCGTGCACGGCATTCGAATGACACCATTAAAAATACATTAACTTATTACATGTTACATATAACACTGAAAATAAAGATGAAAAAAAACTAGGATGTATAGTTAGTAAAATGTTTTTTTCGGCCTCATACAGAAATGGGCCAATTTTCCGATGGAAAATATCAATATTACTGGTCTCTTTTGATACATTATTGTACATCCTTACCATACGTATATAATATACATTATTTCTAGAAAATGGTACAGAAAAAAGTTGTGGTATGCGACTGAGTCTTGTAGCTTTTAATACGAAGTGGGATAATAGATCAGCGGAGTCAATTTTGTTATTGATTTTTGTATGTGCTGTAGCCAGATCATTTATTATGTGTCGTCATATTTCAAGGGACTGGTAATTAAAGTCTTTAAACGCAACTCATAAGTTGAAAGTGATTTGCGCAAACCGAATTGACCATTGCATAAAAACAGACGGAATAAGAGTACTTGTCGAACATACTTAGATTATTGCCTATTGTATGTGAAACATCTGGCAATCATTACCAGTCTACATGCTGTATATGATGGGTATGAGGATAGTGACTACACCAAACGTAGTGAACAACTAGTAAATAAAAAGTAACTTAGTATTTACATAACTATACACGGTGTTCATGTTGATATGCGTTAACTTCGGCATAGTACTTGGGACATTAACAGAAACTATATCGTAAATGAATTTTAGTTGATATCGAAAAAAATATTTTTTTGCGTTTTCATACAAAATAATTAAATATTGCCATGACGACTAATGCATAAGGCCCTTTAGAGTTAGACAAAAGTTACTGTCAACTGACTGGTTGTAATGATTTCGTAAATGACATATCCATATAAAATGACAGAAGGAATTGAAAATTCTTATACGACATATCACAACGAGTTCGAGATAGGGTCCTGTCACAGTTTCATAATTGTCATACTGACGTGACACAAAGTAAATAGCAAAACATCAAACGAACTCATTATTTTCACCTCCTTGTTATGCACAAAGGAGATTTGGAAACTATTTCTTATAAAAAAATAAAAGCAAATTATTAAGTAGATTAATTTTACACTGGTTAAAAGTACATCAGTGATTAAATTAAGATCTTTAATATTAAAAGAACGGTGTTAGCAAGCACCGTGGTTTCTTGGAGAAATTAACTTAATTAGGTCTGAAGACTGTTCCCTTAAAATTAACGCATATATCATGAGCACCCTGTATAAGCATAATATTTACTAAAAATAAAAACTATAACAACATTCCTTCTAAAAGTTCTAGATGCCCATAGCACTGGCGGCGTTACCTCTCTGCATTGCTAAGGAAATCATTTGCTTACTTCTCGCAAATGAAGCGCCAGGTCTTGGGTTACCAGCAGACCAGGGACCCAGTCTCAACCGCGAGAGCCGCAAACTCGTATTTATTTATTTTGAGCCTCTGGGCCTGGGTAGCAGCAGCGCCGTCTTGTGAGCGAGTGGCATGGATGTGAGTAAGACACAGCGAACGTAGTTTGGAATGTAACACACGTTACATTCCAAACCAAATGCCCTCCCCAATTTCCAAGGCAACAAGGCGGGGTCACCTTGGTGCCTTGGAAATTGGCGCTTGGCACCATCCCTGGCTAATGAAAAATACTTTTTTTCCTATGGCAATCGGTGAGACCATTTCTGCCACTGACTCACGATCTTTTATTTCACAAAAATAGACATCAGACATAAAACACGAATTTAGACTTGAGTACTTCTTCTATATTAATACATAAATATAACACTACATAAAGATATAAAATAAAAAATAAAAAAGATTTTGGAGTATATAAAACAGAAGTAGGGAATAAGGATAATACCGTACAATAAATTATATTACTATCCGATATAAATGAAGTACCGATATTTAAACGTAGTAGTAAGTGATAGATACTATATATATAGATAGATAGGGTTGAAACCAGCCACACTGTATGGAGGTAGGAAGAGGAACGTGGAATGAGATAGAAAGGATGAAGTCAGAACGATCACGGAGAGGACAGGAAAATAAAATATCATCCAAGCCGCATTCACACAATGAAGAGTCCCGGACATGGATTTTGGCAAGGTGAGTTGGAGAGCAGCAGTGGCCCAGTCGCATACGGCTTATAATGGAAGGATGACGACGATTAAAGCAAATCCAAGTTTTGGGCAAAATGTGGGAATGCATTTTATGAAATTTGGAACTCTTGGAACGTGATGTACGTTCCAAAGGCAAGCCGTGTTGACATAAGAGATTTATGAGGAAGAGCTAGAAGAGGGACTCAGTCCAAGATGCATATAGCACGACACAACCTAGAAGGCGCGCGGCGAAGCACTTAAGCCGTTGATGCATATGCATATGCATTGCATAATCCACGCGCCTCTAAGTTGTGTAAACCTGTAATTCACTCACCGTTGGTGTCCTCCGGCTGCAGCTTATATATTGTACTGTGACTGACATTCTGCGAGAAACACTCTTCAATAAGTTTCTTGAGCCACTTTATCTTCGTATCAAAATCGTCGGATGTTTGATTTGAATTTTGCATTTCTAGTTGCTAAGTTTTCACATTTTTGTTATGTTCGCAGTACCGTTGCGGAGAGGACAAAATTCACGCACGACCCGTCGGCGACATCTAAAAGTATAGATAAAGATATTTCGTTATCTCTGGTACTCAATTGTTTGTTTGTGTAGGTAACCTAAATCCCACCTAAAACAACGCGTAGGAAGGAACCTACTATGTTTGTAAATTTCTATATTTATACACAAAAATCGATTAATCTGATGAATAAATTATCAATATATACTTAATTTTTCAAGTGAGACTTCAAATTAAAACAATGTCTGCAATGTCTTTACTACGTACTCAAATAAAATACTGACACTTTCGTTATCTAAGGTAAATTTCGTAAAGTAGGTATGATAAATTATCATGCCTAATCTTTGTGTTTGAAAATAATTTACCTATTTAGTGTTTTATTTTTGAGATAAGTGAATAAATCCAAGGTAAACGGATACACCAGTAGAGGTTCTGGCCTCTAATATCCAATTCCTCGAATGTTTATTTAGCTCATCAAACGAAGACAAAAATTTGGCTCGAAGGGGAAATAATATATGTATAAGCGAATTTTGGTATAATTGTAGGAAAAGGTGCCTTTAACAACATACTAAAAGTACGTAAGAAACTTTACCTTACATTGTGCATTTTTTGCATACGTTTTGTCCTCTATTTATACTCAATGGTGTTTAATAGTGCATTACAGACCTAGGGTGGTGAATTCGTAAATGTCCCAGATCGCAGGTTTCTGTGGCCCGAACCGAAGGTGGGCTTTACGAATTACCACCCGTGGTTTGTCAAAAGTTTTACGTCTTGCCTTGGCCAAGAAGTGAGATTTTCTCTCCGCGTAGCGGGCAGAAAATCCCACTTTACGGCCAAGGGTGATGTAAAAGATGTTACATTTCACTAAAGTATTACCTATCATGGACCCTGTCAGGGTGCAGCAAAGCATTAAAAACTAGATATTAAATACTAGGTACCTACATACTCGTACTATACATTACTTTTTTGCTCAGCAGTGGGACAAAAGAGGCTCCTTAATAATAATAATAATAATGTTTTTTTTTTGCCTACCCTCACTTTTTCTGTGGACTTGTGTTTATAGTTACTGAGACTTTAAAATTACTTTAAAATATTTATAATAGTTTGTCCTTACGTAAATTCGGTGTCATCTGTGTTATTAATGTCAAAATAATACGTGGAAGTGTTTGCAATAAGAACTATTGCGATCATAAAAAGTAATTCAAGAATAACTTCGACATAACCTTCAAACTTTAAGTGCTTGTGAAAGTTACGACGTATTAGACATTGATATATCGAAATGGCCCTTTGATTAAAGTGTAAAAACGCGTTGCCTAAACCAGACAGTCAAAATCCTAAAATAAATTGTGGTGGATGTGATAGGTTGATATGTGTAAAGTGCAGTGGATTGCTTGCTACCGAGTTAAGGGTTGTGGTGCTTCAGGCGCCTACTTTGAAGTACCTGTGCCCAGATTGTGTGTTAGGTGTTCGTCAGCTGTCAGCCTTAAGAAAGCAAGTGGATGAGTTAAAGGCGGAAATTGAAATTCTGAAACAAAATCAGAGTCACCAAATCGGATTGGAAACTATTGTCAGTGAATTAGAGGACCGCAATAGGCGAAGTGCTAATGTGATAATTTTCTGTGTCCCAGAAATACAGGCGGCCAGTGATGTGTCAGTTGAGGCTCGCAAGCACCATGACCAAGGACTGGTACAGAGTATTTTGGCGGACCTACCTGATGCAGAGGTGCCCCTCGCTATGATCCGTTTAGGCAAGCCACAGTCTAGTGACCGTCCACGCCCAATAAAGTTGATATTTTCAAGTAGACCAGCTGCCATGAAAATATTAAAAAACAGAAAGAACTTGAAAACAAAGGAAGTTAATATTAAAAATGACCTGACTGCATACCAACGTGAGTACCTCAGGAAGCTGCGAGCCGAGCTTAGTGGCAGGATGGAAGCAGGTGAGACCGATCTTGTTATTAAGTACATAAATGGGAAACCGACAATAGTGAAATCAAACCAGAGCAGTGAAAGCATAAAAAACTAAGCACAAATTGTTTCACACAGCTACCCCTTTTTTACACGAATCTGGCGTCCATAATGGCTAAACGAGATTTATTCCTAGTGGAAATAGACAAGTTGAAACCTACTTTTATCATAATAACTGAGACTCACTTGAAACCGTCCATACCTAACTCTCTAGTGGATATCAAAGGGTATATCCTATTTCGACACGATAGAAGTACTGGCAGGGGGTGGGGAGGGGTAATCATATATGTAGCAAATATGCATCAAAATGTTCCAATCTTAACAGAACTTCGCCCAGATTTATAATAATCAACACAATGTGGAAGCCCTATGGGTAAATGTTTCTTATGGAACCTTCAACCTCCTTCTTGCGGGTGTGTATCGACCTACCCATTATACTTTTGAAGAATCTCATAAAGTTTTATTTGATACAATTAAAAAATCTTCAACAACCTGCAAGTGTGTGCTTCTCATTGTAGGCGATTTCAATTTACCGAATATTACATGGCCTATACAAACATTTACTGGGTATAACACCTTACATGAACAATTTGTGGAGGTTCTGGAGGATACCAATTTGTGTCAACTAGTGGTGGAACCAACACGTAAAAGGAATAATGAGGAATCTCTTTTAGATTTAATACTTTGTAATGAAAATGACCTTTGTACTGATGTCATCCATCATCCGCCGATTGGAAAAAGTGATCATATGGTTCTCCTCACCACACTGCAGTTTCAGATGCATCAGCCTCAAAGAATGTCAAACAAACCACAACGAAGAGATTTTTTCAATGCTGACTATGACCTAATAAGCTCAACACTGTCTAATAGAACTTCCTCAGAATTTAATACAGCTCAATTCGCTTGGGATGACCTTAAAAACACAATACAGAAAGTTATAGCTAATCAGGTTCCAATAAAACGCAATTCAACTAAATACAAAAGCAAGAAACCGTGGATTGGAACGAATATCATAAAAATGACGGAACAGAAATTGATAAAGTGGAGAACATATAGACTAGATAAAACTCCTGAAAATTATGAGCAGTATAGAAAACTCAACAACAAAATAATTAATGAAACCAGGAAAGCAAGAATGAAGTTCGAGGAAAACGTAGTTTTCAGTGGCCCTAAACGATTTTACAGTTGTATACGACAAAGCTTAACTTCAAAGGTTTCTGTACCACCACACGATAGAAAGAACTATCAAAGATGATACTACTCAGTCGGTAGTCAGCTGTAGTAAGAAGGTTGCGGATATTTTTGTAAGGCAGTTTCAAAAATCCTTTGTTCAGGAACCGGATACAACAGCAATCTCACCAGTTAATCTCCCAAGAGTACTGAACTCCTTAGAATGCATTGACTTTTCTTCGGATGCAGTTGAGAAAACTATACAGACTTTTAAAGACGACTCTGCTATAGGGCCCGATGGTATTCCTGCACTCTTACTGAAAAAATGCAGCAGAGCTCTTAGTGAGCAGCTATCCCGTATAATGACACTATCTTTTGAAACTGGACTATTACCTGATGATTGGAAGGAAGCTACGGTTACACCCATATATAAAAAAGGAGACAAATTGGTAGCAGCTAATTATCGCCCAATAAGTCTGACGTGCATTGCATGTAAGGTTATGGAAAAAATCATGCTGAGCAATGATATTAGAAAATTCTTGTCAAAGGAAAACATTATTATGGATGAACAACACGGCTTTATTCCAGGACGATCTACTGTTACAAATTTACTGTGTTGCCTTGATTATTTGACAAAGAATTGGGATGAGCGTAACCCAACTGATGTAGTATATTTGGATTATGAAAAAGCATTTGACCGTGTACCCATAAAGCGGTTGCTATACAAGCTTGAGCACCACGGTATTCGGGGCAATCTCCTCAAATGGATTAAAGATTTCCTTAGTAATCGTGTTATGAAAGTCAGAGTAGGTGAAGAACTCTCGGAACCCACGACAGTCCTCAGTGGGGTTCCCCAAGGGTCAGTTCTTGGACCAATCCTGTTTGGAATTTTTATCACTGATCTAAATGCTATTATCCAATCAAAGCTATCGCTCTTTGCCGATGATACCAAAATAATGGGAAACCCACTTATTACACATGATATAATACAGGAAAACCTGAACCGCATTGTACAATAGACCAAGAATTGGCTTATTACCTTGAATGCTGATAAATGTGCAGTTCTTCATATAGGCCGAACTAATCCCCAATTACAGTATGCTATAGAGAATAGAGAGCTTCAAAAAGTGGTTAACCAATGGGACCTTGGAGTTACAGTGACACAAAACCTAAAGTGGGATATCCATATACTTCAGATGACAAAAAGGGCTAATTCTCTTACATACCTAATACGAAAAACATTCACGAAGATAGATAAGGCGTTATTTATGAAACTATATAAAACTTACATCCGACCTCTTCTTGAATATGCATATCAAATCTGGAGTCCTTACTTTCAAAAGGATATTATTATGCTTGAGAAAGTCCAAAGGCGTGCAACTAAAATGGTTTACGGCTTACGCAACGTTCCCTACGATGAACGCCTTAAAACCCTGGGACTGTGCACTATCGAACAAAGACGACAACGGGGCGATCTCATTGAAACATATAAAATATTGCATAACCACTACAACGTACCTAGTCTAGAAGATCTATATGTCAAGAGCAAGAATGAGTGCCTTAGAGGTCATTCTTTAAAACTTACTCGGTCTCAAAGTGCAAGCAATCCCAAGAAACACTTTTTACCTAACCGTGTTGTATGTGAGTGGAACAAACTACCTGAGTCAGTAATAAGTGCACCCTCAGTGAACTGTTTTAAAAAATAGACTTGATAAACGTTATACACTTAAAAAAGTGCAGTGACATACACGCATCAGCTTTCAGCTGCTAGTGTATTAATACATAATAATAATAATAATAAGGTACCTATACTTCAATAAAATAAAATTAGGTATGAATTTTAATTTATCACTACGTGATTGAAGAAGTCTCAAGCCTAGTATTTTATATTATTAAAAAAAACCGGCCAAGTGCCAGTCGGACTCGCGCACGTAGGGTTTCGTACTATTATCTATAAAAACATCAAAAAATCATGCCTGTTGTATGGGAGCCCTCTTAAATATTTAGCTAAGTATTTATTTATTTAGAGGGGTGATGACATCCTAAAGCCGGTGACAACCAACGACCCAGTGGCACCTGACAAGACTGGGTGTAGAGTGTGATGTGGCTGCCGGAAAGCAGGAATTGTCAGCGATGTGCTCCGGATCATGCACTAACGGAGCCCCAATCGAAGTCACCATCGACGAAGATGATAATGATGATGATATTTTAGTTTTAGAAGATAATTAGGATTTTTATTTTATCTGTAAGTCAGATCATAATCTTGAAATACATTCCAAGTGACTCGCATAACTTGGCGCCCATGTTTATAGATCTCAATTCTTTTGTTGGTGAAATCGACAACGACACATAATATTGACCTTGGCTCTCATTTCACATTTATGTTTTGATAGGATTAGGATTTCAAATATCCTTGGGCCTTTTAATGCTCAACTACCATAAGGTGACATGAGAGATAAAGAAAAAAAAAGGAAAATAAAAGGGTTATTATTTTAAATCACATTGTTGAACTTCATGTCACTTCAATGTACTCGTATTTGGAAAGTATTTAAAAAGCATCACGAACGAACACTATTAACTCATGTGTACGCACACATGAGACACTGAGACAGCCGTCAAACATGCGTTGAGAGTGTGGTGGTTAAATACCCTCCAAATACATTAAAGCGTTTTGTATTGTGGAGGGGCGGGACTTCCCGGCGTAGGTAGTAGGTAGTAGTAGATTTTCTCTAATTTACCACGGGCACGGACCAGGGACAAAAGGCTCACGACATGTCAAGCGAAGCCGGGCGTTTACGCTTGATACATAGGTATCTAAGTTTTTTAAAGTTTTTGTCACTAACATTAATGTTGTATGCTCGTTTCTAACTTGTTAAGCATTTACATTTGGTTTATGTTGTTCTCTATTATTTACGAATATTACTTCGCACGCCGCTATTAGCTACGATATAATGAGTTTCTAGGAAAAAAAAATCGAAATTCTCAAAAACAAAAAACAGTTAGATGGATCAAATATATACATAAAACCTCCCTAAACCTTTCCTGCAAACATCTTGAAAGTAAGAGAAGGCCTAAAAACACAGCTCCAGAAAGAAATTGAAAAGGGCAACATTGCCTATATAGTATGACAAATTAGTAGTTAAAGATAACAGAAATGAAATCAATACAAATAAAAGAGCACTGTCGACGTCCCTACCAACATCGGCCACAACAACAGCCGGCCAGGATGGAAACACCTGCAAAGAAAAACAAATCCTACAAATAAATAAAAAATACAAAGCTGCAAACACCTCAATGTTATCATACGCCACTAGAACAGACAACGCATGAAATTCGGTGCCCCCCTCCAATTCCAATATACCTCAACAAGTTCGACATAAAATTCCAAACTATAACAGCCTCCCAGTACGGGTAGTCGCCGCGGGAGGTCCTGACCAAAACCCTCCATCTCAGAACAAAGAAAATAATACCAGTCTTCATATACTTACCTACAACGTCAGATCATTGGTAAACGAAACACGAATTCTTCAATTCGCCGGTCATATACTTTCCTCGAACAAAGGGCAACAGGTGGAGCCAGCGTGTTCTAGAATTGGCTATGGGTGAAAAATGACAAAGTGCTTGATTATTTTTTTATGGATAGGAATAACCTTCCGTCAAAAGAGAAAAAAATCTGAGAATTTCCCGTGGCGTAGATTTTGTGTAAAAAATAAAATTGGTTTTGCGTTATAACGATTTAAAGATTCGGGTTTTCCTTGGTTCAAGTAAGCAGAGCACATGTTTATGAAAAAAAAGTGTTGACATTTGACGGTGACAGTTCTCGCTTCCTTCGTACGAACATAACTTTACGTGTTTTAACAATTTTATTGGAAAAAACTAGCTTTTCCCCGCAACTTCGTATGCGCAGAAATATAAAAAAATAAAATCCCGATTTTTTCCCGTTCCCGTGGGAATTTTGCAAAATCCTTTCTTAGCGGATGCCTACGTCATAACATCTACCTGCATGCCAAATTTCAGCCCGATCCGTCCAGTGGTTTGGGCTGTTTGTTGATAGATCACTATATCAGTCAGTCAGTCTGTCAGTCACCTTTGAGTTTTATATATTTAGATAGCTTATTGAAAACTGCTTTTGCTTACTGGACTTTCGATTCTGCTTGGCCCGAACGACGACGATGGTTTAAACACTACGTTTTATTACGAATGAAGCAAGAACTGTCACCGTCAATGGTGTCAACACTTTTTTTTTAAGAAGTAGTGCTGCATACTTGGACCATTGAAACAGCTTTATTTCAATCGTCGTAACTCAAAACCAATTTCTTTTTTTACGCGAAATCTACGGCACGGAAAATTCTGAGATTTTTTTGTCTTGATACGGAAGGTTATTCCTATCCATAAAAAAAATAATCGAGCACATTGTAATTTTTCACCCATAGCCAATTGCACATCATCGAAGAAAAACGAGACCCGGGCCGCCCCATACGAAGGTGGAGAGACGACGTGGTGTCGGTCGCAGGAAACCACTGGATACGATTGGCGCAACATAGAGACGAGTGTCAAGAGATGGAGGAGGCCTTCGTCCAGGAATGGATGGTCCCTGAAAAAAGAAATACTCACGCATGAATACATAGAAGAATAGACATAGTAATAAGAAATAAACAGATAATCTAAATATATAAAACTCAAAGGTCTGACATAGTGATCTATCAACGCACAGCCCAAACCACTGGACGGATCGGGCTGAAATTTGGCATGCAGGTAGATGTTATGACGTAGGCATCCGCTAAGAAATGACTTTGCGAAATTCCCACGGAAACGGGAAAAAACTGGATTTTACATTTTAATATTTCTGCGCATACGAAGTTGCGGGGAAAACCTAGTATAATAATATGCTTGCATTAATGAGAATATAAGTGTGCATGTAATATATATATATATATATATATATATATATATATATATATATATAGCAATAAAATAGTATGGAACCATGGAAAAAATAATAAATAAAACTAAAATAAATTATAGAACGAACATACGTAAAAATCAATGAATATATATAATTAAATAGTAACAATACTTTTATAAAAATAATACTAATAATAAGTAATTTATGTCTGTGCTAATGTAAAATATAAAAGTGCATGCAAAAAAAAAACGTATTACAGAAAGATATGTCAAATAAAGAATCAGAAAGGCCATGGCAGGAAAAGGGAACATCTTGTGCCTTAATAGCTTTTCCGGCTATTTTTTTTTTGTGATGATGGGCCCTGCTGTTAGTAACACATACAAAATTACAGCATTCTCCTCTTCTTACTTTCCTAGAAAAAAAATAATTAAGAAAGATAATTTTTCATGAATATTTCCGCTTCTGTAGATTTAATTAATTCGTGCTTTAAACATATAATACACTTAGCCGAGACGGACAATATGTCACTATAAAACGCATAACATTCCATAGACAGTTTCTTTATTTTAAGGGTTAACATTTTTCTTTTTTTTTTCATAACTTCTGAGAGAGGGACACCTCCAATTTTTTAACACATAATAGCCTTTTTGATGGCCTATAACATAAATTGTTCAAGCTTCTAGCATTGGTGCATCATAAAAAAAAGTCTTAACTTAATCGTCGTCGTCACTATTTTCGTTAATTACAATACTCGGGCCTTTTTTAAATAGATTGCTCAGTTTTTCGGCTGGTCTAGGTATTTTAGTTAAAAATGTACCATGTGATAAATAATAAACTATTGCTGCAATATGGGAGCAGCAGCTGACTGTACGTAATCCGCATGCACACTCGCAGAAGAAGTTTTTAATACCGTCAATTTCGTTGCAATTTGGTATATATTCCACGAAACAACGATACCGTTTTCTGGACATGTGTCTGGACTGAACCTGTATTTTTAAGATGTTTGATTGGTCTTTGACAAATTGCATGTTGATAGTACCATCCTCCAGAATCATTTCTCCTAAATAAGACACAGCTTGACCCATTTGATATGTACCACTAAAAAAATATATTAGCTGTTGTTCCGTCAACTCTGGAAAATCCAAGATTTCTTTACTATTTATTTGTTGTAATTCAATTCAATTCAATTCAATCATTTATTCAGCAAATTGGCCACATAGCGGCACTTTTACACGTCAGAAAAAGAATTTACCAGCGCTTCCTAGACCCATTGCTTGAGAAGAAGCGCCGTAACAAACTCAAGCAGAAGGCCCTTTTTCAAAATTTACATTACATGTATAAAATATACATATAGGTACGTACTAAAATTACATTGAAGGGATGTATAGTCCCTAACTTAAACTTAAATCTAAGATCTTAGAGATGTATAGTCTCCAAAGGTCCAGAAAAAAAAATATGGAGATGGCCTCCATTGTCAAATAAATATAAATTCCATAGATGTCGACAGTCTCAAAATGTCAATAAATAATGAAATACATCATGTATAAAAGAGTTCATTAATACATGTCAATAAGAACATGATGAGGTCTCTCTAATGGTAATTTTTTTCGGAGCCATCCATGTTCTTCGACTTCTTTAACTAAAACATTCTCTTCATGTATTTTTTCATTCATTCTTTGTAAAATCATTTCCGTCGTAGAGTCATCTAAGGTATTCTTTTGGCCATAACGATTCAAACATAATGATGCAATCCGATAATAACTTTTAATCGTTGGCAACATTTTGTTGTCTAAAGTGTGGCTAAGTAACTGGTTCTTTTCTTTTAGCATTCCATGGACTGCTTCGACGGTCCAACGTATTTTTGTCACAAAGCGAGATTCGTTAGCTTCAACGGTCGTGAGTTGTTTTCTATTACCTTTGAGGGCTGGCATTAGAACTTTGAAGCCTTTAGTTTCTAAGTAGGGAACGACGTCTCGGAAACCGCGATCTAGTACAAATATATCTCCTGGCTGCATTAGAGTACAAAGTCCATTAGGATCGTCCATGATTTGTCGAAGTATTGCTGCATCGTTGAGGTTAGCTAAAAATGGACCTAACATAACGACAATATAGCCAGTCGTCGTGCAAATGGTGAAGGGTTTACAGAGCGGTGTTTTCTTTTGTCCTGAAAATGATTACCTTTGATATTCGTTGTTGGTGCTCTTTTCATGTCGAAAATATGTTCTATCGCATATCAAGGTCAGGCAATCCGAAGTATTATGTAGTTTTTTTGCAACACTACTAGTTTGATTATCAATGAACCATTGTCTTGTTTGAGAATGCATACCAAACTTGTGCAATAGAATATCATTTTCAAAAGCCGCTATGACACTATGACAATATTCAGATATTAGTTGATGTGCTTCTAGCTCAAATATTGTCGACAATAGTCTATTAGATCCACCAGTTCGTAATTTAGTAAAAAATAATACCAACGCTTGCATTACGGTGCGTTTAGAGTTATTACGCATTGATGTAATCTCTTTTGTTAAATCGTTGATACTTCCCCAACTCAGGCCAGTTAAAACATGAATCTGTTCCTCTGAAATTGATTGGTCTTTTATTCTATTGAATAAAGTACAGTCCATGTTAGTTGACATAGCCTTGAAAATGTTAGTTATCTCTGTTGTACTTACTTCTGATGTGTTTGAATGGATAGATAAGTATGTTAAATCACTTTCATAAAAGCGGTCTTTTATAATATGAGAATGACAACAACGATTTCCTTCCGGTATGTATATACATCTTTTTACGTAGGCTTGTATTCTAGCCTTTTCGGGTATAAGTTGTAAATTGCTTTTACCTTTACAAACACAGCAATAACTGTGTGTAGACACAGTTCTTGGAATAGAGAGTAGCACTTTCTCAGTCGTCTCCATTTTTGCGGCAGAACTTGGCAATATATACGTGCTGTCATCATCCGTGTCTGTACCACTTGAGTCCATTCGCTGTCCCTTTTTTCGATATGCCTTAATTCGGCATTGAGGGCATAAAATATCGTTGATATTTATAGTTTTTGATAATGAGACTGAGAAAAATTCAGATTCCTGTACAGTTAAAATAATTTTCTTTTTACCCTGTATTTTCGAGATATATTTTGAACAGCAAGCACAATTTCTCGTAGTGTTTTTATTACTCGATGACATTATGGCTAGTAGTTTAATCCAGTATCTTATTATAAACAATTATTCCAGCACTTATACATGTAATGATAAATGCAATAAAGATAAAGATTATTTATTGACACATTGAACAGATGTATATCACTTATCCAGTTATTCTATGTAATGTATGTCTACTTCATTAGATTATTAGCATTAAGATGATACGTGCGTCATAATAATACGTTTAGTACGTTGTTGTGCAACTTCAATACAATTACATGCAATTCCACAGCCACATTTTATAAAGCAATTTCCAGCACAGACTGTACAAAATAAATATTCTAAGTACATTTCACTATTGCTAATCATTATCGATTTCCAAGTTATTCGGAATGCCACAGGTTGTACATACACCTATGTACACGATTTCGTCTTCCTCTAGATTAATGTTCAAACTTGAATCCTTAATTGCATTTAAGAACAAATCCCGACAAATATATGAAGGCAGGCGTAACTCATATATACCCGACTTCCATCGATTGACCTAAAACAATAATAATCATTTATTCTCATCGAGGCTAGACAGCTTTTGGAATATAAAATAGTTCTTGTAAAACATATGATAGTTACCTCCTCCAACGAAACAATGTCGTTACAACTTTCACTAAACAGCGAATCCTGTATTTGCTTTTTAATTTTAGTAAAGCAAAATGAATTTGAAATTTTAATGAAGCAGAAAGAAGGTGGAGAACTACCGACCCATATCTATACTGTCCACACTGGCGAAGGTCTTTGAAAAATTAGTTCACTACCAAATCTATCCCCTATTACATAATAATATAATTCCACTACTACTAATCTCCTAATTTATTCAACTTACTTATTTAAAAAATTAGACAATAATATACCCGTTCACAGTGTTTATACTGATTTTCGGAAGGCCTTCGACAGTGTGGATCACAAGATACTGCTTGATAAATTAGCATTCAATGGCATTAGTGGCAATCTCTGGCGTTGGTTTAAGTCCTACGTTATTAATCGCACACAAAAGGTAGTCGTCAGCGGTTATGAGTCACACCCTATAATAGTTACATCAGGAGTCCCTCAGGGATCGATTCTGGGTCCCTTACTATTTACGTTATTTATAAACGACATTGAGTCCTGCTTCCACCATTGTAATATTCTATTATATGCAGATGATCTAAAAATATATACTACTGTTCGTTCACATTTAGATGGTATCAAATTTCAAGAGGACTTAGATCGACTCTCCTCTTACTGTACCAAAAATAAACTTCAGCTTAATCTAGATAAATGTAAAATAATGGAATTTACTTGATATACATATAAATAACATTATTAGCAGGGCGTTTAAAATGTACGGTTTCGTCATGCGTTCATGTATCGATTTTAAACGGCCTGCTACTTATCTTTACTTATTTAAATCTTTTATACATTGCCAAGTGGAATATTCTGTGTGTGTCTGGAATCCCTTCTATAAAAAATACTCAGAATCACTTGAAAATGAACAAAAAATCTTTACTCTAGACGGATGCTGCTTGAATCAATGACACTATGGCCTGTGTAATAACCAATTCGACTGTATAATATACTACACAATCAATTATGCTACAAAGTCCCGAAAGGGGAACAGCGCCGGGGGCGCCCGCACCGCTGCTTCGCGGACAGGCTGCGCCGCACCAACGCCGGTGCGCGCGCGCCTTTGCGTAGAATGATGGACTGCTATAATAAACATTTCTACGATCTAGATCTTTTCGCCAATGAGGCTCATGTCTATCGACAACAAATTTTGGATGTCCTTGTAAATTTAAATATTGAGTAAATTAATAAAACGATAGTGTAACTGATTACTTATTATATTGGATAAGCTTCTAACAAATCATAAGTGCAAAATTTCGATAGCCATTTCATTTATATAAAAGTACTATTTTCACTAAAATACCTCACTAGTACTAAGTTGTACAAGTAGCTACTTGGCCTTAATGTACATCAAGTTTTTATTTGATATTTTATTGTAATCCTTAGCTCCTACTATCTACTATTTAGTAATAATTAACATGTGGTTTACGTGCTGGTTACACAATATCTATACGTAATAATATCAATCTAGTTTTAGTTATCAACTGTTGTAACTGTTTGTATACCCAAATAAATAGAAAAAAAAAAGATTAATTTTTGCATCATTTGCATGATCGCACTCCAGGATTGTTATATTGCGAATATTCCATTTACAATAGATTTTCTTTTTATCGATATGTCAAAATTATGATGTCAGAAATAGTACTATAATATCAGGCCAGTGATAAATCATTTATAAACATTTACAAAAAGGTTTAATATAAGATGAATTTATTTCTTTTTTATTACGTCACAGGGACTTACCAACTTTTATTTTAATAATGTTTGTACTATGCACCAATGCTAGAAGCTTGAACTTAATTTATGTTATAGGCCATCAAAAAGGCTATTATGTGTTAAAAAATTGGAGGTGTCCCTCTCTCAGAAGTTATGAAAAAAAAAAGAAAAATGTTAACCCTTAAAATAAAGAAACTGTCTATGGAATGTTATGCGTTTTATAGTGACATATTGGCTAAGTGTATTATATGTTTAAAGCACGAATTAATTAAATCTACAGAAGCGGAAATATTCATGAAAAATGATTTTTCTTAATGATTTTTTTTCTTGGAAAGTAAGAAGAGGAGAATGCTGTAATTTTGTATAAGTGTTACTAACAGCAGGGCCCATCATCACAAAAAAAAATAGCCGGAAAAGCTATTAAGGCACAAGATGTTCCCTTATCCTGCCATGGCCTTTAAATAACATAAGTAACTATGAATAAACTAATAAAATAATATATAAATACAGATGTAACTATAGGAAATTATAGTATACATAATGTATAAAATAATACAATTATATTAAAAATATATATAAAGTTACTACATAATTTATTACAGAAAAAATAATGTAAACTTATTGTAATGTATTGGGAAATAAAGGCTATTTTTATTTTATTTTATAATGAGTTTCTGCCGTGAACGCACTTCTCGTATGGGCATATTTGCGAAACTACTAGTAGACTAACGTAAGCTCCTCGGAACTCGGTTCTAGTGAACGGTGTTTTGTATTTTTTTAGTTTTACCAAAAATTGTTTACCCATTTATTTTTGCCGACCTTAAGATTTTGGCCCAAGAAACGGCCAGGCGGGGGGCCTCCTTAAAATCTTAGAACTTTTTACAGTACAAGCATTCATAGGCGCTCGTCTTGGCTTCACTTTACATGACAATGTTTTTGTGGGATCACAATTACGTCTTACGTTATCTACGAGTAGTTAGCTTCCTCATTTGGCGTGTAGCGTATATTACATAAAATGTTATACAATCCGTGAAGACTAAAAGTTGTGCAGGTTTTTCTGGTCGAGTGATTCGTTCCAGATATAGGAGTTATGGCGATCTCGAGTAAATACGCGAATAACTACATATACTCGCTTTATTTGTTATTTCTGAGCAATGAAAGTTTTACTGCCTTGCTGTTAAATATTATGGTGTCTTCACTGTAATCCATTATGTCTGGTACAGAGGGATGAACACTATTTTCTTCGTGATAAATTTACCATTTTGGTCCATTTCGTACAGTTAAAATGATTTTATTTGTTAAAGAAAATAGTAAAGTAGGTCTTTATGCATATTGGCATTATTTGCTTGTAAACCAATCAATTACTAAAGCAAATAGCTCTGGATGAAATGTTAATTTAAACCGCACTTCATCTATTTTTAGTTGAAAGCAAACTACCTACTTGCGAACCGTTCACTTGTTTGTGGTTTTTGGTTAGCCAGTGGAGATATGCTACAACCGTGTTTAGGTTTACGTGCTATGACATGAAAATCATTATTCACAGTGTGTAGTACCAGATAAAAGAAAGATGATACTAAAAACTGTGACAGCCACCATAAATCAATCTTGGAGTTTACATTACAAAGCAGAAAAATGCCTGCCGGATTAGAACGCGTAGGGTTCGGTGCTCAGGGGCTCTATTCGAAGTTTTGAATAGGGAAAGAGATATACACAATCCCTGCGCTCATGTATCGCGACGCACTTTAAGCAGCTAGATTTAAAGTTCAATTTAGGGCGCCGTGACGCGTGAGCGCAGGGATTGTGTATGTCTCTTTCCCTATTTAAAACTTCGAATAGAGCCGCAGGTCATAAAAATATAAATTTCTAAGATTTTGAGTAGAACAAGACAATTAGACCTGTTACTGACTTCTCCCAATCAAAGTCATCCAATATATCCAAAATCTCAAAGGAGTTGGGATGACATAGGTTCAAAATTTGTTTACGATGATTTACTTAGGGACAGCTCGGATCGTGTCGTGCCCGTTTGTTGGCCGTCGGCACTAAAGAGGCTGGCTACTGGCTACATGCCTATCCCTCTCCCAACACGGGGACTTTTTTAGATCCAGACACTATTAGGGTTGCAGTATGTCTGCGACTTGGGGTAAGGGTTTGCATTCCGCATCGTTGCCTCTGCGGTAGTGACGTCGACGAGCTAGAACACTATGGACTTTCGTGCCAAAAGAGCGCCGGCCGCTGCTCTCAATGACATAATTCATGGGTCTCTTGCGACCGTCAACGTCCCGTTATGGTTTTTAACGTTAAAAGCATTTGAGGACAAGCTTATTGTTTGAGTCAGGTTGGAGCTATTTTTAATTTCATACGACGTAATCGGCTCCAAATGTGGTTCTGGATCAGATTGAAAATCATATGAAGTAGACGGCCGGGGTTCATTGGAGGAGAGGACATGATCCAGAGACGACTTTTAAATAAATTACACCACCACCACAATGTATCCCTCAGTGACTTGGTTGGACCTCCAACCGTGACGTTTTAAGGTCGTTAGGTAGTCTTTGATGGGCTCGAGGGAAACTCCAGTGTTTAAGGTTCGTTTTCGTTGTCTCTGATCGATCTCTGCGGCTTGCGGCTGCGGCCGATGCATTTGACGCGTGCCGACGATGCGACCATAATAGGTGTAGTATGGGAATGTATGGAGACGTTGTCGTTGGTTGCGACTGACGCTTGCGGCCAATGGATGCGACAGACGCACACGTCTGTCGCACTGACCCGATATGAGTTTGAAAAATAAATAAATAAATTTTAAATTCAAAGTAATTTGTGAACAATAAGTAATACTTTTGTAATATTAGATAAACACATTACAAGAAATAAAGGTTACCTTCATAGTCAAGTACCTAATAGTCATCTTCAATGTTCTCGGATATCAATACTTTACATTTCTTGATCCGAAAACCCGGCTTGTATTTTTAAAAATGCAGACAATTTCGTGTACTTTTTGATGTCAATATCATTTTTTTTTTTGATTTCAGAATAGCTTTTAACATGGAATATATCGACCATAAATGTCGACTGCTGATATTTGCCAGAGAGTTCAAGAAAATAGGCCATAAAATACTCTCCGAAATGAAGTTTTCATATGCTGTCACATAGTGCTTTTGATTTCTAAAAGAAAGTTAACCGCAACTTTGGCTGGTTCAATAAAATGTGGCGGTGTTCAAAACAAAATGTGGCTTTTCAGTCACGTCTACTTATAATTCGAACATCTTTTTGTTTACGGAGAATGCTACGGCATTGATATTGCATCATTGACATCATTGTGCCAATATGGAAATAAGTAATATAATAGGAATTATTTAAAAAGACCTGTAATTAATGAAGTCCAAGGCACAATTTTCAGTTATTTTATTTTAATTGTAAATATTATCCATAGCGTTTATGAAATATAACAGTTAAGTAACTTAATACACCAGGTGATTGACAGAGGTCAATCGCCGTTCAATTAAAAAAAATGAAGAATAAAAATGCTCTACTTCGTAAAAGACAAACTTCGCATGCTAAATAGGTATCGAAATGCTTACTTTTTGAGCAAATGTATTAAAAATATTTAAAAGGGGTTACCGTAACTACGTTACTGGAATGAAGGCGTATTATAATATTCAAATAGAAAAGATCAAAGCAGCCTTGAATAAGATGTCAGTGCGTTGGTGGCGACGCGACGGAATTGAGATTGGCGAAACACGATACCTATGCTGATTGATCTCGTTCGATATCCGAGAGTGCCGCCGTTTCCAACAAATATAGGCTATCAGTACCTCTAGTGTATTTTTCGGACCTGGAAAATACTTCTCGACCGCGTTCGCGTTTACATCAAGATTGTATGAAAAAAAACTAGAACAGCGCCCCTAGCGGTGGTACGTTTTGTAACAAGGTTTAGCGAGTGTATTTTGATTAATACGAATGAGTGACGAGCGAGTAAGTGAGTAAACGAAAACGTTCACGTTTTCCAGTGACTTTTAGTATGACTGAAACGTAGTAGTATACGCAATTCAATCTGTCAAGGTCACTGTCAGGCTAATAGTTTGAACATTTTTGAAGATACTAAACATGGAGATAAAATTAAGAAGACACGCGGCATGCCGGACTTTTCAGTTCCTTACAAAATTGCTGGTAATTCCTACATGACATCAGTAGAGCTAGTATGTATTTGGGCAAGAAACGAAAGAGAGAACTCGGTTGAAGAGTTACCTACCATATTATAGTTGGGACTTAGGAGTTGTTTATAAGCATAGTTTAGAGGAAGAAACCGGATATTGCGCTGCGAGGAAAGTATATGGAATACCGATTAGGCTACCGCAGGAATGTTTTTCAATTAGGAACTGTTCCTACGATAGTTTTACAGAGAAGATGTTTAAGGGAAGATACTTAGGTATTGCTAATGTTGTCTCGGTCCAAGAACGGAAAGGCTCCATCGATCAATTTTCCTTCACCTAATACAGAAATGTTCACAAGAAGCGTAAGAAGCGTCATACTCCGCCCTACTCTAACGCCACCTTATGATGGCCCATTTCTAGTGGTTGAGAGGAGGAGCAAGGCGTGGGTACCTGATTAATAGAGAAGGCAAAGCGACGTGCGAATCAATCGGTCGCTTGAAACCAGCCTTTTTGCTGAACGATGAAAAGGCGTACATCGCGACGTAGTCGATATAGGAATAGTCTTTCCAGGCGTGGAGGATTGTGCCAGCACCATCAGCATCGTCCACAAGGCACGGCACGGACGAGAGATAGGCCGTGTCATGGATTATCGTTTCGGTACTACATAAGTACATATTTGGGTGAGGCTCACAAGAATTGTGCGGTAACACACGGGAACTTGTATGTACTGTCGCCGTCGTGCCTTATAAGTTCCGGTGTGTGACGGCACATTCCTTGTGAGCCTCACCCATTTAAGCGTTCTAAATTATTATGAAATAAATAAAATTGAAAGTATCCAAGACAGTAGTTTGTTCTCATCATCACCACTCCCAACGTTAACGTTAAATAAATTACGCAAAGGGAAATATATAGGTAAAAATGGAAAATTGTGGCTTAGTACTTATAGCTGTATGCGTATGAGTGAATACCTACAAGCATTATATCAATCTAGCTTATTCTGACCGGGACTTCATTCACGTGGAATTTGGAGAGCTCCCGCGGGATTATGCTTAGTAACACCCCAAATTCCCCAAGGAACCCATATGCCAAATTTCAGCTTTCTACGGCCAGTAGCTTTGGTAGTGCGTTGATCGATCAGTTGCTGACATTATGTTAAAGAAATATAGATACTTACAATAAAAAACACCAATAAAAACTCAATGGAATATATTACATGATTTATTAGTGTTTAAAATTAACTGTGATGAAATTCAGGTAGGAATCAGCAGTCTTATAAGACCAGACCCCGTGGCTGAGCCAACTGCTGTCAACTGTGGCAACTTTATAAAGTTGCCACAGTTGTTCTTGACTTGCCGGGGCAGAGGCAGAAGGAACACTGAAAGAAATTATGTATAAGTGTTTGTTTATTATATTATATTAGGTAAGGATTTGTTTGAATCCGTGATGGTGGCCTAGTGGTTCGACCTTTAGAACTCCTCATGCAGTGGATCAGCGGGTGTTCGAATTCGGCTCGCATCTCTGAGTTACTTATGTTATGCAAATTTATCTACTACTTAGCTTTACTGTGAAGGAAAACATAGTAAATCTTAAAGAAACATGCATGCATCTGCGAAGTAATTCAAGGATGTGTGCGAGTCCCCAATCCAAACTGCGCCCGTGTAGGGACTATAGCCCAAACCCTCTGGTGATGAGAGGAGGCAGTGAGACGTAAATAGACTGTTGTGGGTGTGCATTATAGGTATTGTATATTATGTTAAATAAAAACAATTACCTACTATAATATTATGTCTAATACTTACTGTCTTTTGCTTGTATGCACGCATTCTCCTTCGTATTTGATAAACAAACCACGCGCCGCGCCAATTCTTTTTACGTTGCCGGAAATTTAGCTCAATTCAAAACATGGATCTTAAAGTATGATTCTTCTCTTCTTCTCTTCTTTCTACATGCAAGACAATTTTGCCAATCTCAAGTATGGCCTACGGGCCGAGCATTGTATGGAGGAAACAATTAATGTACGAGTACGATATAAAAGATAAATCAAGTGAAGTGAACTTCGTGAGGCTCAACAAACGTCAACGTCCATCTTCTCAACTCAAAACACTTCGAGTAAACTATTCGTAAAACGTTCATCTTTAACCTTTGAGTGCATTTGTCAACACCGTTCTCGCACACGTTCATGTATTGTCACCATCACTTTGCGACATCCGCTATACACTATAAAATTTATGGTTTCTGTCTTGGACACTTCGCCATTATCAAAATATTGGCCTCAGGCCGGCAATTATTCAATAATGAACATTTAAATTATCATTAATATCAAATTTGAGGAGGCTTGTCAAACGTCAATCACGACAATGTCAAATATGTGACGGAAGGCAGTGAGTTAAAACGTCTCGATCGCGTTTGCGTTTCTTCAGGTTTTTTCTGTCTAAATTGTCAAAATGGCCATAAGTGTTACCTACATTTTCTAAAATTTCTAGGCAACCCGGAGTAATTTATGTAATTTAGTTTTTTGTTAAGAGGGTTTATCCTGAAAGTTGGCAACGTCGCATATAGCTGTCAAATGTTTCGCTGTTTTAATTAATTTCTCAATTTTGCTGAATTAAAAAGGATGATATCATTCTATGGTTGAATGACGCGTCTCGTTTTATATTTGTTGGTAAGGCATTCAAATGATAAGGTTACATTAAAATGCATGGAATCTGCGATGGAAACTTTTCAAAAGATGTTACTTCCATAATACTAAAAATTTCGTGTTCCTATGATAACTGTTGCAATCCATACTTAATGTTTTATTCAACTATATAGCGATAATTCATGTTTTCATTCAGTAATATTCAGAAATTAATGAAAACAGCAAAATATTTGACAGCTATTTGCGACGTTGCCAACTTTCGGAGTAAACCCTCTTAAACCAAATCGAAGTACATAGTTATAGGTATATTCGTCACAAACGTGGAGTATCACAACATTAAAAAAGAAAGACACACTTATACGTATGCGAAGAAGCTTAAATAAATAACATACTTAGTAAAAATTATCTCAAGAACACAATACAAGCATATTAAGACATAGACGACATACATATATCATTTATTTCACTTACTACAACAGCCTATTTACGGCCCACTGCTGGGCACAGGCCTCCTCTCATCACGAGAGGGTTTGGGCTATAGTCCCCACGCGGGCCCAGTGCGGATTGGGGACTTCACACACATCTTTGAATTACTTCGCAGGTGCGTGCAGGTTTCCTCACGATGTTTTCCTTCACCGAAAAGCTCAGTGGTAAATTCAAATTGAATTTCGCACATAAGTAAACTTAGAGGTGCGAGCCGGAATCGAACCCCCGACCCTCAGCATGAGAGGCGGTAGGTCAAACCACAAGGCCACCACGGCTTCCGATTTATTTTACTTAAAAAATGTAAAATTTTGAAGTAAATTTGGATTCGACGGGTTCGAAAACCTAAGTTCTCACGTTCTCACGTGATAAAGTCGGGTGAGTAACTTTACTTCTTGCGTTTCGTTTAATTTACTTTTCAAACTATCAAATACGAGCTTACACTCGCAGTTAGTCAGAAAACGTGTAAACGAATTCACATTCGTTTTCGTAAAGTAAATGTCACTCGCTGAATTGACTCCATATTTTGCCGCTAGGGGTGCTGTTTGTGTTCTCATACAAAAATGATGAATAAACTCAAATGCGTTCGATGCGTTTAGCGCAAATAAAGATTTACACTCATGTGAGAAGAGGTTTTTGTAAGCCGTGGTGGCCTAGTGGTTTGACCTGCCGCCTCTCATGCAGAGGGTCGCGGGTTCAAATCCGGCTCGCACCTCTGAAATTATTTATGTGCGAAATTCAATTTGAATTTACCACTGAGCTTTTCGGTGAAGGAAAACATCGTGAGGAAACCTGCACGCATCTGCGAAGTAATTCAAGGATGTGTGTGAAGTCCCCAATCCGCACTGGGCCCGCGTGGGGACTATAGCCCAACCCTCTCGTTATGAGAGGAGGCCTGTGCCCAGCAGTGGGCCGTAAATAGGCTGTTGTAGTAGAGAAGAGGTAAAAACAAACCGAGCCCGAAGTTGAAGCTTACACTCGCGTGTTAAAACAAAACTGATCGTGAATAGTTTACTCGAATAACTTCGTGACATCGTTTTGCATTTTCGGTGTAAAAAATACACTAGACCTATTGAAGCTTACACTCGCGTGTTAAAACAAAACTGATCGTGAATAGTTTACTCGAATAACTTCGTGACATCGTTTTGCATTTTTGGTGTAAAAAATACACTAGACCTACAGAGTACGAGTATCTAACTTCTAGTAGGTAAATGGTAGTTTTATCGAGCCGGTATAAAACATGTACACACAGAAATCAAGTAAATACATTCATTTTTGTAGCTTGCTGTAGTGAAAAACTTGGAGGTGTCGTTGAAATGAAAGTACCTACTTACTTAAAAAAATAGCAATATTTATATTTTTACAGCTATAAGTATATCCTATAATTGATGTCTTTACTATATGCACAACGAGCTGACCAAGCGAACTTCGTACCGACCCCTTTTTGCAGGATCTGTAGATCTAGAGATCCGACAAAACTTGACACCGTGTGAACGGGCTGTAACATGGCTGTAACGTCATCCGTGACATGAACTGTCATCGACACCATTTCATTCTTTTTAACACGGCTATTTTATTAGCTAGAAAAGTAGGGAAAAGTTTAAAGGATCGAATAATCATCGGATAATTATCAGATAATTATCACTAGTATAAGAAATTCATTTGTTACATTGTTTCGGAAGAAATTCCGATGTTATGCTGTTTCATAACCAATTCTAACAAAAAAATTGGTCGTCTGTAAAGTCGGTTCACGGACGATAATTATTTATACTTACGTGATAACGCCACGTAACGCTACAACGCTACTATTGCGTCATGTTTCTTCAAGGGCGCAGCCGGCGTTCATCAATTTATAAGACGTTATCACGTGAAAAAGAAATAAAAACAAATAGACTCAGATAGACGCAACGCAAGTGCGGAAATACAAGGGAAATACACGTTCAGATACCTCGAATACAGTTCACTTTCACGAGCGTATTTTTTTGTTATTATTAATCGATAATTACATATCCATCTGTTATTATCACGATAATTATCAAAAGTGTCAAAAGTGGCTCCAAATGGTTCGTGTAATTACACAATACACACGGAGCTGTTCGCCAGTTCTCTGCCGCGTGTCTAGAACGAGGTATATTTTATTTGTCGTATGTTGCATGCCGGTTTCAAGAAGCGAGCTTAAACTAAGTGAAATACCTAAATGTTTCAATCATGTCCGCATCGCCTGAGACCCGTAGGCCCACCAGTAGGTATACCAGAAATCTGCCTTTGTTTGTTGTTCTTGTGATCCATGAAGTTTAAGTTCCGTCTGAAGTTTGGACCTAATTACCCAATGTAACGTATCTATAACCTTCTACACGAATATCCCGGCCAGTATACTCAGGGATAATGGTTTTCGTTTTTATGAGTCGTATTGTCTGATTTTACTACGTGATGAATTACGTTATTCCTGATATTTTGCTTTCATTATAGACCTGTTACATTTACGGTCCTTTTACGGCAACGATAAACACCGACACTTGGGGATTAGTTTTCCGGAATGAATTCTGGCTATTCTGAGCCAAAATTTGTTGGTGTGGTTACGGTTGTTTTTCATTGAATACTAGTAGTAGTATATTCATCCTAGATTACAATTTATGGGCAAAATATCAAAATGTATTGAGATTTACTTGCTGCAGTGTTATACCCATAAGTTAGTACATTATAATATAATCAGATTGCAAACTTCTAAAATCCCCTACATGACCCCCCCCCCCCCTTTCTCCAAGAAGTTCCCAGCAAATATATGCAATTTTTAGAGATTTTTCCTTTATTTGCGTCTTAAACCTTACTTATGTAGGTACATTTCAAATTTCACGGTTCTTCTCCCTTGAGAAGTGCAGTATAATTTAGATGAGTCAATAAGTCGGATGCACCCTCACACGAGTTTGGAATCGATGAACTACTGAAGCATCGACTTTCGATTAAACTTACATCTTTAGGTGTCATCGACCCAGAAATTCTCGCAAAAAAGACAATGAAATATTTTCTGAAGTCTACGATTTACTTAGTGAAATTTCCTAGATCCCAGCATTGAAGAAGAAGAATATCTTTATTTTGCTTAAAATGTAGTGTACAAGGTGTATTTCTGGCGTGTCATACATTTTGCGAGCATCTGGCATGCAAAAGCAATCATTAAACAAAAATCTTGGGTTAATCATCGATCAACGTCTTTCTTGGCATCAACATATAGAATACGTTAATGGTAGGATTAGAAAACTTGTTTGGCTATTTAAAAACCTTCGACATATCACTGATAGAACACTACTAGAACAAATATACACTGCACTTGCACAATCAATCATGACATATTGTATCTCAGAGTGGGGAGGCGCTAATAAGACCAAATACCTAGAAGTAGAAAGGGGCCAGAGGTGCTTACTTAAAACTATGTATTTTAAACCGTATAGATACCCTACCACAGATCTGTATAGGCATTGTGAGCTACTAAGCATGCGTAAATTATATATTATATCTGTCATCACAAAACTTCATAACAGGCTTATTTTTAATCCTGATCTTCTAAAACAAAGAAGAGTGCATGCAGTTGCACCTGTTAGTGTTTGTAAATCAGCTTTTGCTCGAAAACAATACTATGTTCAATCTGCTTTCTTATATAATAAAATAAATTATATCCTAAATTTGTATCCCCTGAATCTAAACGACTGTAAGAATAAACTTTTATCTGGGATTAGTGAGATAGACTATAATTAGACCGAATTGTTACTAAATGTATAAACTGTTACATACGGATATACATGGTGGGTCAGAAAATATGGCAAATAATTAACCCACAGTATCGGCTATCGATTCTAGGTATATTCTATAGGTCTTTAATTTTTTTTGAGTTGGTAAAAAAAAATATTTTGTATAGGATTCATGCATCGCTCGTATAACCAATCCCATATACTCGTACAATATTTTTTTTTACTAACTCGAAAAAAATTAAAGACCTATACAATATACTTAGAATCGATAGCCGATACTGTGGGTTAATTATTTGCTATATTTTCTGACCCACCGTGTATAAAACTCAAAGGTGACTGACTGACATAGTGATCTATCAACGCACAGCCCAAACCACTGGACGGATCGGGCTGAAATTTGGCATGCAGGTAGATGTTATGACGTAGGCATCCGCTAAGAAAGGATTTTGCAAAAATCCCACGGGAACGGGAAAAATTGGGATTTTACTTTTTAATATTTCTGCGCATACGAAGTTCCGGGGAAAAGCTAGTCTAGAATATAATCAGACCGCGCGGATTGTCGGGCCCTGCTCGTTCAATTTGTGAACAATGAGGATGTCGATGAGCAATACGGTGAGTCTGCGTTTTACGCTGTAGCTATAAGGAGACCGTATGTCGTCTCTTTATTGTCTATTGCTACATATCTATTTATTCTTCTTGTGACTGATGTCAATACTCAATACGATTGTTTTACGTGTGTTGTTTTCCTAGATATAATATTAAACTACATAATATTCCATTTATACTTGCATATCCTTTATTCGACGTATTCACAAAACTTAATATGGTAGCAGAGCGGAAAATATGATCCACTAATACTTGTAGTGAAGTGTTAAACTCGAGCAACATACAACGATGCCGAAAATGACATATCACATCGAGCTTTTAGACAAGGACAATTATGATAAGTACGTGGGCTATTCAAACCGAAGCTGTGCTAGTCAAGAACAAACTTTGGAAGTATTTGTATTGTTACTAAATTAAATTACCTGCAACTCCAAGCACTGCTGAGCTTGACGGCGACAGGGAGGCCAAATCAAATCTCATTCTGCAGATCGCCCCCTCGCAGCTGAAAGACATCAAAAAATGCAAAGCTAATCTCCTAAAGCGCTTGATACGTACAAAACTAGAAAACAACGATGTTCGTGATCATTTGAACAAATTTATGGATACTGTAGACAAGTTGGAAGATATGGATCTTGAAATAAACGAGGATCTACTTACTATCCTAATGCTATACACTCTGTCCTCTGACTTCGAAAACTTTCGTGTAGCTATTGAGTCACGCAACGTTCTATCTAAACCTAACGAACTTAAAATAAAAAAAATATTGAAGTGCTCGACACCGTCACGTCGAGGTCAGTCCACAAAATTCACAACAGTTTCGGAATGCCGCAAGGCAGGGTGTCACGAGCAATGTGGTGAGCCTGCGTGTTACGCTGTTGCTCGGAATCACGCAATGTCACGAGCAATAGGCAATATGCATGTACTTTTATGTCATTATATAACAGTAACAAAATGTCCCTCGCCAAAAGACTACGTTTGAATAATTATAAAAAAATATTAAAAGTATCGTTAAAGTTATCATCAATTCAAATGCAGCCAAATGTAGGACTTTCCATTTCCTGCGTATTGTCTGAAAATGTTCGACTTTCCCGTATTGTCTGTAAATGTTGGACTTTCCATTTCCTTCGTACTTTCTATAAATGTTGGACTTTTCATTTCCTCCGTAATGTCTGTAAATGTAGGACTTTCCATTTCCTGCGTATTGTCTGTAAACGCTGGACCTTTCATTTCTTTCGTAATGTCTGTAAATATTGGACCTTCCATTTCCTTCGTATTATGTGTGTAAATGGTCGACTTTCCCGTATTTTCTGTAAATGTTGGACTTTCCATTTCCTTCGTACTGTCTATAAATGTTGAACTTTTCATTTCCTCCGTAGAGTCTGTAAATGTTGGACTTTCCATTTCCTTCGTATTGTCTGTAAACGCTGGACTTTTCATTTCTTTCGTAATGTCTGTAAATATTGGATAGCTAGATGCTAATAAGTCTTAGAAAGGTACTGTGGGCATCGTCAACTTCGGAACCCTATACTTTGCGCGTGGCCCGACACGCACTTGGCCGGTTTTTGTTATATTCCTCATGATTCCGGAAAGGTTTAGAAATCGTAAAAATCGGCAAGTCTAAAGGAGCAGCCAAACAAAAAGAACATAACTTTGTATGGGAATCGCCTTCGGGTGATACGAAGTTCACCGGGCCGACTTGTTTAGTTGGATAGAATATAAATTTCAATTTCATTTTCTTTCTGGTTAGGTAAATATCGGAGCTTCTTTTAAAAACTTTTCAACGTCAGTTGGTGATAGTACTTTGGAATTTTGACCAATACATTCATCCGAGCGTCTTTTTAGAAACGCCGTTAAGTTAGAGTAAGTTTTTATGTCGATATCATTTTTTGTCTTTACAGTACTTTTTAGCATTGAATATCTACACCAGAGCGAACTGGGATTGTACTTATTTTTCAATTCATTAAAGTACGAGTAGGCTAAGAAAACATTTTCAGAAAAAGACTGGGCTTTTTTGTCTCCATTATAAAAAATTTTTCGTAAGCCGCTATATACTTCTCTCCATAGACGTAAATAATATAGACCCGGTCTAACGTACACGTAATATGTCCCCACTTCCACGGTGTCCAATCCAAAGTTCTGACACCAAGCGTGCGTGACAATAAGCGTTTTTAAAAAAACTTTTTTCGAAACTGTTTCTCAGTATATAAAAACTCGTCTCGTTGTTGAAAAAATGTGACCCAGCTTTAGTGTCATGATATAAGTTTAACTTTGGATTGGACACCAATGAAGTGGGGAAACATGACATTTATCTACGTTAGGCCGGGTCCATACGAAATATTATTTTCACCTCACTGGCTCGAAAGTGGTCGTTTTGCAGTTTGATATCCGAGCGCAAAAGTTGATTTTATCCGCTAGCGTGGAAAGTGTTTTTGAAATTCGAACGACGCATGACGCCACTGTCACAATAAAAAAACAACGATACGTTCTGAAACGCAATTCGTCGTGAGAGTTTTATTAAAATAAAGGTTCAATTTACTTAATATTATCATTAGTAAAATTATATTAATAATACACCGTTTCAGATGTATTTCATTATTTGACTATGTTTTATCACAAAAATACTTAAATATGTGTATATTTTAACTGTATTCAATGAATAATTGAATCTTGAAGTACGAGTAGGAGTGATTTGGAACGCAACCCCGGAGGTTGCGTTCCAAATCACAAAAAAAAGACATTAAAAAAAATAAAAATAAAGTTTTAGATTGCTGGTTTTGTAATTTAGAATACCTATACGAAGTAATAAAGAAAATATGAGCGATTCTAGCGATGAAGATACGAATTTAACTCCTCCAGAGTTAGCACAAACTGTACGTGACGCCGAACTAAGTCTTCTTCCCGAAAAATCGCGCGTGAGGTGAAAAATTTTGTGTTGCGCTCAGCAGCAAAGTCGTTTGCTGTCTCGTGCCTTGAAACCCTCGTTACACTCAGGATTCTATATTTGAACCACTCGCTTCGCTCGTGGTTCAACCCTAGAATCCTTCGTTCACTCGGGTCTCAATCACGCACTCACAGCAAACAACAACTTTGCAGCCTTGCATAACAAATAACTATTATGTCTATGCTTCTCTCTCGATTTTGGCGGCAACAAACTATCACTCGCGTTTCTTGTCTCGATAATTATTTCTGGTGGATTAAATTTTGTGTGTTCTTCGTCACTTCGAAAAGTCGACATTTTGAGTAAGTAAGCAAACACAGCACAGCTTAAAATGTGAACAAACCATAGACGTAAATAATATAGACCCGGTCTAGCGTACTACGTAATATGTCCCCACTTCCACGGTGTCCAATCCAAAGTTCTGTCACCGAGCGTGCGTGACAATAAGCGTTTTTAAAAAAACTTTTTTCGAAACTGTTTCTCAGTATCTAAAAACTCGTCTCGTTGTTGAAAAAATGTGACCCAGCTTTAGTGTCACTATATAAGTATAACTTTGGATTGGACACCAATGAAGTGGGGAAACATGACATGTATCTACGTTAGGCCGGGTCCATACGAAGTATTATTTATGTCTATGGAACAAACAAATGTTTATGGAAAATGGCGCAGGTTTTGTCATTTCGCCAGCCGTGTTAGCTATGCGCGCGCATGTGACGGATGTAAAGCACGGGTGCATGGACTTAGTACAGATTAACTCCATGCACGGATAACATTAAATTTATGGGATCGTGAGCCTAAAAGCGACGTCATAAGAGCCACGTTACGAGCAAGTGTGTTAAAAAAATATCTTACAAACGTGCATAAGCTCCGCAGATCGTGCCCGTCTCTTAGCCGTATCCGTTTGGGAATCGGGGTTGTGGCTACAGGCACTTCCTTCAACGAATATTGGCACATTAATAGAATCTTCGGCTTTTAGAACGGCAGTTGCTCTCCGCTTGGGTGCACCGTGCTGCGCCCCTCACTACTGTCGATGTGGCACCGCAGTATACAGGTTAGGTGTCACCACGGTCTATCCTGTGCACCAAGTGCAGGCAGGATTCCCCGCCATTCCAGCCTTAATGACATCATCCGTAGGGCTCTTGTTAGCGCCGGCTGTCCGGTCATTCAAACAAAGTAACCAAAATGGTAACCAAAATGCTGGCCTTTATCCCGCACAGAGATTGAGCATTGCCATTCAACGTGACAATGCTGTCCAGCATTTGGGTACCATGCCTTGTAGTGTTGGCCTACAGTTAGGAAGTAGTACGTAAGATTTTTCATATTCTTGTTATTTTACTTATTTTGTATTGTTACCTATAATGCAGTATATATATTATTTAATACCTAATAAAATATTTTTTCAATCGAATAGATTAAACATAAACAAATTTCATGGAATTAGACCCCATTTTTTATCACATAATTTCCTCTCCCTGGTATTGTGTGAACAGATTAAGGACCTTTATAGCACCTTAATAACTTTACAGATTTTCCCGACAGTCTCTTTGGGCAATATAACATTACTAAATCACCTATAGCGAAACTTGCATTTTTTGCTTTTCTATCATAATATTGCTTCTGCTTTCTTTGGGCCACATTTATGTTTTGAATCGCGTTTCTTCTCATTACTTATTTTTTCTCATATACAAATTTTCTTCTCTTCTTTGTTCCTGGAAATTAAATTGAGTATCCAATCTTTATCTCAGCTCTCTTCCATATAGAACCAAATATGGGGAAATCCGTGTTGAACTTTTCTTTGAAGTATTATATGCAAAACAACACATCTGTACATATTCACACCAATTTTTCTGATCTCCAGACACGTATTTACAAAATACCTAATAAAGTCCTGTTGAATCTTTTAACCAATCCAATTGTCTGTGGATGCAAAGTCGTTGCATGCTTGATCTGTGCAACAAATAATTGCACTGTGTCCTTTACTGCATGTGAAGTGAAAACTGATGCACGATCTGTCAACACTTCCTTGATTCCTCCAAATCGACATAGCACATCTTCCAGTAGAAATTGGGATACTTCTTTAGCTGTCACTCTGGGAAGTACTCTTTCTACAGCGTATTAAGATAGACTCCAGACAGAATATTATATATTTATTACCTTTGTTTGAACGCCAAAATGTGCCTAGAGGTCTAGTTGCCTAAATCAACCCTTTAAAAGAGATCTGTCACATTCTTTGATGTCAAGGGGCAAATTGACTTAGGTACTCAAATTTCTTTCGTGACATTCCTTACAAGATTTTATATATATCTTTCAATTATCCTTAATAATATTCGTGCTTGGCCGCATGTTATATCTAATATTTGGTGTGCGCAACGTTTTCTGTTGTAAATTATGCTGAACTATGGTTTCCGGTGTCTAAGGTGTATTATATGCAATATTGTAGAGTGATTTGAGGCAAAAACTAATCTCCTTGACCAATGGGTACAAGTCGGCGCGTCGATGGGCAATTCAAAATTTTTAGGTTGTTAATCTAGCCCGTTAACATCATTTATTTGGAACAACATGTCTCTCAGAATCCTTTTGTATTCGAAACGTGATAAAACCGACTTAATAAAATGGGTTATAATTTTTTTTATATACCATTAATGGTATAGGCAAACGAGTGCACAGCCCACCTGATGGTAAGTGGTTACTGCGGCCCATGGGCACCGAAATCCTATGATCCCCCGTTAAGAAACCATAAGATCTCGAATGCGTTGCCTACCCTGAGGCCTAAGATGAAATGCCTCTGTGCCAGAAATGTCACCGGCTGCCTTAACCCCCTACCGGAACAACAGTGCGAGCACTGCTATTTGTCGGCAGGTTAGCGGGGAAAGACGGTGGTACCACCCCGAACGGATCCAGCACCAGGCCCTAGCACTAACAGAAATTATCGTCTATTTCTCGAGTGTATAATAATACTCTAGTAGCGATTCATTCGGAAGTTGCTTCCTGTAATAAAATTTCTGCGCATAATATATTCGCGACGGGAATTGTTCTCTAATACAATTGAAATTGGTGTTCAACCATTGCAGGGCTGGTCCCTCTAAATAAGCCGCGATGGCGCATTTCTTTTAATCATCTGACCAAGATTTTATAGTTGCGACGGCATCGAATTGAAATAAAATGTCTTCTACATCTGTGAGGCCCGAAAATTTGGTATTCGCCATTATACGGAAAATGATACCCTATAAAATAAGAACAATGGGTGTTTAACCTTCTTTAAGATGGCATATAAAAGATTTAAAAATATTAAAAAAAAAACTATGAAACCCGAATGTCGGAAATCTAAGTTGAAATTATTACGATAATATCACCCTTCTTGCCATTCGGGTAAAAATATGCCTGATATTATTATTATATAGAAACACCAAACGTCAAATTCTATACAAAGGGTCGACTAATGGTTGCTCTTCTTGATCGATAAATTTTTGCTCCACTTATGCTGGCTAAACCGTACAAGGTACATTAAAACAATGTATTAAAGAATTGTAGACCTCAAAAAGCTGCGCAGTAAAGTCTTCAACACCATATGTCTATCTGTTACGGTTTCTATTATCCAAGCATTTCCTCTTAGTGAAAAAGTAAAGGGCCCCATGCTCTCCATTTTGACAATACTGATAACAATTTTAACTTTTTCGCAATCCTCTTGACAAACTCTTCATTTTGATAATCATACTTATTGTATAAATCAACAAACTTTTTTTTGTTTTTCACTTCAGGTGACTACACCATCCAGCCGCCATTTTCTTTTTTCATCTGCCCCTCTAACAACATTTGGGTTGACGAGACGATTCTAATAGACCGATCTCGTTAATTACTAGCCTATCTAAAATTTTCGAAAAAAATCTCAAAAGTAGACTACTAAAACATCTCAATACAAATAATGTCTTAAATAAAAGACAATTTGGGTATCAGAAAAGCAGGGGGACTAGTGAAGCGATTGATACCTTTATTGTAGACACAGTAACTAACATCAATGATAGGAAAAAGGTGGCTGCCATTTTTCTTGACCTAAGCTTGGCTTTTGACACTGTAGATCATTCTATACTTTTGGACAAATTAGAACATTACGGGGTTGGGGGTAATGAACTCAGGTTGTACACATCATATTTAAAAAACAGAAAGCAATTTGCTGAATTAAAACGACTAGATAACAAGCATGAAAGGATATACAAATCTAAATTGGTAAATATACAAAGGGGTGTTCCGCAGGGATCAATTTTGGGGCCCATATTCTTTTTGCTTTTTATTAATGACTTGATTAACTCCATGAAAAATTCAACAGTAGGCCCACATATGAGCTTGGTAGTGTTTGCAGATGATACTAATGCTGTGGTATCTGCAGATAGCATCCCTCAGCTAAATTGCCAAATAAATACAGCTCTTCATGCATTTACAGAGTGGTTCTCTGCAAATAACTTAAGCCTGAATAGTGGAAAAACAAATGTAATTCTATTTAATACTACTTCGAGATGTAAAGAGCAGTTGGACATAAATATAAATGGTGTTGAGATAGTACAGGTTGAAGAAGTAAAATTTTTAGGAGTTAAAATAGATTCTAGCTTAAATTGGAAACCGGAGTTGGAGAAGCTATGCAACTCTATTAGCTCGGCGTGCTATGCATTAAGAAGTTTGCGAGATGATGTGACAATGAAACAGCTAAAGATGGTGTACCATGCTCTTGTCGAATCCAGATTAAGGTACAGCATAAAATTATGGGGAAATGGGTATAAGTATAACACCAAAGCCGCTTTTATAATACAGAAGAGAGCAATTTGAACTATGGTCAGGATCCCCCCGTGGGAGTCGTGCAGGAAATATTTCAAACAGCTAGAGATACTAACTGTACCATGTATTTATATTCCGGTTCTTCTTACGGGCTTCGTCAAAAACCTACATGAACATGAAACTGAGTTAGACAGAGAGTTGAGGCTCGCAACCAGGAGAAAATATTTACAAAACACTATTGCCCCAAAAATAAAGATAGTTAAATTTGCATCCGGCTACCAGGCGGTACAGCTGTTTAAGTCTCTGCCAGTAAAGTTTAAAACTATTACATTTAGCAAAATTTTTAATGCCAAATTAAAGGAGCTTCTCTTAAATAAATGTTATTATTCTGTTGAAGACTTCATAAATGATAAATGAACTAGACTAAGTAGTTAAAGATTGACATGTTTTTTATGTAAAGAGTGGTAATTGTTTTTGCCCAGTTGATATTTGACATTGTATTCAATTATTGTAGTTATAAGATCAATCCAACTAATATATATATTTACTTGCTTCTGCCCGCGGCTTCGTCTGCGTGGAATGCGGTTATAGCGTTCCCGCGGGAATCGAGAATTAAACTATAACAAATTATATACTAAAACCTCCCTCTTGAAAAACTCTATCTGTTAAAAAAAAATCGCATCAAAATTCGTTGCGTAGTTGTAAAGATTTAAGCTTACATAGGGATATAGGGACAGAGAAAGCGACTTTGTTATATACTATGTAGTGATAGTGATTAATTTGTTACCATTAAAATATGTGTCTTTAGTAAATATTAATGTAGTCATATAATGTAAATGTAAAAATATTCTACACAATTAATTATTGTAATGAATTAATAAATGAAATGAAATAATACCTCAATCATGAAAATTGGTTCAGCCGTTTGGCCAAAATATGGTAAGTAATAAAAAAAAATACAAAACATAAATAGATAGATACTCACGAAAAACATAATCCTCTTTGACATTCGGGTACAAACTGCCGTCAAGACGTTTTCAGTAGACAATAAACTACTCATTAGCAACGAGCTGGTTTCCTTCCTCTTGGAGTAAATATTATCCCGAAGTATCCCAAACGTGGTCCAACGACCGCGATATTATTCAAAAAGTGCCGCGCAATATTTAATGTTTAAATACAGTGCACAGTGAACAATAGTGATTTTACACTGAAAATTTTAAAATCTATATACTACTGCTTTTCATTTTTACAATACGAAACTAAATATAACACAAAGATAATTCATTTCGACTATTTACTGGAATAACCATGGAAAACATTGCTAAAACAATACAGTTGCAAGATATTATTTTGGAAAATGTGGAAAGAGCCCACGTCATTTTTATAAAGTTGCCGATAGACAGGATTACCGTTGGGTATGTAGAAGGGCGGTCGGAAAGTTTGGAGTCGTATTGGACAAGCTTCAAAAGCTCTCATGACCAGATAATTGTAGCAGTATCCAAAGATGAGCGTAAGTCACTATCATATTATACCGACGATGTGTATTGCTTGGAAGAACGATACTAGCTGTACCCTGTACAAAGGTGTTTAAAAGATACTCTTCGGATGTTGTTGTGCCACAGTGACAAAGTTGCGTTCGGCGCTCGAGGTCACAAACTTGGATTAAACATTAGGCCGGCCCTTAACGATCAATTAAATTGCACAAAATTTCGAATTGTGCAATGTTTATAAACGTTTAGGGTTAGGTCGGCCCTTAGCGATCAATTAAATTGCACAAACTTTCGAATTGTGCAATGTTTTTGACCGTTTAGGGTTGGTATTGAAGATTGCGCAATCATTGAACAAAAGTTTGAGCAAGTTTAATTTTTATTGCACCATCTTTTTTTTTCTATTGTACCGTCTAGGATCAGTATTGCACAATCTTTTTTACATCACCCTTGCTTGGCCGTAAAGTGGGATTTTCTGCCCGCTACGCGGAGAGAAAATCTAACTTCTTGGCCAAGGCAAGACGTAAAACTTTTGAAAAACCACGGGCGGTAATTCGTAAAGCCCCAGATCGTATATTTATGAACACAGAAACCTGCGATCTGGGACATTTACGAATTCACCACCACTATTAGTCTATGTTGAGCCACCACGAGGACAGCACGCGCGCATGGAAAAAAATGGCTTATTAAAAAATTAAAGATTAGGAAAATCTTCCTGAATATATACAACTATATAGAAAATTGCCGACTCTCACATACGAATATCACAACCGTGATAAAAAAAAAAAACTAAACTTTAAGGCTGGTCTTTCTCGCAAGAAATCACTTACACAAATTACGGCATCGGCAGAGGCATCAAAGTTATTGCGCAATTTTATTTCGTGATAATATTGATAGTTTGATCGCAAGGGGAAATTCAATTATATTGCGCCATAAAAATATTGTGTAAAGTTATTATAGGTCTAGGGTCGGCCTTAGGCCAACATCATAAACAAGCCTGCAAAAAATCATAACTGCCGGATTTCGCGCATACGTGTCCATACTCTCAAACGACAAGGTTACTGGATCATGAGTGGCACCACATCGATTCTATATCAATACTTGATTGTTATAAAAGAAGAATTTGAATAAAACTTTATATTTTTATAGCTGCCTATGCACTCGTGACTAAAGCGAGCTTTGGACTGATATTTAATAAAACAGGCTATGGGTATGTTCAACACGGCTTATTGTTAAATATATGGAAACTAATATGACATTCGGACAAGCGGCTGATTTGACATAACTTAAACTGTTTACTATATGGCTTTATCTGATGGAGTGCGTCGAACTTTGCTGTTTGACACATACTTTTACCTATAGACAATATTCAAATATCGTTACAGTTTGTCGGTTGCCAGTTACAAAACATCCGTTATCTAAAACCTTTCGTTCACCCCCTCACCTCAATCAACAAACTGTTACATACACAATAATTTTAAACAGCATAACTTTCCCAAAAAATAATCACCTATATATAACCATTCTGTATATAATACCCTTTACAATTATTTATTATCAACCTGTAGATATTTTTACTTTACATCCCTCTCTATACCTCACTACATTAAAAACTTAACTCCGATTCGACAACTCTACTTATAAAACTTAATATAAACCTTAAATAACTTCATCATCCTTTATTAAAACAAAATTGAACAACAAAATAAAGAACAAATACTAGAAAAATAAGGATCAAATTAGTATTAAAATGTATAGTATATTTTATCTAAAAGCACTGGACTCCATTGCGTTGCGTTCCAATATGACTGTTGTATTTTCAGTTTATTTTATTATGCGATTCATTTACTAATAAATAACCAAAGATGTTATATTCACTGTACTCATCCTCTTAATTGAGTCACATTATGAATTATTCCTAACAGTTCATAAGCACCCCCTTATTTTTTTATATACTAGATCCTTAAGTTTCTCTGAAAAACGTAAGTACATTACTTCTTGTTAGAATTATTTTTCTACACTTGACTGGAGGTAAAGTTTTTGTCAGGATGTCTGCCAACTGTGATCCTGTTGGGCAGTATTTTACATCAATCAGGATTTTATTTTTTTTTAAATTTCAAATAGTAGTATTTAACATCAATGTGTTTCCTTCTTTTGTTCATTATGCCTTTCTTCATTAGCCAAAATAGCAGATTGATTGTCAACTCTCATTTCAACTGGTAGAGTCTCTGAAGTAATTTCTGTCACTAGGTCCCTTATGAAGATCAGCTCTTTACAATATTCTGCTGCAGGCGCTGCAGCTATACATTCCGCTTCAGTGCTAGAGAGTGCTACTACTGATTGCTTTCTTGAACTCCAAGCAACAGGTCCACCATTCAGCCAGATCACAAATCCGGACGTGCTGCGTATCTGGATCGCCAGCGAAGTACGAATCACAAAAAACCTTTTAAAACTCCGTGACTCTTACCGTAATATATATGTTACCTTTATTTTTTGAACCTTTTGGAAATCTTGAAATATTTCTCATGTTACTTAAATCGTTTAAATTTGGATTATTTTGATGCCTCGAGCTATATCATGAATGGAAGCGAATATCGGGTCTGGTTTTATTTGTTAATTTAGTAAAGAACCAACAAATTCCCACTAGTTTTCTTGCATCTTCTTATCGACCGTTAGTTTTGGATGCTGATCCACAAGAATAGTTGGACAGCTACACTCAGCATCAATCATGTTGAATTTTCTTAGAATTTTATCAGTACATGATGATATAGTTTGATCCCATTATCTTCCTCCACAATGTCTAAACCAATGTAGTTAGTTAAGTACTTTTTCGCACAATATAATTTCAAATTCTTTTTCTATTTCTTTAATTATTTTCATCAAACGATGTACTATTTATAACTGGACTGTAGGTTTCATCATAGTCAATTTTATACTTTTGTTGGAATCCTCTTCCAACTAGTCTTGCTTTATATGTGCCATCCGATTTCTGAGTGAATACTTATCTATTTGCTTGTAACTAAATTTCTCCCTTTTGCTTCTTTTTCGTCAATAAACTGCCACGTATTATTTTCTTCCAACGAATCCATTTCTTCTTGTACAGCTTTCAACCATTCTTCTTTTTCTTTTGACTTCGTTACTTCTTCAAATGTTAACATAGTAACTTCCGTATCAACGTCCATTATAAAGTCTTTGTATCTCTCTGGTGGTTTTCTGTCTCTTTGTGGTTAGTTAGTTTGATAGACTGAAGCAGATAAAAAAATTACAAACAGTTTTATGTTTCAGCAAGTCCGTAGTCTCCTGCGGAGCTTCTTCGGTCAAGAAGCTTTCGAATGTAGTTCGCCAGTAATTCCACTTCGAATCGGCGTCCGTGGCGTCTGGTTCCACGTCGAATTTGTCGGGCCGTAGATATTTGGCCAACGACGAAGTAATAGAGTTAGATTTTATCCGACATTATAATTACCTTAGCTGAATAAATTGAAATAAAGTACAAGTATCGCCATTATTTAGGCGATATAATATAATACTCATACTCCTTTCTGAATTCTGTCACAAGTGGTTTATTCGTATATATGTTTTACTGACACGATTGTCTACACCGTAAAATTCTCAGCTGAATAAAGCCTTAGTAAGTTATTTCAAGTAGGTACGTGAAGTTTTAAACCTGACAATGACACGTTTGTCGCGTTTTGTCAGTTCCTGTATCAGAGCACTTTGTTCTTACTTACCTGGAAGTACGGGCGGTAAAGGCTCTTTCTTTATCTAACTTTATAGCTGGAGATAAAGACAAAGCAGCTCCGGATGAAATAACGGGCACGTTTTGAATTGTGAACTTCAGGCTCTCAATATTTAAGCTCCGTTTTCATTGTGTTAAAATTGACATTAGAGGCACTCGGCAATTGATTTGCAGATACATGCAGATTTCCTTATTTTATCTCTATAAACGAAAGAATCTGAGAAAAAATCAAAACATTTGACACTAATCAAAAAACGTTAACAAGGTACAGTCAATTAGAGCGACATCTGCTTTTAACCTTGAGTGTGCCTCCCCATTCTTTCTCTTTTCTTTATTATTTGTATTGTGTCTTTTACTTTGTTATGTTGTAGTGTGTATTTTGTGTCAAATAAATGTCCTGAGTTCTGAAAATTACATTTCTCTATGGCATGATACATGATATGTCATGGTTGACACAGAAGTGTTATTCATAAAGTAACAAAATAGTCTTTATAACATTCCTCCCGTCCTTCTCTTTACAGCAGCAACTCTACATCTCTTCTATGAGCCTCCTTGGCGGGTGCACCACACGACGGCTTCGCCGCATTTCCCGTGTTGGTGCAATATGTGTATCTCCACTATGACTTGGATAACTTTCCATTGTTGGGACCTCTGTAGGTGCGCGTAGAGACCCACGAGAGAGTGGAACGCCCAATTCGGGGAGTGTAGAGGGAGATATTGGTACATTGAGTTCTTCCATGTGCGATGTATAGGTACTGATGCTGGTGTGGTAAAATTAGGCGAGTTTACTCTGTGATCCACACGTGACTGTATATGATAAGCATGCCGTCTTTTCTCCCTACCATCTTCCTAGCTGAGCTGATATAAGAGTATTTGTGTTTCCTTGTTGTTATGATGGCGGGTTCCCAGCTCTCGTCTTTGTTGGCGCGGATGTACTATAATTAGATGAATGTGTAATTAGGTATTAGCGGCTCGGAATGAATATTCGCTTCGACTTCTTTCCGCTGCAACTGTATTTTAGGGTATGGTATTATATTATCTAGCAAGCAAGTGAGCTGACGTCGGAACATCATTAAGGCTGGTGACTTACCAGTCGTGCTATGTGGGGCATTACAGGAGGTAAACAAGAAATCTTGTAGCCTTGACTGACGTCCCGGGTATCCTAAGTGGATATAAAGTACCGTTTTTTGTAAAGTTCCTGGTACCACAAATCTGCCTTGCCATATTATTATTTTATTTTATATTGACAAACAAAGCCGTTGAGTACTTATAGCGCCACAATAGAGCTAGTGACATGACAATTGACATTGACGGTCGGTGACAACTAACCTTTTTTTTCATTAAAGACCGTGCCTTACGTTCGGGTAATGGTAAGACCTGTCACAACGATGATGTAAAAAATCTTTCTGGGAAAACTATAGGTACGGAATCAAAATATATTTGGCGCTGTTTCGTGATCCCTGAACAGACATCTTTTACATAAAATTATAATTTACACCTCTTCAGAAAACTTTACCTACCCAATTGCATCTTCTTTTGAAGGTGTTTTTTAGGAGTAAAACTAGTGGGCTTTGGCATACACACTTTACTGTACAAAGAGAAAACACAAGTTTATGATCAATATCAAACTTAGAAAATACAAACGATGTTATTCGTTACACGGACGGAAAAAGAGTGACTTATATAAAAACAAGCATACATGACAGTGCATCATGTGCAGTTCGATTGATAACTTATTCTTTTTAATTTTGGCCAGTACGTATGGACTTACAATAAAACCTCAATTCAACACACCCCCTCAATCAACTGCACATGAACAAATTTACAGATAAAAAACAATATAAAAGAATCAGCCTATAAACTTTTTCAATATAAAACAATAAATCTGTAGGTGTTATCCTGCAAATAAAAAAATGATAATATTAAACCAAACATAAACACCCTATAAATATGACCACCCTTTAACATAACATACCCCATAAGATAATGTATACGTACTTTTATTGAATTAAATAGAAACACAATCAACTCCACACCTTCTGCTACTCGAAACATCTTAATACTAATTATCATTATGCATAATTTTCTCCTGCTTGAACACATCATTTTTTTTTTATTACACCCCCTGTTAGTCCCTATAATATTCTCCTACTCGAAACCTTCAATCAATTAATAAACTCTACTCATAGTATATACAGCTCCTACTTGAAAAACTTCAACAGCACAAACCAAAAATAACTCCTGCTGCTATACTCTATACTTCTGCTCGAAAAACTTTAACTATATACCCAATGAATTTCCCAACACAACACAATATAATAAAATAATCAATCATATTAAATAAATAACCCCTTAAAAGAAAATAAAACTTTGATATATAAACTTAAGGAGTTAACAAAAAATATATATGTAAATATGTTTTTTTATCTAAAAAGCAATTGTACTCTGTTCTTTACGTCGTTTGGATGTCTGATATAATATCATTCATTTATTTTCAAATATACATTCACCCCCTTAAATGAATCATTACTAAGCACCCCCTTAATACTGTTTTATTTTTGATCAATAAACTCCTTAAGCTTACATCGCACGCAGCCCTACAATGACACACCCCTATAAACACTTACGTTCTAATATAAATATAAACCCGCATTTAAACCAAAAATTATAGTTCACTTCACTTTAGCCCGCACTTAACACAATACCATATCACTAATTAATACACTAGTTTCCGCTGACATCTGTCGAACTTTACAGGTGGTAAGGTCTTCGTTAATATATTAGCTATCTGTGAGCCCGTTGGACAATACTTTACGGTTATCTGATTTGAATCGATTTTATCTTTCAGATAACACTGGTCCACCATTCAACCAAATCACGAAACCCGAAGTACTACGTCTAGTGTCTGGATCTCCCGCGAAATCTGAATCACAGTATCCTCGAAGCACTTTATCACCTTCACTAAAATGAATCCCTTTATCTTTAGAACCTTTTAAAAATCTTAAAATAGTTTTGGCATTATTAAGATCATTTAAATTAGGGCAGTTTTGATGTCCCGAACAATAACCTACATGGAAACTAATATCTGATCTAGTTTTATTAGATAGATATAGCAATGACTCTATCATCTCTCTATATATTTCAAGAGTTTTCTGATCTGCTTTTATTGATGGATGTTGCTCTACCAAAATTGTTGGACATCTGCATTCTTTAGCATCATTCAGATTGAATTTCTTCACAATCTTTTCAGCATATGTCTTTTGAAAATTTTTGATCCCATTTTCTTCTTGTTTTATATCCAAGCCAATGTAGTTTGACACTTCTTCACATATTCTCAATTCGAATGTTTTTCCTAAAGTTTCTATAACATGAAGTAGATCTTCCTCACTGTCTCCAATCACTAACCCATCATCAACATATATAGCTAGAATTATTATTCTTCTTTTACCTTCCATCACAAAAATTCATTGATCTAGTTTTAGTTGCTTGAAGCCCATTTTAATTAAAAAATCTGTAAATTTGATGTTCCACATCAGTGGAGCTTGTTTTAATCCATATAAACTTTTATTTAATTTGTAAGCTTTGTCTTCTTTGTCACTATATCCTTTAAGTACCTTCATGTAGATGCATTCCTTTAAATCCCCGTGTAAAAACGCAGTTTTTACATCAAACTGTTTCATTTTAAGTCTTTTACTTGCAGTCATTGACACTAATATTCTTAGTTAAGTGGTGTTCACAACTGGACTATACGTTTCGTCGTAATCAATTTTATATTTTTGTTGAAAACCCTTCGCAACTAATCTTGCTTTGTATCTTCCATCTGGTTTAATTGTAAAAATCCATTTGCTGGTTACTAATTTTCTCCCATCTGCTTCCTTTTTATCCACAAATGACCATGTATTATTTTCCTCTATTGATTTAATTTCTTCTTGAATTGCTATTTTACATTTATCTTTTTCTCTACATTCAGTTGCTTCTTCATAAGCCAACATGGAAATTTCTGTATCGTAGTCCATTATGTAATCCTTATATCGCTATATTATCATATCCTTATATTTTCATTTCTTTCATCATTTTGTCCTTCATTAGATATATTTTGTGTTCCACGTTCTTCAGCTCGATCTTCAATTTTCTCACTAAAAAAAAAGATTTCATTATCTTCACTATCTAATATAAAATTATCTCCAAAATTATAATTTCTTTCCAAATTAATATTATTTCCACTCGTTCTTTTTATTTTTCTTTCAGCTTCTCTTCCTACACTTTTATTTCTTTCAACCTTACTTGTTTCGTTTTAGTTTGTTACAACTTAATTTGTTTTACCTGCATTTGTTTCATCTTCATTCATTTCATTACTAAATCTTCTCGGATTCTCACTTTCTTTACTACTAACTGCACTAGTACTTCTCTTATTTTCTTCGTCTCGATTATTTTCATTAAAGCGTTTTTTCAAATTTTCACCGTCTCGAACTTCTTTATTAACTCTTCTTACATTTTCATGTTCTCGAACCTCTAGATTAATTATTTTTCTTTCATTAACACCCTCTAGTTCCTTTTTTTATTAATCTGCCAAAGCCCATTAAACCTAATATTATTTTCTTCACCATAGATATATATTCCTTGTTCCTCTTCATTTATTCTGACGTCCCTTGCCCTTATAATCTTTTATTCATCATCCACCCAGATTTTATAATCATTTCTAACATAACCAACCAGTATTCCTTTACTGCATCTTTCATCAAGTTTTCGTAATGCATGGTTAATTTTGTAGTAAGCTGTAGAACCGAATCTTCTAATATTTGAAAGGTTAGTTTTGATGTTAAACCACATTTCCGCTGGTGTTTTGTTTCTGTCTTCAGTTGGGCTTCAGTTGATTAGGAAGCTGGCTGTTAATAAAGCTTCTCCCCAGAGGTAAGTTGGAACACGACCATCAAACATTAGAGCTCTTGTGCTTTCCATTAATGTCCTATTTAATATTTCTGCTGTTCCGTTTAGCTGCGGTGTATAGGGTATTATTACATCTAGAACTATTCCTTTAGATTCACACCAAGATATTAGGTTATTGTTTGAAAACTCTCGACCAATCAAAGGATTCACTTTTGAAGGTAATTAGATAAACGACGCAAAAATGTGTAAAATCGTCTAAAAATGTGATGAAATATTTTTTATTGTCCCAAGTTGGAACCTCTAAAGGACCACAAACATCAGTGTGAATAATTTCTAAAGGGAATTTAGCCTGAATTCTATTATTTATGAAAATTTTCGAATTGCCATCGAATCAAGAGACACATTTCCCAATCCAGACGACCTAAAAGTCAAAATTCTTGAAGAATACCAGGCCAGGGCTGGTAGTGAACAAGCCGAAAGCTCGGAAGCATATCACTTTAAGAAAGGTAAACAAAAACCATTTTGCAAGAGCTGTAGAAAGAAAGGGCACACTACCGAGGCATGTTGGAACAAAAAGAAGACCGCACATGGGAAAATCAATGAGAACCAGAACAGTAATTTCAACAACTGCCTGGGTACCGCAAATACAAGCGTCAATGAAAATGTATGGTGTCTTGACAGGGGATGCTCGTCTCATATGTGCGGCGCCAAGTCAATATTTTCAAGTATAACTCCTGAAAATGGCTGTCTGAAGTTGGCATCCAACAAATATTCCACTCAGATAGAAGGAAAAGGTAGAGTAACAGTAGACAGAGGCCAAGAAGGTTATAATTTTAATGATACCTTATTTGTTCCCGATGTGTCAGTCAATCTACTGTCTGTAGGCAAGATAGCAGACAATGGATACAAAGTCGTATTTGAAAAAGACAAAGCTCATATATTAGAGAAGAGCGGTCAAATTAAACTGACGGCACAAAGAAAGGAAGGGCTGTACTATCTTGAGTTTGAGAAAATTACGCACCAAAAGAATGCACTAACGTCATGGAATGGCGTCGTAAATTGGGCCACATAAATGAAAGGGATCTGAAGAAGATGGCTACTGACAACCTTATGTACGGATTGAACAAGGTTAATGAAAAATTAGAAACCTGCGAGACCTGCATCAAGGGGAAGCTTTCAAGATTACCATTTCCAAAACATGACGATCTTTACACAACGGAACCGCTAGAAATCATCCACAGCGACGTATGTGGACCTTTTGAATGCGAGACACTAGCAGGCTCAAGATATTATGTCACTTTTATTGATGACTTTACTCGTTACTGTCATGTATACTTCATTAAAAGGAAAAGTGATGTATTCCAAACCTTCCAAAATTACAAAAATGAAGTCGAGACGTTCCTCAACAAGAAAATTAAACATTTGCAATCAGACAACGGGACAGAATACCGCAAAAAAGAATTTGACGACTTTCTCAAATCACATGGAATCCAAAGAAGGTTGACCACAGTTTATACCCCACACCAAAATGGGATAAGTGAGAGAAAGAACTGATCATTATTAGATGCCTGTTGATAGATGCTAATGCACCTGAAAAGCTGTGGGCAAAAGCAGTGTCCACTGCGAATTATCTCATAAATCGAAGCCCTGCAAAAGCTTTAAATGGAAACATACCATTTACAAAATGGACAGGACGAACACCTTCTGGGAATCATCTTCACGTCTTCGGAAGAAAAACTTTCATCTTGAAAAAGAATAGAAAAGGAAAGTTGACTTCAACAACAAAAGGGGGAGTATTCATGGGCTACTCGCTAACCTAAAAAGGTTACAGAGTGTATATACCCGAAGAAGATGATGTGGTGACAAGCCCAGACATCAATGTCACAGAAAAAATGTACTTTGAAAACACAGGTTCGAACTATGAAAGTCTTGTAAATGAAGAGGAGCATCGCTCAGACAAACCTGAAATTAGGAAAAAAGACAAATCTAAAAACAAAAACAACATTAGACAAATAGAAATTGAAATTACAGAGCAGAGAAATGAAAATCCTGGATATATTCATTGCAATTTGGATGAAGAAACTGACGAAGTGGAGACCTTCGATGATGCTTCAGAAATCGCAGAAATACCAGAGATACCGGAAACACTAGAGATACCTGAGATTCCAGAAAATGGGAGGCTACAAAGAGCAAGGCACCCGCCATCATGGACGAAGGATTTCGTGTTAGGTGAAAACGAAGAAGGTCATTTACTCGCCGAGTTCTGTAACATGTCTGATGAAAATGAAACTGAAGAATACTGGCATGATGCTATCAAATCTGAAATAAGAGCACATGTTAAAAATTGCACTTGGAAAATTGAAAAGAAAAGGCAGGATATGAAAGTTGTGGACTATAAAATGGTCTTAAGAAACAAAGTTGGACCTGACAACAACGTCACAAGAAAAGCCAGACTTGTTGCAAGGGGGTCGTTGTGTAAACAACGACCAGGAATAGACTACAATGAAACATACGCTCCTGTAGCCAAACTAAGCTCAATCAGATCTGTCATTGGCATAGCCGTAGAAGAAGGGTTACAGTTAAACCAGATGGACATAACGACTGCGTATCTGAATGGCGAACTGGAAGAAAACATTGTTATGAAATACCCTGAATATTTAGAAGACTACCTAACCGAAATTTCAATCGAAAGGCAATGGTACAAGAAGCTCGACACAGAACTAAAACAGATTGGGTTTAAAGCATCAGAAGCTGACCCATGTGTATACCTACTAGAGAAAAGAGGAGCTAAAATTATCATAGCGATCTATGTCGACGATCTACTAATTGCCTACTCGTGTCCAAGAAAGCTAAATGAAGTCAAGGACCTGCTAAATTCAAAATTTGAATTAAAAGATTTAAGGAATACCAAAACGACTAATCGGCATAGATGTCATACACAAAAAAAGACGAAGTAAAAATTAATCAACAAAAGTTAATTGAAGATACCCTCCAAAAGTTTAGAATGGAATCTTCAAATCAATATGTTTCGACTTCGAGGTAACCATTGAGTTTTTACTCAATTTGAGAGCTGACATTGAAGATGACAATGCGTCCGAAGTCTGCCCCCAAGTCCTTGAACAGGTTTTTCAAATGGATGGCTTCTTTCGCGGCTTCAGTCAGCGCTACGTATTCTGCTTCAGCAGTGGATAAAGCGATGCTCTTTTGCTTTTTGGCCATCCAGCTTACTGCTGTTCCGCATATTTAAGACAGTAGCCTGAAAAAGATTTGCGATCGAGCTTGCATGCGCCCCAGTCCGCATCTGCCATTGCGTGCAATTCATCTCTTGTCTTCTTGAATGTCAAGCCAACAGTTTTTGTTGCTTTCAAATAACGAAGTACTCTCTTTGCACACTTGAAGTGCTTTTCGTTGTAGTAATCATTAAACTGTGAAAGGTAGCTTATGGCAAACATTATGTCCGGCCGAGTTGCGACTGCCAGATACATAAGCGTACCAATGAGGTTTTTGTAAGGAAGCTGGGAACGTTGGGATTCCTCTCTGTCGCTTCTTTCTAGTTTGAGACCAGGCTCCATAGGCGTCGATGTCGGTTTCGACATCGACGCCTATGGAGCCCCAGCTTCCCAACGTTCCCAGCTTCCTTACAAAAACCTCATTGGTACGCTTATGTATCTGGCAGTCGCAACTCGGCCGGACATAATGTTTGCCATAAGCTACCTTTCACAGTTTAATGATTACTACAACGAAAAGCACTTCAAGTGTGCAAAGAGAGTACTTCGTTATTTGAAAGCAACAAAAACTGTTGGCTTGACATTCAAGAAGACAAGAGATGAATTGCACGCAATGGCAGATGCGGACTGGGGCGCATGCAAGCTCGATCGCAAATCTTTTTCAGGCTACTGTCTTAAATATGCGGAACAGCAGTAAGCTGGATGGCCAAAAAGCAAAAGAGCATCGCTTTATCCACTGCTGAAGCAGAATACGTAGCGCTGACTGAAGCCGCGAAAGAAGCCATCCATTTGAAAAACCTGTTCAAGGACTTGGGGGCAGACTTCGGACGCATTGTAATCTTCAATGTCAGCTCTCAAATTGAGTAAAAACTCAATGGTTACCTCGAAGTCGAAACATATTGATTTGAAGATGCATTTTATTAGAAATTGCATTAAAGAGGGATCAATTGAGGTTAAGTTTCTGCCACGGGTGGTGAAACTGCACAATGCCCTTGGACTGTCCTGATGGCCTCGACAGCGCCGTGAAGAGGAGTGAAGGTACTGGCCACAGCACTCTCGCGGCCTTACAGCAAGTTTGAATCGTGAATGCCAAAAGTTGTCACGTCAAATACGTTCAAACTGTCTGTTGTGTTTACGATAGTAAAATACGCTTATATATTATTATGATTACTTGTGGATTTATTGCCTGACCACACCATCACTTCTGCTTTCAGGTTCTCTGAAAAATGTATAATATCTTTATTGTTGAACATATGTGAAAATGCACCAGAATCAATGATTGCTTTTGTATTTATTACTTTTCTAATAGGCTCACTTACTGTATTGTAACTGCGACAGAACTTCTCAATGTGTCCTTTCCTTTGGCATTTTCTGCAGATTTGTACTGTGTAGCAGTTACTTGAGTTATGATATGACCTGATCTGTTGCAAATACTTCAGATGTTGTTACAAAATCTGGCTATATGACCAGTATTGTTACAGTTGAAGTATCGTCTCTCTTTGCTTTTAAAAATTTCGTTATAAGATTGGTTTGGTTCGTTTACTTTGTGTTCTAATATAGTTTCATTTTGTTTTTGTAATTTCCGAATAAGGTTTTCGACTGTCTGATCTTGTTTCGGTGTGATTTCCCAAATATTTATAAAAATGTTTAAATTCTGTGGTAGAATTGTCAATATTTTTTGAATAAGCATTTCATTATTGATTTTGTAATCTGTGGAATTTAGTTGCGTGGCTAATTTTTGTAGTTTATTGATATCATCAATTATATTTCCGCTATATATATATATATATATATATATATATATATATATATATATAGTTGTAGAATTGAATAACTTTTAAATGGTTATCTTCGTTGGTTTGATTCAAAGTGAAAATTGAGTAGATGGCGCCACTGCCACGGTAAACATCGAGTCCGTGTCATATCATGCATTTGTAACCTCCACTCTTCGTTACGGAATTATTTTTTGGGGAAACTCTGCGGACCGTATGATAGTATTTAAAGCACAGAAGAAATGTATAAGATCTGTTTGTAGAATCCCTCCAACCGAATCATGTAAACCATATTTTATTAAACTGAAAATATTAACTTTGACATGTCTATATATATTTGAATTGCTATGTATGTAAAAAGCAATATGACTCAATTCCCTTTATTTAATAGTATTCGCAAACGTGGAAAAATCGGGCCTTGGTATTTTAAAACCGTTTTACTTGGGAAAAGTGTGTTTGGAATGCCCCATAAAATATATAACAAAATACCAAATGGATGATGTAAGCATGTTCAAAAAACAACTTTTTGATTATCTTGTTAATAAGGCTTATTATTCACTAAATGAATTCTTCGACGACCATTATTGATTAAAAAGATGTGTGTATTTATTGCATGCTGCTGGATAGTTTTTTAAGAATATTTTGTATGCCTGAGGGCTAAGTATAAGGATTCTATAACATTGTACTGTAACACCTTTAACACCTATGTCTTGACAAAATAAATAAATTGATTGATTGAAAACACAAGTTTATGATCAATATCAAACTTAGAAAATACAAACGATGTTATTCGTTACACGGACGGAAAAAGAGTGACTAATAAAAACATTTTTTTTTCTCCATTTTTCCCAGAGGGGAAAGGCAAAGGCCGTAGCCATGCAGCCATCGTCATATTTGGGAAGCCACTTCTGAGGTATATTTTCGTCAATTCAAATTTTTTTTTTTCAAGGCCGAGGCCAATTCTTAAATATCCTTGTTGTTTTGTTTTTCAAATCCAGTATTTGTAATTCTCATAATTCTATATCACATGAGGCGACAAATTCATATAGTGCCTTATAAGTGTCTGTATTCTTCAAAATTTCTTGAATATCGCGCGGGATGCGATCTCTCGTTTGGTAAATGTTCAACAAAGAGTTTGCCAATAGCAATCTTTGTATACTATGAGCCGAACAATCAAAAAATATGTGGTTGAGGGTCTGATCTTCTCCTGTATCACAATTTGAGCATATAGATGATGCAATTATGCGCATTCTATTCAGATGGGAATTGAAGCGGCAATGTCCAAGGCGCAGTCGAGTGATGGTGGTATAAAATTTTCTGCTATGATTTTCCTTCGACCTCGTAAACCATGGTTGGTTACCGATGGTGTCATTAATTTTGGCATACCAATTGCCCTTTTTTGTAAGAGTTATCTGCCAGTCGTTGAACCATTCTTGCTTCATTTGGACTTTGATTAGTGGCAAGAAATCTGAGTAGGGTATGGCAATATTCCTTGTGACAGTGACAGATGATATGGCATTGTTGAGGTTAGAATTCGTTATTGCTCTGGCTAGCGAATCTGCGCTTTCGTTACCCAATACACATACAATGTGTGCTGGAACCCACATAAGAATGATGCTAACATTAGATGCAGTGCATAGCCTGAAGTACAATTGTTTGATTTTATAAATAATATAGTTGCAGCCAGAATCAAATCTATTATTTTGGAGAGAGAGAAGGCAACTCATGCTGTCAGTTAAGATAAGCCACTGCGTACAATCTGTAATATGCTCTTCAATATACTGGAGCGCAGCAAGAATGGCCAAGCACTCCGCAGAGAAAATGGTCATCTGTTCTGGAAGTTTGACGCCATGCCCAGTTTTCAGGTGAGGTATGTAAAAAGCCATTGAAACATTATTATCCTTCTTGGACCCATCTGTATAAATGTGTTTATAATGAGGATATGCATTCAGTTTTTCGTAAAATTCTTCCTTGATTTTTAGTTCAGGGTGAATCCTGATATCTATGTCGCAAAACCACTCATGGTAACTTCCTGTGTAGCATATCCAAGTATTATTAATTTTGTTTATAGCATTCTGCTGATTCAACTCTACAATATTTGAGAAATCATGAAGTAAATAGGGAGTTTTGGAAGATCCCGAAGGAGAATAAATTCTATGATAAAAATCCAATTTTTTAAATAAAGGATGAGATGACATGGAAAGGAGTTTTAACAAAAACTTGTTCTTTAAATATTTAAACCTAATGTTTAAGGGGGGAATGTTGCATTCGACTTCTAAGGAGTTTATAGGTGAAGTTTTCATAGCTCCAGTAATACATCGCATATTGTGATTTTGCAACACTTCAAACTTGCGAACTAGTTTAGAATCAGACCCAAATGTTATAAAACCATATTCAAAATGGCGTGAGGCGTGACCTCGTGCTTACGTACTAATACTTAATTGTAAAAGTTGCGCTACTTGTTGTTTTGATTGTTCTTGCGTTTTAATCAATAATGTAATTTGTTCTGTGTCCATTTTCTTTTAGTTTTACCGTCGTCGCCCCATTTTATAACTTAGAATGGGGAGTAAAACTGCCATTTGCTCACTTCAGATGGCGTATTAACTGATTGTACCAAAGAGGTTAGTAAGTATGTGTAGGTACGACTCATGGAGGCAATACGAGTAAGTACATCTGGACCGAGTAGTGTCAATTTAAAAAGAATGAAAATTGAGCTTAAAGTTGTGAGCCCGAAGGTATTTTTTTCTATAATTCAAAAACGTGCCCATAATTTCTGCCGAGGCTACTTTGTATTTATCTCTCTCTATAAAGTTAGAGAAAGAGAGAGCTTTACCGCCCGTACTTCCAGGTAAGCAAGACCAATGTGCTTTGACACAGGAACTGACGAACATTTCAAGTCAGTATCAGGTTTTAATAGCGTTAAGTTTTAATTGTAAGAAGATCATTATTTTGGAAAAAGTGCAAATACAGATGAATAAAATAATAATATTCATATGATAGTACCAGGCAATCACACTACTACCACAACAGCCTATTTACACACAACAAATATCCTACTGTTGGACACATGCCTCCTCTCATCATGAGAGAGTTTGGGCTATAGTTCCCACGCGGGCCCAGTGCGGATAAGGGACTACACACATATCCTTCAATTTCTTCATATGCGTGCAGGTTGCCTCATTTAATCTTGATAACCGCAAGGATCGGAGGAAAAATCATGACAATTGACACTAGTCAAAAAATGAAAACAAGGTACAATCGTTTAGAGCAAGGAACATACTGCTCTCTACGTTTAGAGCGATATGTGCTTTTAGCTTTGCTTTTGCCACCCCATTATAAGCGAAAGCATTGTGGAGAGTTGAAGTAAAGGAGCACAATCTTTATACTTCCAAAAGTGGACACCAAATCGGGTAGTTTGGGGACGCTGCCGCGTGAGTGGCTTGACTGGAGTGGCGTGGCGACCGCAGCGCCCCCAACCTACCCGATCTGGTGTCCACCTTTGGAACTATAAAGATTGCGTCACAATACCAGCCAGTTATTTTTGACAAGTCTTCCGCTGATTTAATGGTTTAAAAATAAGTGTTAATTACTATTTTTCTCTTAATTTTGTATAGTAGCGTTCATTATATTAAATATTATAGCTATTTGTTTTAGACATGATAGGAATGCGTTCGTTTTAAAAGTAATTGGTGGTGGCTGTGTAGACTTTTGCCGTTGCCGACGATTCAGTCTCACCTTAAAAAAAACTTTTCTGTTCTAGACCAGCAATGAGCCTCTTTCTGCACGCTAAATAAGCAAACAATGGCCTTCCTTCAGAGTATGAGAAAGTTTATCGCTGACTTAGGCTGGGTTGCATCAATAAAGATAACTTCCGTTAAATATTGCGCCAGCTGTCTGATAGTGAAAATCTCGGCAGCCATATTTAACAAACGTTAACTTTTTGATGCACCACGGGTGGAACTTTAATATTTACTTATACCACTCAAGCATCACATACAACTTTAACTCTATGCAATTTATAATTCGCTTTGCTCAATTTTGGGGTCTTAATGAGTTTCAAAACTCATGTACGAGTTAATAATAATTACCGGAGCTTAAATGATGGGTTTGTAAACATTACCGCCCGCTGATATAGGTACATGCATGCGTACTTACCTATTTACCTCATTTGGAAGTTATGAAACATTTATTTGTCTGTACCCGTTTCCTTGATATTATCGAAATGCCCTAATTTGGACCCTCAAATCTCTTTCACAAAGTTTAATTAAATATACGATCTATAGTACAATCGCTTATAATTTGAGTCAAGTTGTTATATAAATGGAACTTTGGTTCTCAGGATATTAAGTTTATTCTTGAGCAAATGTAGTCGATTGTAAGTTAATTAGACGAGTTTCTTACGGGTAACTGTACAAATTAAATTAGACTTTTTTTTTAGTTCAGTTGAGTTACTTTCGCTAATAATTTTAAATTAATTTAACCGTTTAAAAATTAAGGATAGACAAGTCAATAGATAGCTACCTAGCCTTAAAAAGTGTCAGTGTTTCATTAGAGTACAGGCCGTACTTAACTTAAACCAAAAGAACATGAAAAAAGTTCGGAAGGCCACAATTTAATTACCTTACAAAAATTAATCCAGAGATGCAATATGAATTAGGGTAAATACGAGTAAATCGTGAGCCGCCTGGGGTTGGCCGAAGTTGGCGCAACAGGCGCCCGGCGGCTGGCACGCGGGCTCGCGGCAAGACGTAAACTGAGTCGTGACTCAGTGAGAGACTCGATTGTGCAGACTTGCGCACCTACTCAGACAAGAAAACCTTCCGGATTATTTTTAAGACCAATTGCTTTCATAAAATACTAACGACAATCCGAATGCTAATCGCAATTCCGGTTACCTACCTAAATAACCTTACCTACTAAATAAGCGCCTTTTTTTTGCTCCACTTATGCTGGCTAAACCGTACAAGGTACATTAAAACAATGTATTAAAGAACTGTAGACCTCAAAAAGCTGCATAGAAAAGTCGTCTACACCATATGTCTATCTGTTACGGTTTCTACTATCCAAGCATTTTCTCTTAATGAAAAAGTTACGGGCCCCATGCTCTCCATTTTAACAATTATGATAACAATTTTTTTCGCAATCCTCTTATCAAGGCTCTGGACATTTTGATACCCATGTTGTATAAATCAACAAACTTTTTTTTCGTTTTCCACTTCAGGTGTATCCACCATCCAGCCGCCATTTTGTTTTTTTTTGACCACTCTAACAACATTTGGGTTGACGAGACGATTCGAATGATACCTCAATCATGAAAATCGGTTCAGCCGTTTGGCCGAAACATGGTAATAAACAAAATTGCAAAACTTAGTATCGGGACAAATAAGTTAAAAATATTCGAAATTTGAATTACGAGTTTTATCGATTGTTAATTTTGGAATAATATGTTGCCTCATTTCGTCAGTTGGTGGCGCATCAGTGCAAGGTGCCGTTCGAAGTTATAGGTGTCGTTGGGTTCAAACCCCAGTTTCGGTCTGGCAACTTTATTTATTTTTTTGGTATCATATTTTTTTTTTTTTTTTTTTGTATTGTTCAAGAGTAAGGAAAACCATTTTTTTACAATACTTTATAATATTAATGTACGAGGGCGGTTTGATAAGTCAGTGACTAAGTAAAACAAAAACCATTTTAACATACGGTCCGTCAGACGGTCCGTTCGGCGGGTTCTGCGGCTGAGGTTGCGGCAAGGTTGAAGCATGCCAAGTACGCTAATCTTAAGGCTGCGTACGACTTCGTCCCTGTCGCGGTCGAGACGGCGGGTCCCTGGGGAGCGGAGGCTAAGCAATTTATCAGGGGTTTGGGGCATAGGCTTAGGGAGAGGGGGTGCGACCCTCGGTCTGGTGCATTTCTGGTCCAAAATATCTCTTTGGCCATACAGCGTGGCAATGCGGCCAGTGTTTTCGGAACATTTGGGCCGGGTATGCATCAGTACAACAACATGCGGTAACTTTTAAGAAAATGTGTTTTTATTTATTTAATTCTCTTTTGTTTAAGGGTGTGGAGGAGATGGTGACGAAGCCTGTGGTGGATATTAATTTGTGTTTGACGAAGTGTGTGCGGATTTATTTTCTGAGGTTTTGACGAAGCTTGTTGCGGATTATAGTTTTGTGGTACGTACTGGTTCTGACGAAGCTTGTTGCAGATACTGCTTTTGTCATCATGAATAAATGAGTTTTAACATATAAACTTTTTAATTACAATTCTGATCTCCTTGGTAGCTGGCAGTTTTCTTTTTTTTATAAGGTGGGAAAATAAAAAAGTTATTGAGGCATATGTTGAATACGGTCGGAAAATTGTTGGAAAATGGAGAAAAGCGAATTTCGTGTGTTAATTAAACATTACATTTTACGTGGAAAAACTATTAGACACTGAAAACTGTTTAAAAAAATATTATGTGGAATCTGCTCCTTCTCATGGAATGGTACATAAGTGGTTTACAGAATTTCGTTCTGGGCGTGCCACTACCAATGACGCAGAACGCTCTGGTAGGCCAATTGAAGTCACCACTGATGATGTTGTGAATAAAGTTCACGATATTGTTTTGGATGACCGTCGAGTTAAGATTCGTGAGATAGCTGAGACTGTACACATTTCATCTGAACGAGTTTTTCATATCTTGCATAATATTTTGAATATGAAAAAGCTTTCCGCAAGATGGGTGCCGCGTTTGCTGACAGCCGATCAAAAACGACTTCGTGAAACAACTTCCGAGCAATGCTTAGCCAAATTCAAGCGTAATCCCAATGAATTTTTACGTCGTTTTGTGACGGTAGATGAAACGTGAATCCACCATTATACGCCAGAGACGAAAAATCAGTCAAAACAGTGGACTTCTGCTAACGAACGGGCCCCAAAGAAAGCGAAAACCGTTAATTCGGCAGGAAAGGTAATGGCCACTGTTTTTTGGGACAGCCAAGGGGTTATTTATCCTTACTAATATTATAAAGGCGAAAGTTTGTTTGGATGGATGTATGGATGGATGTTTGTTCCTCTTTCACGCAAAAACTACTAAACGGATTTTAATGAAACTTTACAGTAATGTAGCTTATAGATCAGAATAACACATAGGCTACTTTTTATCCTGGAAAAACGTATAGTTCCCGCGGGAACGCGATAACCGAATTCCACGCGGGCGAAGTCGCGGGCAGAAGCTAGTATAGATTATTTGGAGAAAGGTAAAATAATAAATGGCCCTTATTATGCTACATTGTTGGAAAAATTCAACGCAGAAGTTGTGAAAAAACGGCCACATCTGGCAAAGAAGAAAATCCTTTTTCACCACGACAATGCCCCTGCACACTCGTCGGCAGTCGCAACAGCCAAATTAGTAGAATTGCGTTACGAAATACTGCCCCACCCACCTTATTCTCTGGATTTGGCCCCATGTGATTTTTTTTATTCCCAAACATGAAGAAATGGCTCGGTGGGAAAAGATTTTCATCAAATGAGGAAGTCATAGCTTTTCAGCTATGACTTCCTCATTTGATGAAAATCTTCTGAAATCTGAAGCATATTTTTCAGGGTTTGACAAAAAATATTTTTTGGAGGGGTTGAAAAAGCTGGAACATCGTTGGATGAAGTGTATGGAGTTGAAAGGAGATTATGTAGAGAAATAAAATTAAAAAAGGTGAAAAAAAAATTTTTTTTCTGCAAAAAGTCACTGACTTATCAAACCACCCTCGTATGTAAAGGGAGAAGATCCAAAAAATGCGTAACTTTCCTGTTATTCCACTAACCTTGTTCGTTTGAAAATATGGAGTTGTATGTGCGAAATCCGGTAGTTCTGATTGTTTACATGCTTGTTCAAAGGTCCCTTTTTTTGGTTTTTCGTAAAATCTCGTAAACGATAACCCACAAAAAATAATACTAAGAGGTATATAAGTAATATACTAATAATCTTACGCTTTTTTGCTAGTGTAAATATTGAAATAGAGAGTAAAGGGGAAAGTTAACGATAATAGTACATTACAGACCTAGGGTGGTGAATTCGTAAATGTCCCAGATCGCAGGTTTCTGTGGCCCGAACCGAAGGTGAGGGCCATAAATATGCGATCTGGGGCTTTACGAATTACCGCCCGTGGTTTGTCAAAAGTTTTACGTCTTGCCTTGGCCAGAAAGTGAGATTTTCTCTCCGCGTAGCGGGCAGAAAATGACACTTTACGGCCATGGGTGACGTAAACAATTTTACGCGTAGGTGCGGGATTTCGTCCGCTGTACCCTGATTTTTTTTAGATAAGGGCTCATACTTGACACAGTTGTACTTTGGATAATTCCGAGTGGATTCATACTGAAAGCCACCGCGGGACACCACTCGGTTGGTGGGGGGACGAGGGGAAACTTTGCTTCCGCCGCGCTTCAGTTAGACCTATACAAAAATTGTAGGAGTTAAGAGATGCTGTTTCTTCTTCTTCTTCTATTTAAGAGCTGTGCTCTTGTCGGTAGATGCTGTTTATTGCGTGTAAAGTAAGTTTAACCAAATGTTGTGTTGTAAATAACAAAAATGCCAGATTGAAGTCCACTGGGTGGGTTTATTAATATTAAATCAATATTACAAAGGAGAGCGTTTCAATTTCTATACCTTACGATCCAGGAGTCATGGCGGGAGAGAGAGCGGGTGGGTGTTGCCATATCTTACTACCAAAATTAACAGTTGTTTAACAAAACGGGTGAGTGGAACTCATACATTGCGAAATGTCCTCACTAAATGCTTCATCAAATCTAACCCACAATTTTTTCGTTTTTATTGACTGTTTTTCTTAACTTTCGATCGATATTACAAATTTCCAAATTTCTTTTGGTAAGTTTGATTGCGTGTGATATCAAAAATGATAATGCAGTGCCACTTTCGCAAAATTTGGCGCATTTAATGCAGAGACATGGTACCTATAACAATTATTAGTGGACTGCTGCATTAAAAGAACTCAGCTGGTTGATATGGTTTTTAATACGTACAAACATCAACTATGCTATGACAATACAGTAAAACAAAAGGAGTATAAAAAATAGACAATAATAGTACATTACTACAGAGGTCGGGAAGGAGGAAGTTGCAGGCCGAGTATTATATACGGCCGAACGAAGTGAGGCCGGATAGTTACGAGGCCGACAACTTCCGTTCCCCGCCGATGTATGTATAGTGCTTTTCTCAAACATGCAATGAAATAAATAAATCAAATAATATTTTATATATAATATATTTTGTTTTTTTTTTACATAAATATAACTACGCTACCTATGTAGCAAATATGGTTCATGCAATGATTTTTATACTTAAGGATAGGCCCATCCGAACATTCAGTCGCCATTTTCTTCATACAACGAAATACAGCGCCGTCTGGTGGTCAACTGCATGAACTACGAGAATGTTTCGCGCGCTATAACCTCGCAGTGACGTAACGAGAGCTGTTGCTGGCTTTTTTATTTTATTCAGTACAAGCGACGTGAATGCTGTAATATCATTTTTTCTAATAAAACATGATTCAAAAATCAACTTTTGTTTATTTATTGACAAAATAATTATTTATTTATATTTTCTTAGAAGTCCAAATTAAACATCTCACGTGAAATTCTTCATGTGTAAAAATGACGTCCTTACAAGGTTGCTTTAACAAGCAGAGTCCGTAACTATGGCAACTCCGTAACATGGCGTAAATATGGCGACTTCGTGTCATAAATTTATTGTTTACAAAAATATTTCGATTAATGGAATAAACACAAGGTAATGTTAATCACCGATGAAACCATATTTCATTACACTTTTTCACTTTGCCTACATGATTTCTGCAGCATTTTATCACGCAAGTCAGCATTATTTAAGGGTTGCGTATATGTTGTTTGACATTCGCATTCGACGGTGTCTCGCTGAGTACTGTGTCATGATTGTGGTGACCAAACTTGGATTGGGCACCAATAAAGTGGGGTTATATGTCATGTGCGTAGACCCGGTCTATACGAAGTATTATATATGTCTATGGGTTCATGTTTTTTTAAAGCTGTATTGGCAGAGAATGTCATTGCGAACGATAGAGTAAATATTGCTTGTAGCTTTTTTAAATGGCGGAATGCCAAGATTCTGTATCACAAATATATCAAATGGAAATTAAAAAAAGTGAGTTGCCGGCCTAGGTCTGCAACGTTTGTATGAAATTTCATTATAGACCAATTTGTCTAGCCGCGCCTGAAACGTGATACTTCCCAGGCTAATAAGAAGAACATAATATCAATATTTCACTGCATGTTTGAGAAAAAAACTATAAAATATATATAAAGAGGTGCAGTCTTGCACAACAATACTGTCTACTTTAAAGAATAAAGAAAATATTGAGAATATTAACTAGCTACTCTGATTTTTTATAATTATCATGAGCCATTTAAATTGTCAATTTCAAGGAAATTCATTTAAAATTAAATCCAGTTTATCAGATTTAAAGGAAAAAAAATTGTCACTTGAATGGGTAGGTGTGAATATGTCAAAGGGGGTTGTCTCGTATAATGTCAATGACAATCAAGAGAGGAAGGTTGAGGTCTAATTGAAGAAAAGATAAAGTATATACAATAAATTTATTTATAAATAAGGAAAGGGATATTTACAAATATTTTACAAAATGGGTAATGGGATGGAGACAAAATGGTGAGACGTGGTAATGTGTGTGTAGGTGTGAAGCTAGAGTGGGACGAGAGAAGGATGACGTGTGTGATGGAGCGCGAGGTGGAGAATGACTCGACAGTCATCAGGAACAACACGGCGTAGCAGCAGGGCAGCACAGGACAGCGATGTGGCGTAGCGGCAGGCCAGCACAGGACAGCGGTGTGGCGTAGCGGCAGGGTAGCAGTGAACGGTGGTGTGGCGTAGCGGAAGGGCAGTACAGACAGCGGTGTGACTTAGCGGCAGGGTAGCAGTGAACGGTGGTGTGGCGTAGCGGAAGGGCAGTACAGACAGCGGTGTGACGTAGCGCCAGGGTAGCAGTGAACGGTGGTGTGGCGTAGCGGCAGGCCAGCACAGGACAGCGGTGTGGCGTAGTGGCAGGGTAGCAGTGAACGGTGGTGTGGCGTAGCGGAAGAGCAGTACGGACAGCGGTGTGACGTAGCGGCAGGGAAAGGGTGGTGGCCTCCGACTCCGGTGCCGGGCGGAGGGGTAGTAGCGTAAGACGCCCTTGTCGACAACCCAAGATAAGGGATGTGTGAATGGTAGCCCAGTACTATGGGCAGGGCGAGTGGACGATAGCCCAGGCGAAAGGAAGAGTAAGGAATGCACTGGAGGCACGACTTTTCGAAAATAACTTTTAAGGACAATCAGTCTCAAATGATGAACTTTGTAGCACTTTTTAGTTGAAGCCTTATTTCCCTTGTCCCGGGGCCGGCTGCCCCTGGACAAGGGCTTATACGGTTTAAGTTACACCGAAGAACTGAATGGCGTGACAGGGAAATTCTTGTTTTTATACAGAACATAAATTTTTCGTCTCCAACCTAACGATTTTTGAAAAAGGAAAGTTGCCATGAATTCAAATGTTGTATTTTTGGAAAGGCTGAACAAAGAAATGACAAAGGAAGAGTATTTTAAGGAGAGTAAGGTAGCTCACAATGTGTTCCGAAATAGGGCGATCTCGACCGATTTGGAAAAAACAAAGGAAAATAAGTTGCTATGGCAATCTTGTAAATATTAAAATTATGAATAAAAGTGTCATTATTTACAAAAACAACAATTTCACAGAAGTTATAAAGAAAAATCTACCATACGAAGGTCCATACGAAGTATTATTTATGTCTATGGATTATGGTGATTATGGTGTGGTGGTGGAGTAATGTTATATAACGAAATGATGGTGAGTGATATCCTACAGGGTGGGCTTCAGCAAGCTCAAGTCTTCTATAATAATTTGTTTCTATGCGTTGGTTTCCCTACCCTCAAATGTTTGCACCTCGAGAACTCCCAGCCGGCCCACTTCTTCCTTGGGAGGAGCAAATTTCAACCTTTTGACATTTGGATGTATGGGAGCTTTGGCGGGTGTAACACATTTGATCCCTCCCATGCTGTGAAAGGTATTCCAGCTATCGAGAGTAGATACATTGGAGTCAGCATTATCAAAAATAAACTGAATAAACGTTCCAATTGGAATTGGTTTTTCCGCCGTGTGGTGGATGGTGGAGAGCTCTAGCTGCTGAGCTTCGTTGTAAGAGGCACTGAATCCCAACTTCGAAAGAAGGTCTACCAAGTTCATGGATCCATATTTCCGATATAAGAGTAGAGCGATGAGCTGGACAAAATAGGGGATATGAAACATCGAGGGCGAACAGCAGCAATAAGGGCATGAGCTACAGTTACCTTTTTTTTTCACTGTCTCTCGTGACCTCTTTTTTGTAAGCAAGGCAATATGTAAAGACTGCGAGAGATTGAGGTATCAATTCTTCAGCCTCCCTGCAAAAGATAGGTACCTACTGTTGTCATAAGCCATATAGATTCAATATTTTCCAAGATAATTTCAGCTGCTTTCGTACAATTCTCTCACGGTATACCTGTTCATCTGTTAACCTTGACTTGTACCACGCGTCGTTCAAAAGTTTTACTGAAAATAATTTGGTCCCCATATTTTTCCTTCATTCTGGCTTTGATGGTTTTCACATTTGGAGGTTCTCTCGTAATCTGTCCCAACAAATCGTACATACAGAATTGGCAGTTATCGTTTTTTTCAATGTAATCGTAGATTTCCTTAATTTATTCTGAAACCCCTTCATCAACCAGTTTTTCCTTTTTTGGGTAGAGTGGTAAGCGTGAATTTTTTGTATCAATCCATGTGATATAATGCATCTAATGCGAATAGGTCCACAACAGTACATATAAGTCTTACAACGTCGTCACCCCACTCATCCTTTCTTTCCTGCCCACGAAGCAGAACTGAATTGTGAAACGTAGTCGTACAAACTTTGGAAATAGTTAGACGCTTTGTTTTTTTTTCTCTACGCTTCTTCGTCGCACGCTTCAGTACAGAACAAACTATTTGCTTTAAAATCAAATTTACTTGATCCTGATCGCAAAGCACGGACATCACGTGATGTTGGTTGCTCTGAAAGAGTTTGTTCTCTAATAACCCTTTTTATTGAGTCACTACATCATCACAAATTAAACACTTCTCCGACATAGCGTGATTTATAATAATAATAATAATAAATTTATTTCGGACATCAGGGGTATCCATGTGTTGTTAGTAACTTAAAAATAATATTAGTAAATACTTAAAACTAGGAAATTACAAAAAACCCTATTGGTGCAGTTTAATCCATCTGCACAGTAGGGGTGAGTCCCACCGGTCGACTAATGCCTCCAGGATGCTGTTGGAGCTGGCGCGCCAGCGGCTTAGCAAGGAGGCGCAGCGCTTGCGCATGATCGCCGCGAAGCCGTCCACCCGCGCCTCCGCGAACATTCCCGACGCGCTGCAGTACCGCGGCAGCCCCATCAGCACCCTGAAGGCGTTGTTGTACTGGACTCGCAGGTCACTGTATGCCCTCTGCGTAAAGTTCACCCACAGGCTACACGTGTAAAACGATTGGCAGTAGGCTCTGAAAAGAGTCACCTTTACTGCGTTAGTACATCGTGCAAACCTGCGGGCTAACATATTGCAGCGGACAGCCAGCGACCTACGCTCCCTACGGATGACCTAAAAGACAACTGTGACATCGAGATGTCACAGTTGTCTTTTAGGTCATCCGTCACCCAGTGACCCAGATATTTAAACTTTGAAACCCTACGCAACGGGGTGCCATATAGTGTGACGTCGGGCACATTGCTGTAGATCTTAGACTTAGGTTTAAATATCATCACTTCACTCTTGGCAACGTTATATTTAAGACCGTGTGACTCCGCATATGCCTGACAAATAGACGTGAGGCGTTTCAAGGCTCTAATCGAGGGGCTCAGAAGCACCATGTCGTCCGCGTAGCTTATATTATTAACGCACACCCCACCTACGTGGCATCCAACACCCGTGCTCCTGAGCTCCTCGATCAGCTTGTTTATATAAAGGTTGAACAACCTCGGTGAGCTAAGACCGCCCTGCCTCACACCGCACTCCAATACATACTCCTCTGAGAGTACGCCACCCCATTTCACACGGTTTTTCTGATGGTTATACCAGTAAGCTAGTAAGGAGGTAATCTCAAGTGGAAGGGTGGTGTCACTCTTTAGCTTGTCCCACAACAGACCGTATGACACAAGATCAAAGGCCTTGGAAAGGTCCAAAAATGCAGCAAACACAGGAGTCTTTCTGGTTGTATAGTACTGGACGGTCTGCTTGAGGCAAAGTATAGCACTCTCCGTGGACAAACCCGATCTAAAGCCAAATTGCGCATCGTCAATGGACAAGTGCTTCTCCAACTCGCAATCAAGCAAACCATCCAGAACCTTAGCAATCACAGAAGCCAGTGATATCGGTCTGTAGTTGGACAAACTGGAGGGGTCTCCCGTCTTATCTTTAACTATTGGAACTACAATGGTGCGCATAAGGTCCTCTGGTAGATATGAGTGACTGAGGCAGAGCGAGAAAAACAGGGCAAGAACCCTCGGCAGGTGGACGCCGGCATGCTTCAGGTGCTCGACGCTGAGGTCGTCGTGCCCTGGAGATTTACCTTTGACCATTGCTTTAATTACCCTTGCAACTTGCTTAGCAGTGAACAGCTTTTAGCAGTTTATACATATACAAAATTTATTATACATAGCCGTAGTTTTTATCCACATTTTCGCTCAGTGGCAGTGGAGATGCCAATGCCAGTTAGTTATTAATGTTATGTCAGGTAAATGGATACTATTTGCCTGTGAAAAGATTACGTTCGTAAGAAGTCAAGTTTTGAAGGTATTTTTTAAATGTTGCCTAAGTTCATATAAAATACCAGCTGACCCTACAGATTTGGTACCGCGTTTGATTTTTTTGTTATGAAAAATACCTTTTTCCTATTCTCAGATCTGAACATACTCTCCAAATTTCATAAGTATCGGTCGGACCGTTTCGAAGGAGTTTGATTACAAACACTGTGACACGAGAGTTTTATATATTTGACTAGTTTTGAGGCTTCTTCAATCACGTACCTAATGATAAATAAAATGATTCGGAAGTAGGTATAATAGTGAAGTTTCTATTTTCATAATTCAAGCTGATGCCACTATCTTTTTGGTTTCCGTATCCAAAGGGTAAAACGAGACTATTACTAAGACTGCGCTGTCCGTCTCCCAACTAGTAAAAATAAGTCATATAATAGTCGCGGCAACGTAACTTATTTAGCATACAAATTACGAGATAAGTCATATAAACGTAATGATTACGATTTGGGCCCATTTTATTCAGCGTTTCAGTCATATAAAGGTTGTATAAGGGTAACTTAATCAGCATTTCAGTCATATAAAGGTAACCTGTTCAGCTAAATGGTCATTTAACTATCGCCGGAGTGACAGATATATGCTTAATTTGTGCTGTAACTGCAACTTATATAGCTTTTATATGACTTGTTTTGACTTATAAAAGTGACTGGTATACTAAACAGCAGATTTATTTTCAAGTGAATCAAATGTCTGATTGTGTCTCCAAACTGATTATTCTACACATTATTTGCAAATTAATTTAGGTTCGGTATATTCTATCATAGGTTTGCGAAGTATTGCGAAGGTCAGTTTTCTGATGAAATGTAATAGGTTTTGTCATTAATAATTAACGCCTCCCTTCAATTCTTAGATAAATGAGAATAATCAAAAATATTTTTATCATAAGTATCCATTTGTCCGCCATTTTCACTGCTAAATAGGTCATGACATAGCTTCTTATATTGCAATTTAGTGGTTTGAGCGCCATGACACCAAACCGGTTATATAATTCGTGCAATAGAAACCATTATACGGCGTTTTACGATTTAGTGTTATAATAGTCGTATAAATGCAACTGAGGGAGGCAACAGGAGACCCTCGCGCCGGCAGCTTTCTCGCGCAAAGACTGGCTATTGCCATACAGCGAGGGAAGGCTGCCTGCGTGGTGGGAACCCTTCCGAAAGGCTCTAATTTAGGTTTTTAGCTTTAATTTTTCTTATTTCTGTAAATTTAAATGCTATTTGTAGTTTATTTTTAATAGTTTAACTTGTTCTTTTCTGAATTAACAAATTACACTTATACGACATAAAAGTCGTATAGTAGCAACGAAGTTACTTTTACTCGACTGACCTAAGATTGCGATAAGAAAGTCATATAACACGCTGTTACTCGACTAAAAGTCATATAAGCGTCATTTAGTGGAGGCTTAATCAGCAAATCTTATATGATACTTAAGTCATATAAAGACGCTCTGTAAACGTTTACTCAGCATCATTATATGACAAATATGCTGAGTAACTAAAATACTGAATAAGATGCTTTTATACGATGTAGTCTGTATAATTCGCGCTTATATGTCTTTTATATGACCTAATTGCTGAATAAGCACTGCCTTATATGACTATTTTGCTATTTGGGCTGTCACCAGGCTGTATCTCATGAACCGTAATAGTTAGACAGTTGAAATTTTCACAGATGATGAATTTCTGTTGCCGCTATAACAACGAATAATGAAAAACAGAATATAATAAATATTTTAGGGGGCTCCCATACAACAGACATTTCTTTTGCCATTTTTATACATAGTACGGAACCCTTCGTGTGCGAGTCGAACTTAGCCGGTTTTAAAATATGGCTATGTCTAAAGGTTAAAACAAAAACAATAAAAGGGACATCTTTTAGACGAATTAAGGTATTTATTGAATAAATTGAGTTTTTCGTAAGACGATAAATTTTTAAATTTTGTAATTAAATAGGCCGTCCTTGTTTTATCCGAAAATAGAACCACACTTACTTAATTACTAATATTTTTATATAGGTCTAACTGAAGCGCGGCGGAACTCGGAAGCAACGTTTCCCCCCGTCCCCCCACCAACCGAGTGGTGTCCCGCGGGGCCCCCAGTATGAAAATGAATCCACTCAGAATTATCCAAAGTACAACTGTGTCAAGTATGAGGCCTTATCTAAAAATAATCAGGGTACAGCGGACCAAATCCCGCACTTACACGAAAAATTGTTTATCGTTAACTTTCTCCTTTATTATCTATTTCAATATTTACACTAGCAAAAAAGTATATAGGTATATCTTTTTGTAGAAAATTTAATGTACATTATTTATGTATTAGAACATTTTTTGTTGGGGGTTATCGTTTACAACCCACACGTTAGCAGCGCCCCCACCCATCAGTACTTTTAGTATGTTGTTTAAGGCCCGGTTCCTATATCCACGAAACGCCTCGTTTTGCCTACGGACGGTTAAAATTTGACAGATTCTCTATGGAACAAATGTCAAAAATCAACCGTCCGTAGGCAAAACGAGGCGTTTCGTGGATATAGGAACCGGGCCTAAGGCACCTTCACCTACAACTATTCCAAAACTCGTTTACACATGTATTAATTCCCCTATGAGAGAAATTAGTGTCCTCTTTGGTGAGCTAACAGCCACAGTATAGATAATAGGTACTCGCAGCATCGCGGGCATCGGTATCGTCAACTTCGGAACCCTACATTGCGCGTGGCCCGACATGCACTTGGCAGATTTTAAAGTTAATACAATGCCTGTTTACTTCGCCAGTTTTCGACATTAAAATATTATTGAGATTAAAACTTTTCGGACACGCTGACACATCCATAAACTTTTGACGTTGGCGTACCTACATGATTTTTGACGTTTTACACGACGCGATTATTTGTTTTCAGTATTTACAGTAATCAAATAAACATTTTCTAAATCACAATCATATAGTGTGGTATATTTACCACAAACGTATTAGGTACGTTTCGAATACTTCAAATTGTGTAAACATATTTCTGTAATTACTATTCGGGGAAGGATATTAACAAAATGTCGGCATCACTCGACTCTGCACTGGATCCCATGGAAGAAATTCGTTTCCGAAAAAGAAATGGACAGGTGTGGGCTGAGATACAAAAGGAAACTCATTTTACATTCGACGAATTGGAACGTACGTGTTGATGGATAGTTATTTGTATCCGTATTTAACACTCTTGAGTTGGATGATGTTTTGAGCGAGTACTGCCTGGACGGCTTCCTTCGAGTTTAGGTAGAATCGTTTTTATTGCGGCCGGCTATGATTTGAAAATTCACCATGAAAAATGTGCCAAGCCACCCAAAGCTGTAACCAATTCGCGTGAAGGCACTGGTCCCACTGCCCATGAAGGGCGAGAAAGCTGTCGACTATTTTATCACTCAAGAAAGGAACAAAAGATAGTTATCGCCGGCAGTGATCAACTATAAAATATGTGTGTATTTTCCTGACACAGGATTTATATATTTTGTTCGTTTCTTGAGCACGAAAATAGCCTATGCCTAGCTAATAGCTTTCCGGCCCTTTTGGTGAGACTAGTGACGAACGGAAAACGAACAGGAATGCAGCACATATACATGAAACAATTATCAATTATAGCTTAGGATAATGTTTTGCTGCGTTTTATGATTGTCAGGACTAGGTTGGTATCGTTTAAGTAAATTTGTTATTTTTGTTAAGTTACAAAGCTTAAGAAAAATAAAAAAATACTTAAGCACTGCTTAGACTTGACGTAAAACAGTTGGGAGGAATAATCCAAAACGAACCAAATTCATCTGATATTATTAATGAAAAGATAGAAAGATAGTCTTTATACACGAATACCATTCTGATATTACCTATTTTAATTAAGTTAATGCGTCAACTGCTCTCCTTAAGTTAAAATAAGTTATTTTGCTTTTTTCAGAAATCATGGTCATATTTTTCAAAATCCAAAAGCGAGATGAAAAGCCGGCAGCGTCTGATTTGATTTCTAGGTTAGTGTTATAGTCGCCCGGAGAGTAGCAAAGCGTGGCTTTCAAATTTAGTTAGCAATAAGTATTCAATCAATATCAATACGCGTTTAAACGCCTGGCTAAAGTGTAGATATTTTGCTGCCGCAAAAACTGGCTGCAAGGGATCTCGAATATGCCCATAGTTTCAAAAATGTGGTTTCAATTTAATGTCCTGGGGCCTCATCTAAGAGGCTAAGGGATTTCACGGGGATTCTATAGGGATCGTCGAAACGTCAGGGCGCTCAAAGTGATTTTTAAATCTAGAAGTTTAGTTTCAACGCCGTGGAGTTTTGCCGTTCAGTAAGTAAATATACCTACATAGAATCTGCAAGAAATCCCTTTGCTTCCCGGATTAAGCGTCTCTTGGAATATGTTCATGATGTAGATTTCAAATCCAAGGGCTCTTTCTCTGTTTCCTTGTCCCTTAATCCCTTTCTGAGTGGGCTCCAGTTCCAGTTTTTCCAGTGTTCCTTCATGTACAGTCGGCTGCAAAAGTGCATGGCCACGACAAAGTCGAGATTCCTCTGAACGAAGCGGTTCGGCGTCGATGGCGTGCTACGTGCTACTAGCTACGTGAATTTCAAAAAGTCAACTGGCAGCGCCGTAAGATGGCGTTGTTATTTGAAAGCAACATAATTAAAACGTATCTGAACCTATATTTCAGCCACTCGTAACATGAGTCGATAGCTTAGTTAATTAGCGCCTTGGTGTAACGAAATGATAGACCGAGGATCGATTCTGGACAAGTGACAAGATATTTTTAGTTTTTTTTCTTTTTTCAATACCTACTATTTTTTTCTGAACTTTTCATAACCCAAGTAGCAATCAAGTGTCTTAAAAAGGAATTATAGATATCTTTAAGAAAATTTTACTAATTCTATCAGTTGTCTTGACTAAAACTATTATGTCCCTCAAGATATCTTGAAGATATCTCCAAGACTGAGTTTAGACAAAGTGGGCACAGTATTTAAGTCAATTTTAAGAAAGAGTTAATACTACTCTTTAGACAGACTTTAACCCTACTTAAGACTGAGGGCTTAACAGATCTCTTAACTTCGATTTCAAGATATCTTTAAGGTTGACTTAATACCAAAAAATAAGCTTAAAGATATCTTTAATACTTACTTAATACTATTAACACCGAGTTGTACTAATTCGATCATCTCTTAACAAAGAAAATTTTAAAACTTTTTTTACTTATTGAATTGTTATTTTAGAAAACATGGCGAACTCTTTTACTTAAAAGAGAATTCATTGTAGGTTTATCGAAATGGCGATTAACTAACTATTTTTTACGATTATAAAATACCGTTTTATGTCCCTATTGGTACTTGAAAACTATAACGCATGATTGTTTATCGTGTAAAATTGATCGAAAGTGATATAAAACAGACGGGCTTACAAAATACTGGAAAATAAGCACTAAATATTTGGAATATTTTGTTGCTAAATGAAAATTTTACTTACATACAGCGCAGAATACTACTTTTCCGTATACGTAGGAGATATAACACAAACACTAACACAACACTAACATGTTAAAACAAAAATCTAACTTCAATGTACTTTATTTTTTATGATTTAGCGTCGGAATTTTTCAATATTTTTTCTAACTTAAAGTGCAAAATGGCGTTAAGTCTTACTATTCTTAACGAAGTATGACTTTAGACAATACTGATTTTGTAAGGTTACTTTAGATAAAGTATAGACAATATGCATTTGGAGTAGTACCGGTTTAGAGAAATGATACTTAACTTATACTAAAAACCGAATTAGTGTAGGTCTAGTTAATTCTTAATGGACTTTAAATAATCTTTACTTTGATTTAGTTTATACAATTTACCGTCAAATTTACGGTATTGTTTATGCAAGAAGAACCATCCCACCAAAAACATTTTTATGTAATGTCATGCCAAAGCGAGTACCTACTAATACGAGTATACTACATTGCTTGCGCTGCGAAGAAGTTATATAAGATCTCATGGGGAGCCAAGCTGTGTCGTTCAAAAAGTCAAAATGTAGGGCCAGGCCGTTTAGTGTCAGTGACGCAAACACTCATAGCGGTTTATCAACAGAAAGCTAACCAGGCGTAAATTTTGTGCTTAAAATTGAGTAACGAAACGACCAAGCCCCACATTTTGACTTTTTGAACGACACGCTTGTTCTCAATGATATCTTTAAAATTTTGTACAGTGCAAGCAATATTTAGGCAGTAAGTATCTAAGAGGCGACACATTACCTACGTAGCATTTTAGATAGGTAAAATGTTTTTCATGGGATGTCTGGGGGCACGCTAGTGCTCCCGCCAAGACGAGTCAACAGAAGCGCTGGGCACACCTACCTTTTCTCAAAGCGTTTAATCGTATTTTCATAGGTACCTTTAAAGATTCGTCATGGATAGTGCTAGAAATTCCAAATGTTGAGTAGTTATATTATGACTATAGAGTACCTTTATTATACATAGTTTCAAACGCATGGCTATAATCGTTTAGTGTTTTTTTTTATATATTTTGCCAATTAGCTGATGTGATGCTGTTTTAAAGAAAAGAAAGGAAATTTTTGTTTCTTTGTCCTTTCTTTATGACAAAATGGCTGGAACGATTATGATGAAATTCGGTATGGAGATAGTTTTATATAGTTTGAGAACCGGGAAATAACACTTTTTTTTATCCCGATATTTCCACGGGAACGGGTTTTTCACGAGTCAAATGAGTTTTTCAATACTTTCAATATAACTAACCGTCTATTATGTGTAGGTAATCATCGGAAACGCAAATTCTACGTCTACGCGGGACGAAGTCGCACGCATCGGCTAGTTTTAGATATTAATAAAATCTAAAGTTTTACTAGTTATACATCTATATTAATATTATAAATGCGAAAGTAACTCTGTCTGTCTTTCTGTATGTCTGTTACCTCTTCACGCTTCAACCGCTGGACCGATTAGGATGAAATTTGGTATGGAGATAGTTGGAGTCCCGGTAAAGGACATAGGCCACTTTTTATCACGGAAAAACGCATATCTAGTTCCCGCGGAAACCCGATAACCAAATTCCACGCGGGCAGAAGCTAGTAATATTATAAAAGCAAAAGTAACTCGTGTGTGTCTGTCTGTCTGTCTGTTAACTCTTCACGCTTCAACCGCTGGACCGATTTGGATGAAATTTGGCATGGAGATAGTTGGAGTCCCGGGAAAGGACATAGGCTACTTTTTATCCTATTATTATTTTTATTTATGGATTCAATCACTTATTCAGCTAATTTCCATACTAAAAAAAATAAAATTCTAGCAATTGCCAGACCGAATCTACGAAAATACGACAAAACGTTTCAAGACAAGGTAGATATAATGCCCTACGCTTCCGTTGACTCGTCTTGGCAGGGGCACTGCCGTGCCCCCAGATCGTAAATTGCCGTGCAATCAGAATCACTGCTGTCCGCTACTTCCATTTCCAAATTTGACGCTTTAAGTATCCTCTACTGTCTCGTAATCTATATTTAATAGCTACTGGGTAATAGACACTGAAATCTCACTCCAAGATGTCGCACTGTTAACATTTTTGAAGCAGTGATCACTTGCACCGCACACAATTTGAGGTTAATCTAAATATATAAAACTCAAAGGTGACTGACTGACTGACTGACATAGTGATCTAACAACGCACAGCCCAAACCACTGGACGGATCGGGGTGAAATTTGGCATGCAGGTAGATGTTACGTAGGCAAGCTGCATACGCTAAGAAAGGATTTTGCGAAATTTCCACGGGAACGGGAAAAAAACGGGATTTTTCATTTTAATATTTCTGCGCATACGAAGTTGCGGGGAAAAGCTAGTTTTCTATATTTCGCAACACGCCGAATGATGAAAACCAAATTTTTTGAAGTAGTTTTTTTTTAATTTCATTTCATCCATCACTTGGTTTATTTTGTCGAAAAGCGTCCCGTTAAGCTTATTTTTACTTAAAGCTTATTAAATTTAGGGATAAAAGAATAAAATATTCTTCACAAAAGCAATTTCTAGAACTTATAGTGTTACGATCATCTAAGTTTGTCTACAGATTCAATTTTTACTTCGCAATTCTAAACTGATACTTTGATTATACCATTGAGTCTTTAGTGAGTCTTGAAATAATCTGAGTAGAGTAAAAGAATCATTTTTAGACTTAAGTGTGGACGCACTTAATACTAAATGGTTTTTAAAATACTTAACTAGGATTTAGGTATTCTTAACTTGCTAAAGTAGCGGTAGCTTAAAACTATTTAGTTTTAAAGACTAAAATGATTTAACGGAGTCTTTTTTTTATTAGCTAATTCTGATTTAAGACAAAGTTAAGATATGTAAGATTTAATCACTATTCTTGTTTGCTACTTGGGAAGTGGATTAAATTAATAATTACCACTACAGCCTATTTGCGTCCCACTGCTGGGCACAGGCCTCCTCTCATCACGAGAGGGTTTGGGCTATAGTCCCCACGCGGGCCCAGTGCGGATTGGAGACTTCACACACATCTTTTGAATTACTTCGCAGATGCGTGCAGGTTTCCTCACGATGTTTTCCTTCACCGAAAAGCTCAGTGGTTAATTCAAATTGAATTTCGCACATAAGTAAACTTAGAGGTGCGAGCCGGAATCGAACCCCCGACCCTCTGCATGAGAGGCGGTAGGTCGAACCACTAGGCCACCACGACTTTCAAATTTAATAATTAATTAATTAATATTAATTTTAAAATTAATATTAATTAATTAATTTAATTTAAATTTAATTAAATTAATTTTAATTTAATTTAATTTTAATTATTAATTTTAAATTAATTAATTTAAAATTAATAATTGTTCTGTTATAATTATCTAAGCCGTGGTGGCCTAGTGGTTCGACCTACCGCGTCTCATGCAGAGGGTCGGGGGTTCGATTCCGGCTCGCACCTCTAAGTTTACTTAATGTGCGAAATTCAATTTGAATTTACCACAGAGGTTTTCGGTGAAGGAAAACATCGTGAGGAAACCTGCACGCATCTGCGAAGTAATTCAAAGATAGGCTGCAGTAGTAGTAGTATAATTATCTATAACTAGAAATAAAACAATATTCTTGGTTTAAACTAAATAAACTTTATTAATATTTTTAAATTCTATTATACGTGAATTAAATAAACATAATAAAAGTATATATTATTTCCCAAAAAATGCCAAACCAATAATCAATTACCAATACAACCAAGTAATTATGTTTTAAACAAAATAAATCTTTCCTCATTTATTTATACTTATACTTTATACGCAATTTGTGATATTTAGGCCGATCCGTTACCCAGCTGTTCGCTACATTCCATATTTGAGATACTTTTCATAAAAATAGCAACTTGTAAATGTTAAAAATACTATTTTTGGTTATATCATTATTTCGCATTTAAGTTTTCGTTTCACATATAATGATGACACTTCGCTGATCGCTCGATACAATTATTTTAATGCTAAAATAAACTATTCTTGATTATTAAACCGTGTTAAACTGAAAATAGCAGAACATAAACCATTATAAATAAATTGATAAGTGGCAGGGGGCGGGGCACATGGCTCGCAGAACTGACGGCCGATGAAGAAGAGCTGTCGGTAGGCCTCCAACAAGCTGGAGCGATGACCTGGTGAAGGTCGCGGGAAGTCGGTGGATGCGAGCGGCACAAGACCGGTCGGAGTGGCGAGTCTTGGGGGAGGCCTATGTTCAGCGGTGGACGTCTATCGGCTGATATGGTGAAATAAATTGATATGTTTTAAGACGGTATTTTTTATACAAATTAAAACTTAAATAATAAGCGCTTTCAATTGTTTCTCGCTGTAGGAACGGCCTGTTTTATAAATAACATTTTATTGAGGATATAGCTTAAGTATTCATTTCCGAACTCGGAAAGAGGATTGAAGCTTCTCCAAAATAAAAAAAAAATCATTTATTATAGTCTGTTAGATAATTCGTGATATCGGATTGGGAAGGTTTTTTTTTACATTTTTGTTAAGACCTATATTTTTTTTTATCAAGAATAAATTGTTCTGTTACTTTAATGAAATTGTTTGCTGTGTTTTCTTGTGAGGAAGCGTTCTCAGGCTATTCATTATATCACTATCCAATAATAATACAATATCACACATGTTGGATATTTTATTCTTCACTATAGTTACTTACAACAACGACAGACATAGATGAATATCACATTTAATCTATAACACCCTGTTATTAGATATTTTATCTATTCATCAAACTGTTGAATATGATTATTTTAAAGTAAAACAATACTTACAATATTTGCAGCGATCACGTGCTTGTCGTATCTTTGTTTAGTTTTTCTCTCGAATTATCTAACAGGCTATAGTCACTACTAACTTACTCAGGTATTTATACTTAAACTTAGCACTTATAACTTGAGTTTTACAGGTCTGATCACTTGTCAATAACTTTCAATAAACTAAAGGTGGTATTCCAAGACCCCTCTCGTGATGAGGGGAGGCTTGTGCCCAGCAGTGGGCCGTAAAATAGACTGTTGTGGTGGTGGTGGTATTCCAAGGCAAGGCACTGGCCTTTGATCGCGGCCGCGGCGATTGAAGCACGCGACCGTAGCGTGCATGGTCAGCTCCAGCACATCTACCATAGGGCGTACCCAGCTTCTCTCAGGGGGGCAAGCGCATATTCAGCTTCAGATCCAGGGGGGTGGATCGATTTTGTCGGGGCATTTTGTATTAGATCAGGGGGCAGCTGCCTCCCCAGCCTCGACACGATACTGCAAACCCTCATTACGAAGAGAACATCTGTTTTCCTCTGCAAAAATTTTCAGAAATATTATGATAATTTATGATTAAGGAATCATTATAAGTAGGTGATAGCACTTATAGAAAGCTAGGAATAAAAAAAAATACTTACGTTATACCGGTTCGACTAGCAATTACTGTAATCTTTTTGCATTGCAAAAGCTTGCTTTTTGCTTTGTTAGGTCGCGATCTTGTGACAAAGTCAATATTTCAACGAGAACTCATTATTAATGAAGTAATCCAACTATAATAAAAGAAAAACAACAGAAATAGGAACAGACAACGAGCTGACGTAATAACGACCAGTGAAGATTGCTTCTATTAAAACAAAAAAATATTAGGGTGTTTTCAAATGTTCAGTCTACCCTTTATTTTTTTATGCGTATAATATCTGGACATAAAATTAAATTGACGATAGTAGTAATGAATTTCAATGCCTCAGCAACATGTTTCGATGGTCGAGTGGCTTAGGACAGCTATGAAAAGACTACATCACCGAATGGCTCGGGTTCAAATCACCCGAGTGTAATTATTGTTCGGAGAAGATTTTTGTGAATGATTGTGAATTGCATTTGGAGTTTCACAATATTGACACTGAGCCGTGCTCGTGGTATTAGATCTCGCCATCTCGTGGTTTATTGAAATAATCGAAAATGCAAATTCGACATGAAGAACACTGCTGTATGGAATAGTTGAGGGAGAGTAAGCAGGTTTACTCAGTCACCGAAAATACCAAGTTCCAGAAAGGGAAAAAAATGTTTTATTTTTGTATGCTATGACCGATATCAGCGCCATCTAGTGAGAAGTTTTTAACCGAATTCTTAGATGAACTTAGATCAATGAACGTGCTCATAGATGGCGCCACTTAACGGCGGCATGCCATTATGATTTCCTACCGACCATGCACTTTTGCGGCCTATTGTACATCGGGAACACGTGGTACAAAATTAGTCGAAATTCAAAATGGAACTCTGATTGGAAACAATGGAAGTACCCATAGATATTATTGGTTTTCTTTAGTGTAATAACATGTTTATATCTGCTTAATACTTGGTTTATTCTCATGAAGCTTTTAAGCTCCTGGGTCGCTTCTTGTAATTATTGTGATTGAGTGTTGTCTAAAAAGTGTAAACTTTGGACTTCATTGAACGACGATATTCTTATATGTATTTGGTTATGACGACTTCAAAAAAACCCAATTCTTCAATTCGATTGTATGTTTTTTGTTCTGTGTTTGTCAGCTCAGACTGACTGTCTCCGTCGTTTATCCAAAAATAATCATTTTGTATTCGAAAGGGTTATTCGTCCTAATCGTGCTCATTTCTATCAAAATTTGGTTTTGATGATGGAATGAGAAAATCGGGAAACTCGACCTCATAATTAGGTACATTATGTGAAAGATTTCATCACTTTAAACAACAGGTTAAAACGCGTATGATTTTGGTATCCATTTAGTAAATACTTTATTAGTAAGTGCTAAAAAAAAACCTTTATAAGACACCGAAAATAAAATATAAAACCACCTTCAAACTTTGAAAGACTGCAAAATCGGTGTCAATTGTACCTACCTAAGGCAATGACAATCGTCTACTGAACAGACTGAACTCGACATAGACATCGCAATTTTTCTAAGTTTGAAGGCAGTTTTCTATTTATATATTTTTTTTTTTCAATTTAATTGCAACTTTCTGTTAAGGCTGTTTTCACACCTCCTCAGCGGATTTGAAAGAGCGGTACCGCTGAATATTTGCCATCGTTTGCCATTATACACATATTTGACGCCGTTTACATCTCGCTGCGGAACTAAAATAGCGAGCGGTTTGAACGCGGAGATGTGAACGGCGTCAAGGATGTAACAGACAAACCATCGCAAATGTTCAGCGGTACCGCTATTTCCAATCCGCGGCGGAGGTGTGAAAACAGCCTCAACATGAAGTGCATTCACGAAACAAGACGATGGAGCATCAACTTGATTTAAGCTGGGTTCACATTTCACGTTGCGTCAGACAAATGTAAACCCGGCTTAAAACAACGTCGGTGGTCCTTTGGTAGGTCAGGTAGGTAGGTATATGAGAGCCAGAAAAATTTGGCCAGTAATATTTTTTGAGTTATGAGGGGGTCAAAAGTGGCTTCAAATGGTGCGTGTAATATCACACACGGTGCTGTACTCGCCAGTTTTTAGGGTTCCGAAGTCCACAAGGAACCCTTATAGTTTCGCCATGTCCGTCCGTCCGTCCGTCCGTCCGTCCGTCCGTCCGTCCGTCCGTCTGTCCGCACTATTGCTCGGAGATGCTTAGGTCTAGAGAGCTGTAATTTGGCATGAATATGCATATTAGTTACGCTGACAAAGTGGTACAATAAAATTTTGAAATATATTTTTTTATAGGGTACCTCCCCTACTCGTAAAGTGGGGATGTAATTTTTTTTTCTTGCGTACCCCATGGTGCGGCATATCGTTGAATAGGTCTTAAAAAAATATTGTGGGTTTGTTAAAACCATTTTTTGATTAAGTGATGCGTTTGTGAAATATTAAGCTTTAAAGTGCTATTTTTTGTTAGAGTCACGTGTCCCCCCCCCCCTGCCAGCTAAATGGTGGTATTTGGATGGCTGAAAAAAATCACGGTTGTGGCATATATAACGTAGTTGAAAGAAAAACTATCAGAGCTAAGTAGGCTGTACAAACTTACGAGTAATAGTCGACCAACTTATAATGATGATTTTTCTCGAGCGGCAGGGGCGTCGGGCGGGCACGTCATACCACAGGCTAGCTAGATGCTAATAAGTCTTAGAAAGGTATTGTGGGCATCCTCAACTTCGGAACCCTATAATTTGCGCGTGGCCCGACACGCACTTGGCCGGTTTTTTTTTAACTTGAACTTGGCTTAACACGCTTCCGCGTGTCTAGACGTACTCTGCCGAAACATCAAAATATGTGTTCGTGATGCTAAGAGCGTTTACCAATTATGTACTAACTACTACCTATAACAAACTGACTTTAAATCATTTTTAACGTGATTCTCTTCACCAGAGCAGATTTAGGTACTTACTTACTGAAGGATTCGTGCCTTGGAAATAAAAGTGCAGCTCTGGTAGAAAGCTATATTCATTCAGACTGCCATGACAAGGCCCGTCAGGCCGTTGGCCGCGCTGGCCGATACCACGGAGTATTGCACACACTATACTTACTACGTATTGGGTGCGCATCCGCTGTGCTAGCCACAGTACCTGTGTAATACTAAATCATCTGGTAAATGTGAAGTCGGACACTTTGAGTTGTGTTGCGGCGTAGGTGTGTTCCATCTCCTTGTGAAAGAGTGCTTTTGTCCAGGGCTCACTTCCGCGACGTGCTGCATACAGGGCTGGGCATGACAGATGCCTACATGATGGAGCGCGTCATGGTGGCGCTGGACCGCGGCACTTCACCTTACGTCACTATGGCCACTTTCGCTAAAGCCATGTCACTGTACCTACGCGGCGACCTTGAGGAGCGGATTGGCTACGCGTTTACGGTAACCTCAAATATGAGTACCTACCAGCCGATCTCAAATTCTCAATATACTGAAGAGAAACAGTTGCTTTTCCCTACCAATAATGAATGTTGAACTCTACCTACTAGTAGCTGTGGCCTGTAACTTTGTAGGGTTCCGTAGTCCACCAGGAATGCTTATCGTTTCGCCATGTCTGTCCGTGTGTCCGTCCGCCCGCCACGTAGCTCGGAGATGCTTAGTTTAGAAAGCTGTAATTTGGTATGACTATACATATTAGTCACCCCGACAAAATAGTAAAATAAAATTTCGGAAAAAATAGTGTACCTCTTTTACAGGTAATGTGAAGATGTTGGATAGGTCTTTTAAGAATATTGTGAGTTTCTGAAAACCGTTTTTTGATTTATCCGGATATATTTTGCAGTGCTACGACTTACTGGGTGAAGGTTACTTGCGGAGGGAGACCATGTACCAGCTCATGAAAAAGAGTCTGGCCAAGGCCTCACGAGATGATGACGTCGAGGAAGCAGTAAAGGTAAAGTTATGATCATGAGCCTCATTTGTTTACCGATCAAGGACCTGACCACAAGTAGCTACGAAGGATGATCCAAAAGTAATGATAATCAGTATGAAAGACACATAAAATGTTTAATAAAATAATTTATTTTCTACGTAATCTCCTTCCAAGTCTACACACTTAGACCATCGTTTCTCCAGACCACGAATTCCTTTAAAAAAAAAAAACTTTTTCTTGACCCTCCAAAAATGCCTCCACAGCGGACATTACCTCGCCATCATTTAAAAATTTGTTGCGTCTAAGATCTTCCTTCAGCCGTGGAAAGAGATAAAAGTCGCTGGGGGCTAGGTCTGGCGAATATGGGGGGTGTTCCAGCAATTCGAACCCTGAATCACGGATGGCAGCCATCGCAACGCCGGCCTTGTGGGGCGGTGCGTTGTCCTGGTGAAACAGGATGCCTACTCGAAGTTTACCCCGCCGCTTTTCTTTGATTGACTCTCTCAATCTGCGTATTTGGTCAGCGTAGTAGGAGCCCGTAATAGTGGTTCCCTTTTCCAGGTATTCGATCATTATGACTCCCTCAGCATCCCAAAACACTGAAGCCATGACCTTACCAGCGGAGCTTGCTACCTTGAATTTCTTCGGTGTAGGGGAAGACGCTCCCTTCCAGGTCATGGATTGCTGTTTGGTCTCAGGATCGAAATGGTAGATCCAAGACTCGTCCATGGTTACAAACCGACGCAAAAATGTTTCGGGATCAGTTTGATATTTGTCAAGATTAGACTTCTAAATCTCACATCGTATTTTCTTTTGTTCAGCCGTTAACTTTCTAGGCACCCAACGAGCGGAGACTTTTTTCATGTGTAGTTCATCAGTTAAGATTCTTTGAATTCTGCCATACGAGATGCCTGTGAGCTCAACTAGATGCCTGATAGTCATCCTTCTATCTGTTAAAACGAGATCATGAATTTTTTCGACGTTTTCTCCAGTAATGGCGTCAGATGGACGGCCTTCGCGATGTTCATCTTGAGTGGATGTTCTTCCCAAGTTAAACTCCTTTGACCACCGTGCCATTGTGAAATACGGTGGAGCGGACTCGCCCAGTGTTCCCATTAATTTAGCGTATATATCTTTAGTACACATTTTTTTCAAACAAAAGTGTTTATTTGACAACCGCTCTCACCTCAGTTTTTTCCATGTTTGCGTTATTGTTCCGACTGCTCGTGAAAAAACAGCTGCAACTCTCTGACAGATAATTTTTTTCTTTTTTCTTTATGGCCAGTAACGGCATATTTATTTATTTTAATCCGATTCAATAAGTATTCAGTTATCATTACTTTTGGATCACCCCTCATACTAATAATAGTACATTATTGTCGTGGCCGGGAAAAAGGTTATTTATTCACTATTTTTGCTTGACCCGACATTTCAACCAAATTGCATCGGCCGTGGTTGCGGGGAAACTGTCCCAGCGAACTCGTCTTCGTTGGAGGTAGATCGAAATATACACTGAAACTACCCTCCCTCAACAACTTTTGTTAGTCGTTAAGGGTTCGACATACTACACTAACTGTGTCCACAACGTTGTCCGATAATAAATGACGTGGCCTGTATTTATTAATCACTGGCGTCCATGTTTGAGACAATTTGAAACCATCCGCACGATAAAAAATCCTACACTTTTTGATTTCAATGGGTCTCTTTCTATCGAAAATCCTGTACAAAGTGACCTGATTATTCATTTCTGTTGAGTGTACTTTCGGAGTCTACCAGATGTTCTGCTGTGGCCGATTTATTAATCTGACGATTTCTTACAGCTGAAATCCCGTCTTATACCTACCTAGTAATAATGTGGAGTAAACGCGAAAGTTTAAAAATAACTAACACGTCCCAATTTATCACCTTACCAAATTTAATCCGACCGCCGACCTACCTAGTAATAATGTGTAGTAAACGCGAAAGTTTAAAAATAACTAACACGTCCCAAATTTTCACCTTACCAAATTTAATCCGACCGCCGACCTACCTAGTAATAATGTGTAGTAAACGCGAAAGTTTAAAAATAACTAACACGTCCCAAATTATCACCTTACCAAAAATCCGACCGCCGTTATGACGTGAAGGACAAACAATTAAACAAATAAACAAGAAACAAACACTGAGTATGGATGGATGCTTTTTAATGGCATAAGTATATCGGCTGGGCCTTTATACCAGTATTTTTTTCTGAAAAGAAAGCAGCAACTTAAACATTCTTATTTATTTATTCATCGTCATTTGATGACAATGTAGTAAAATCGGAATCGGTAACAATTATAATAAACTAGAAGTGCCCGCGGCTCCGCTCTCGTCCGCCTAAAGCAAGTTTTTCATGTAAAAGATGATTATTTTGACGTGTTCTATACGTCATACAGACACCACCTGGAAGAAAAAAAATTAAAAGTCCCAGCCCCCTCTTTGCTACAGTCCAACCAAAGACGCACAACATACCTAACTCACGTTACAAATGCTTAGCTGCATTATGAATATAATGAATGCAAATCTAATAAAACTATTCTCGACAACATCTAAACAGTCGGAACACGATCCTCAACTGTAGACTTACCCAAAATTATCGAGTCACACTCAATGCAGCGTAACGCTCCACACATAATTTTATTGAATCTCGCCGCTCTTGGAGTCTTACCTACAGACAGGGCACGTGGCTAAAATAATTAAAAATATTATTATATATAATAATATGTTTTTATTATACAAACTAGCTTTTGCCCGCGACTTCGTCCGCGTGGAATTCGGTTATAGCGTTCCCGCGTGCTGTAAGCGTTCTTCCGGGATAAAACACGTTGTTTAAACGGAACTTAATATGTAAGTAGCCGGTTTAGAAGATACATACAAACTTTCAACCCCCGTTTTACCCTCTAAAGGGGGGAATCTCTAAAAATACTTTACTAACGCTCACTTACGTCTTACGTTATAAAAGGAACCTCCCTGCCAAGTTGCATGTTTTTAAGCCTAGCGGTTTAGAAGTTTCATCAAATAAACTTTCAACCCCCGTTTTACCCCTTTAAGGGGGGGGGGGGAGGATTCCAAAGATCCTTTGTTAGTGCTCACATAAATCATAAAAAAAATCTTTTAGCCAAATTTCATGTTTCTAGGTCTATCGGTTTAGAAATTACATACAAACTTCCAACCCATTTTTACCCCCTGAAGAGGGGAATTTCCAAAAATCCTTTCTTAGTGCTCACTTACGTCATAAAAGAAACCTTCCTGCCAAGTTTCATGTTTCTAGGCCGAGCGGTTTAGAAGTTTCATACAAGGGGGTTTACCCCTTAATACCCCTTCAGGGGGGGGGGAATTTCCAAAAATCCTTCCTTAGTGCTCACTTTACGTCATAAAAGAAACCTTCCTGTCAAGTTTCATGTTTCTAGGCCAATTAGTTTCGGCTGTGCGTTGATCGATCAGTCAGTCAGTCATTCAGTCAGCCAGTCAGTTTCTTCTTTTATATATTTAGATTACGTCATAATCACATTTTTTCCCGTTCCCGTGGGAATTTCGGGAAGTCCTTTCTTAGTGCTCCCTTACGCTCCCCAAGGAACCAGCATGCCAAATTTCAGATCCTTATGATGTTTCTCGCGACTTCGTACGCGCCTAAAAATTTAAATGTAAAAATCCCCTTTTTCCCCGTTCCCGTGAGAATTTCGGGAAATCCTTCCTTAGTGCTCCCCTACGCTCCCCAAGGAACCTGTATGCCAAATTTCAGCTCTCTACGACCAGTATTTTCGGCTCTCCGTTGATATGTCAGTCAGTCAGTCAGTCAGTTTCTTCTTTTATATATTTAGATAGATAGATAGCTGTTTCCCACGACTTCGTACGCGCCTAAACATTATAATGTAAAAATCCCATTTTTCCCGTTCCCGTGGGAATATCGGGAAATCCTTTCATAGTGCTCCCCTACGCTCCCCAAGGAACTTGCATGCCAAATTTCATCTCTCTACGATGATCCCCGCGACTACGTACGCGCCTTAAAATGTAATAAACCCATTTTTTCCCGTTCCCGTAGGAATTTCGGGAAGTCCTTTCTTAATGCTCCCCTACGCTCCCCAAGGAACCTGCATGCCAAATTTCAGCTCTCTACGATGATCCCCGCGACTACGTACGCGCCTTAAAATGTAAAAAAACATTTTTCCCGTTCCCGTGGGAATTTCGGGAAGTCCTTTCTTAGTGCTCCCCTACGCTCCCCAAGGAACCTGCATGCCAAATTTCAGATCTCTACGATGTTTCCCGCAACTTCGTATGCGCAGAAATATTAAAATGTAAAATCTCGTTTTTTCCCGTTCCCGTGGGAATTTCGCAAAATCCTTTCTTAGCGGATGCCTACGTCATAACATCTATCTGCATGCCAAATTTCAGCCCGATCCGTCCAGTGGTTTGGGCTGTGCGTTGATAGATCACTATATCAGTCAGTCAGTCAGTCAGTCACCTTTGAGTTTTATATATTTAGATACATTTAAATACACGCAATCCCACTTTCTTTGCGCAGGGCTCGCCTCGGCATCCATACACCGCAAGAATGGCAGTGTTTGCCAAATCCTTCATAGTCAATCTAAACAATAAAACTCATCACTAATTGATAACAAATGAAAAATAGTAAAATAATAAAAATAATACTTGCAATTCTAGGCATCGTCGAAAACGGGAGGGCGGGTGAGGTGAGGCAGGATATTGTTTTGAGCTCTTTGTAGGCATAGAATGTTGGATTTGCTTGCAGAAGACCACTGTTGGATTCCGTGTGTCCAGATTGGTTTAATAATCGAGCTGGTATACTCTCAATTTGTTGCTGAGGGAAAGAGTGGACTGTCTTCCAAGGAGCCAAAGTAAATTTTTGAATCGGAAGTTTACTTCGTTGCGTTTATGTTGGATGTGATCTTTCCATGTCAATCTGCGATCCAAGTAAAACCCCAAGTATTTTACACACGAAGATTGTGGTAGATGATCTTCACCCAGGTTGACTGATGGGCAGTCGCCTCGCCTCAAAGCAAAGGTAATATGGTGTGACTTGGGGGCACTCGCCTTAATGCGCCATTTCTTTAACCATGCGTTAGTGGTGTTAAGTTGGTTTTGTAGAGATCTGCTTGCTTCTGTGGGGTCTCGGTTGCAAGATAGGAACGCAGCATCGTCAGCGAATGTTGCTACGGTTACATTTTTTTTTTAAATAATTTAATTGATTTTTAAAGCAACTTCTAGTACACCTATCTATAGCTACAGTAGAATCTCTTAGTTGTCTGTGGCTATAGGTATGTATGTTTGGTATAAAGGTATGGTTATGTATGTGTGAAATAGGTTTGGGGACCATGAACCTAGATAACGCTGTACGTCCTAAGTGAGTGACAACTCTGTCTCAGTATGTATAATGTACTCTATGAAATAGAATAAATAGCACAGACTACTTAGAAGATACTACGCATACTACAGACGGCTTACTGTGTCATATACGGCTTAATGTAGTTTTCTACTTTCATTTAAAGTAACAAAACACAAAATAAAATAAGTACCAACATAACAAACAGGATGTGTGCTTTCAACTGTCAACGTAAAATGTAGGCTACTTGAACCGACCGACCGAGAGCAATCATATTCTCTGTGCCTAGCGAGGGCCGAGAGTTCCCGAAGGTAAACGCGAAGATACCCGATCGTTCGGACGAACGAAAATTAATGAATTTTCTTTAGCTGATTGTTGAATAAATAGGTAGCTAAAGTGGTAGAAATTGGTGTCTTGTTCTATTCTGATGGATTTCAATAACTTGTTCCCGTAGTACGTGAGTTGTAATTGAGAAACGTGTCAACAAAGGTTGTACAATTTTGTAATGCGCCATCTCCCTGTTCCCACGTCTTACGTCCCTTTCTGATTTTTTACTTTTATATTTATATAATAGATCATCTGTGTTCTGTGGATCTATCCGTGACATTGTCAATGAGGTGCTCGAGTCGGTACATTTTGTCTTCTTCTTTTATAATATGACTAGCTTCTGCCCGCGACTTCGTCCGCGTGGAATTTGTTAATAGCCTTCCCGCGAGAACTATGCATTTTCTCGGGATAAAAAGTAGCCTATATATTATTATGTTGACCAGTGTTATAAACTACCCCCATACCAAATTTTGTTTCAATCCGTCCAGTAGTATTCGAGTTAAATCCGGACATACATACATACATTTAGTATTTTCTTCTAAAAATCGTTATTTTGTGTTCAGTATCGTTCATATAGTCCTTTTGACTTGATAGTTTCTTTTAATTTTCAATTTTCAGCCGCCGCTTCTTCTACAGAATTATTATTTATTATATGTATAGATTTTTCCATTTTTTTTCTCTGATTCATTAATCTCTTATGAATAAATAGTTTAGTGCCAAAATTCATTATTTAAGTAAGAGCAGACTGGTTTAAAGAATGTTTTAGTGAACTCATCAATCATTTCCTTTTTACTGGACAATAGGCAGGTAATCTAACAGTAGGTAATCTGCATAACGTGTTTCTTGAAATGTTTGTAATCTAGGATTATAATTTAATTTTTCCCGTTCCCGTGGGAATATCGGGAAATCCTTTCTTAGTGCTCCCCTACGCTCCGCAAGGAACCTGCATGCTAAACTTCAGCTCTCTACGGTGATCCCCGCGACCTAAACATTAAAATGTAAAAATCCCATTTTTCCCGTTCCCGTGGAAATTTCGCGAAGTCCTTTCTTAGTGCTCCCCTACGCTCCCCAAGGAATCTGTACTTATGCCAAATTTCAGCTCTCTGCGTTCATAGATCACTATATCAGTCAGTCAGTCAGTCACCTTTGAGTTTTATATATTTAGATTTACACAATCATTCCATCTTTGAGGCGTCACCAATCGCAAACCTTCCTCAAATAATGTTTTGGTTTCGTTTATTTTGAACGTTTTATTGTTCCTAGCGATGTGCAGTGTTTGTTTCTTGTTTGTTTGTTTAATTGTTTGTGCAGTAATTTAAAGATGTGTGTGAAGTCCCCAATCCGCACTGGGCCCGCGTGGGGACTATAGCCCAAACCCTCTCGTAATGAGAGGAGGCCTGTGCCCAGCAGTGGGACGCAAATAGGCTGTAGTAGTAGTAGTAGTAGCGATTTGCCCCTTCACTTGTGGCAACTTGTGCCCAAATTAATTCAATGGAATTAAGTTCGCAATGGTAAGGGCCTAAGGGGGCAGTCGCAGGATGGTGACTCATGTCGAACAGCCAACTCGTCAACAGATAAAACATCATACATTGATCTATGTATGGCGATAATGTCCAGTAAAACCTTTTTAATCTTCATCATAATTATTTCTTTTGTAAGCCATTCTGGGTCCGTTCCAGTTTTCGGGGGTGGTAAGGGGCATTGTTTAAGACCAGTACCGCATTTGGTTTTCATCATCATCATTTCAGCCGAAAGACGTCCACTGCTGGACATAGGCCTCCCCCAAGGCTCGCCACTCAGACCGGTCCCGTGCTACTTGCTCGTAAGATCAAGTGAACAATCTTCCACTCGCATTGTATCATCACAAGCTAATAATACATCAGCAGAAACTCAGCAAACCAACATTAGTGTACCTGGCAAAACAATAGCCATAACAATAAGTAATGGCCCTAATATGTCAAATGTCAGTTTTAATGTTTCCTAAATTTGTTAAATAATCTTTTTGTATTTCATTTTAGAGTTTTAGAAGTCATGCTTCATAGACCTTTATTGTTTTGTATACGAAGCATCTTACAGTCCGAAATGTATGTGTTTTATTCTTCTTACGTACAATTCGATAGCTTAGATTTATAAAGCTAAATTGTCTTCTTGAATAAGTTTCGTATATCCACCCATCGAATCTAACTACCGATCACAAACAGGTGGTATTCATTATCATAAAAATTTTGTTTGATTGAAAAGAGATTATATAATTTTACATCACCCTTGGCCATAAAGTGGGATTTTCTGCCCGCTAAGATGCGGAGAGAAAATCTCACTTCTTGGCCAAGGCAAGACGTAAAACTTTTGACAAACCACGGGCGGTAATTCGTAAAGCCCCAGATCGCATATTTATGGCCCTCACCTTCGGTTCGGGCCACAGAAACCTGCGATCTGGGACATTTACGAATTTTCCACCCTAGGTCTGTAATTTACTATTTCATTTCTCATACTCTGAAAGTTTATCATTGTTCATCTGCGTAGCGGGTTGAAAGTGATTCATGGCGACCCTAGGGTCGTAAAGTAATTGGAGGATTTGACACTCATATCTCCGTCTCTTTTAAACTCATATACAAAGTCATATGCCAAAACAGGACGAATACATGTCTCTCGCTCAGTTTCAAATCAGACAATCTTGGGGAATTGAGATTTTTTTTGGCAATATAGTTGGCAAAAAAACGAGCAAAGGAACAACGAATACAGCCAAGAAATCATTAAGTATAATATTATTTTTAATTTCTAATAAAAAAATAGGTATATAAAATGAGAACTTACTTAACTTGACAAATAATATCATATTTTATGACTATTCTAAATGCCTAAATATCAATATCAAGTCGGTTTATTCATATTATATTGTCTCTCGCTCAGTTTCAAACAGACAATCTTAGGGAATTCGATTTTTTTTGTTGGCAAAAAAATTCGGCAATGGAACAACGAATACAGCCAAGAAATCATTATGTACTTACTATATTATTTTCATCTACTATATAAAAGTAAGTCGGGTTTTCCTTCCTGACGCTATAACTCCAGAACGCACGAACCGATTTCCACGGTTTTGCATTCATTGGAAAGGTCTCGGGCTCCGTGAAGTTTATCAAAAAAAACTAAGGCGGTACGAAGTCCGCGGGGTCAGCTAGTTTCTTATAACGAAAATGGTTATATTTAATATGAAAACTTACTTAATTTGAAAAATAATTTATATTCAAATGTGTTTTTCTATTTGTTATAAATAAATGTTTTATATATCCATCTATTTATCTTATCGATCTTGTCAATGATCAAATTGCATAATACAAGGTGCAGTGCGCGCTCGGAGCGCGATTCGGAACACTGCACTGCCTTAATACCCGGGCGCTCCGACTTGACATGCGCAGACGGATTTTGTCAAATGAAAAAAATGGCGGCAAACTAAACTTACTTCACAATATGTGATTAGTATAATGTGTGTTGTGAACTAAGTATAGTTACATATATTAGAGCAAATGTGACTATTTATAATGTTCGAGAAATGAAATGAACTGTACAGCTATGTAAAATGTGATACCGCAGATTTAGAATATGTATTTTCTTAGTAGTTAAGTAGCGCACATAATTTTCTTTACTTTACAATACAATACAATACAATACAATACAATACAATACAATATACTTTATTGAACACCACACAATCAAGGAACAGTAGACATTATGTAATTACACAAAAAGGTATGGCATACTTTCCTCGTATTCGAAACGAAAAGTAGAGTGTTTATGCTCGGGTGAAAGGAACCCATTTATTTCTGACTCGTACTATTTAGCGCTCTCACTAGCGTTCGAGCGCCAAACTGACTCGTCAGAAATGGGTGCCTTTCAACCCTCGGTTAACAATCTACTATTGACTGTCAATAATGAATGACTAAGGCTGCGTTCCGAAACGCGCTCAGAGCGCTTACAGCACCTTGCGTCCTTTTTCCTCTTAGAAGTCGACTTTAAAGAGGAAAGCGGATGCAAGGTGCTGTGAGCGCTCTGAGCGCGATTCGGAACGCAACCTAGTCGTCGTTTCACAGATCTATGCTAAGGATTCGTTCAGAAATACGTGTTAGTTATATTTTTTTTATTCACCTATAATTTCTGAAGTAATAAGTTTTTTAATTTACAGATCTTGATTTATTTATTTCATTGCATGTTTGAGAAAAGCACTATACATACATCGGCGGGGAACGGAAGTTGTCGGCCTCGTAACTATCCGGCCTCACTTCGTTCGGTCCTATATAATACTCGGCCTGCAACATCCAACTTCCCGGCCTCTGTAGTAATGTACTATTTTTCAAACATGCAATGAAATATTGATATTATGTTCTTCTTATTAGCCTGGGAAGTATCACGATTCAGGCGCGGCTAGAAAATTGGTCTATAATGAAATTTCATACAAACGTTGCAGGCCTAGGCCGGCAACTCACTTTGATGTATTTGTGGCACAGCATCTTGGCATTCCGCCATTTAAAAAAAGCTACAAGCAATTTTACTCTATCATTTGCTATGACATTCTGCCAATACAGCTATTAAAAAAACATGAACTATATTTGCTACATTTATTTATTTATTTTATAAAAGTTCAACATGACATTACAGTTAACACCAATGCGTCATGAAACCAATTAAAACTATTTAGGCAACGAAACGGCGTGGCTCCGCTGCATCGTCATCTCCGGTGTAGGATTCGGTAGGTTGCCCCGGAACCGTCGAAACACGACACCCTTCTACATAGGTATCGCTGTTTAATTTATGTAAAAAAGACAAAATATATTATAGATGAAACATTATTTTATTTATTTATTTTAATGCATGTTTGAGAAATGAGAACGCCGCGAGTATGGAACAGAAGTGTGGTGGTGCTCTTCTTCAAAAAAGGTGATAACACCTTGCTGAAGAATTATAGACCCATCTCACTTCTGAGTCATGTCTACAAGCTGTTTTCGAGAGTCATTACGAACCGTCTCGCGCGCAGGTTTGACGAATTCCAGCCCCCCGAACAAGCCGGTTTCCGAAAGGGCTATATATAGTACCGTAGACCACATACATGCGTTGCGGCAGGTTATACAGAAGACCGAAGAGTATAACCTCCCCCTTTGTCTTTCATTTGTGGACTACGAGAAAGCCTTCGATTCGATCGAGACTTGGGCTGTGCTGCAGTCTCTCCAGAGGTACCAAGCTGACTACCGGTACATCGAAGTGTTGAAGTGTTTGTACGAAAATGCCACCATGTCCGTCCGACTACAGGACCAGACCACGATGCCTATTCCACTGCAGCGGGGAGTCAGACAAGGAGATGTAATCCCTCCGAAGCTTTTCACCGCTGCATTGGAGGATGCCTTCAAGGTGCTGGACTGGAAAGGACGAGGCATCAATGTAAATGGCGAGTACATCACTTACCTTCGATTTGCTGACGATATAGTAGTTATGGCTGAGACCATGGAAGACCTCCCTTTAGTACCGTTTGGTAGCCAGATTTGGTAGCTGGCTTCCAAATAGGAAAAATGATTTCCCGCCTGGTAGCCAGCTACGAAATGGGAATAACTTTCCCATCTCGTAGCCAGATTCGGTAGCTGGCTTCCAAATAGGAAAAATGATTTCCCGCCTGGTAGCCAGCTATGAAATGGGAATAACTTTTCCATCTCGTAGCCAGATTCGGTAGCTGGCTTCCAAATAGGAAAAATGGTTTCCCGCCTGGTAGCCAGCTACGAAATGGGACTAACTTTCCCATCTCGTAGCCAGATTCGGTAGCTGGCTTCCAAATGGGGAAAATGGTTTCCTGCCTGGTAGCCAGCTATGAATCGGAACTATCTCTCCCATTTAGAAGCCAGCTACAGAACCTAGGCACAAGATGGGACTTAAAAATTCCCGTTTCGTAGCCAGCTTCGAATCAGGATTTTCTCTCCCATTTCGTAGCTAGCCACCAAATCTATCCAGATTTGGTGGGTAGCTACGAACCACGTAACCACAAGATGGGACTAAAGGGCGGAAGAACTTCAGACAGCATTCGGTGTTTATGGTTCATATATGTACTTACTTCATAATTGAATTGCACTTCCTTTCCTGTTTTGTCAAAAAAAAAATGAAATGAAATAGTTAATTATTCAAGTAGGCATAATTATTACAGTGCAGTTTTGAACGTGATAGAACTAAAAATAAACTAAAGCTAAAGTGTGTATAAAAACTTTTTACTCTGAATACTATTTTATTTTAAACACGAAGACACTAACGTGACGTTGTCAAGTGATACACTTCAATATTATCTTGTCAGTGTAATAATTCTATAGGACATTTAAGTATTTTGTACTTATTCAGTTCATGCCAGATTAGGATATTTAATGGTGCTAGTATTATAAATTAAAACGACCATGCATTGTTCCTCTGAATACTGCGAAATCGCTACAAATAGGTCAATCACTGTGAATCAAATAGATTTTGTTAGTTCTAAAAGAGGTGGTCAGTGTATAGTAATTGCCGGCCGTAAATTTCACCAGAGAAAGATATACAGCGATGGGAAAACATTTTGGCTTTGTGTTTAGCACAAAGCCAAATTGTTTTCAGGATGTTTTCAGGATGTCGAGGAAATGTTACCTTAAATCCCGATCGTAAATTGATTGTGAAGATGACAGAACATGCGTCGAATTGTTTGTCTAATCCTGGAAAACACGATATATTAACAGAAATTGACCGTCTTAAAAAGAAAACGTCTGAAAACTATGAGCCAATCCAAAAACAATATCAAGAAATGATTTGTAACCTAGAGCAAAAACAAGTTCATTTGCACCATGTTATTCCAAAATTTACAAGCGTCAAATCCACTCTTTATCGCAATAGAAAGAAAAACTTGGCCGTTTCAAGCATTCGCAACAATGATCCGTCCAGAATAGAGATACCGATACAATTCCGACAGTTTTTGATTGCGGATTTTAACAACGGGGTGGAAAGAATTTTAATATTTTTTGACAGAAAAAATACAAAACTCATTAGGGAAATTAAACATTACTTAGCAGATGGTACTTTTAAGTCATGCCCGAGTCCCTTTCCGCAAATGCATACCATGAGGATTCGAACTCCGTCATTCCCCTGATTTTTGCTTTTCTGGTGAGACAGGACGAGAAAACTTACGAGATCTTATTAAACCTCATAAAATCTCAACTTAAATACTGGAAGCCGAAAAAAATAACAGTAGATTTTGAAACGGCTGCTATGAATGCTTTTACACACGTTTTTCCAGGCATCGATCTAAATGGTTGTTACTACCATTTCGGCAATAGTCTTTGGAGAAAAGCTCGCGAACTAAACTTAAAACTGCGAACCCAGCGTAGGCACGTATTGCGTTGCATTGCACTGGCTTTGTTACCAGTGACCAAGATTGCAGAAGGAGTAGAATACGTCTCAAGTCGGCAATGCGATTACGGATTCAACATGGTTGTGTTTAATTCATACTTTTCTAACCAGTGGCTGAAAAACGACGATTTTATTCAAAAATGGAATTGCCAAGGTGAAAATTTTCAACAAACAACTGCTTAGAAGGTTGGCTTGCAAAATTGAACAGGTTTCTAGGACGAAAAAATCCAACTTTACCTGAAATATTGAAAATTTTGCAAAGTGAAGCAAAATTTTACAACATATCATTGTCGGAAATAAACAAACGGTTCAATGAGACGAAAAGATCAAAAGAATATGTACGAATAGCAGCAGAAATTGATAGAGCTGTCAGAGAGCTGCAAAACGGTGACATCTGTAGGGCATTGTATTGAAATAATAAGCCCATTTACTGTTTAAAATTAAAAACACTATTAGGAATTTAGGATGTTGGAACGATACCTGCATGACCATTTCTTTTTTAAGTAATTACAGTAAGTTGCATTTTTGTTATTTATTATGTTAATAAAGGATTCTAACACCCTGAACCAAAGTTAACCGTGGTCTTCGCTAGATGGCGCTGGCTGTCATCTACATCGCGCTATCATTTGGTCGCCACTAAATAGTGACCTCCGGTCAAAGGCAAATGTGAGTCGTTCGGGTTAGGAACTGGTCCAAGCACGCTATACGCTTTTACCCTTGCTAAGACGTCATAGTGTATTGTTCCAGATAATCGCGTTACTATTGCAGTGGACTTCCACCCTTGATGGGATTCACTTCATTAGTACGATTCGCATAGCAATTGTAAAGTACAGTCACGTAATAAAATTTGTCACCTATCGGTCTGAATTTTCATCGTCCCCCGCCTCACCCCGTCACAGGATGTGTTTCTTTACATTTGTACAGTATTATTACAAAAAAAAGTTGAGAGGTCAGCATTATTCGAATAGGTAAGTAATTTATTCAACGACAAAAGAAATAGTACATTATTGCCGTGGCCGGGAAAGTAGGTCTTTGCAGGCTGAGTACTGGTTTAATATGTACGAAGCCTGCAAAGCCTTTCACGTGCCGAGGCTTATATAGTGCTTTTCTCAAAAATGAAAAAAAAAAAACATGATATTAGGTATTCATAATACAGCATTGACACGCACGCAAAGGTAGTCAAGTACTTACAACAAATCCAATGGAACGCCAGTCTTATTTCGTATTCACCGATATTTGACTTTAACAGACACACTAACACGGCAAGTTAAAAACTCGCATGTAGATTTCTCGTTTTTTATAAAAATTAAGACCTTTTATAAATTTTTAAACCAAACTAGTAAACTATTTTCATGAAATTTAGCTAAATAAATCTGATACAAGACAAGAACTCCCGCTCTTTATAGATCGTTCTTTTTAGGGTTCCGTACCCAAAGGGTGAAAAACGGAACCCTATTAATATGCCTCCGCTGTCCGTCCGTACGTCCGTCCGTCCGTCCGTCCGTCCGTCCGTCCGTCTGTCTGTCACAGGGCTCTATCTCTTCAACGGAAATAGGTAGAGATTTGAAATTTTCACAGAATGCGTGTTTCTGTGGCCGCTATCACAACAAATACTAAAAAGTAAAAATATATCTATATAAATTGGGGTCTTCATACAAGTTACTGTTTTTTTCTTCGTCTCATTTCCAGCGCTCTATCTAATGAACCATTATTGTTAGACACCTGAAATTTTCACAAAATACGCATTATTAAAGCCTCCATCACAACAAATACTGAAACAGTCAATAAGTTTATTTCCAATGCGGATTTTCACACAGGAAAGTTACGTATTTTTTCGAACGTCGCTCTTTACGTACATTAATACGATAAAAATTTATAAATATCAAAAAAAGTGATTTCCTAACTCTTAACCTATTTGAGTGGAACCACGTCTCTCACGAATACACCACCATAGCACTTACTAAGCTGGCGAAATTAGGTATCTAGTTAGAGCGAATAGAGCAAAAGTCTAATTCAAATTTGTAACACGTCAAGTTTGCCGCGGTCTTCGCTAGATGGCGCTACCTGTCGATTACATGGCGCTATCGTTTGGTTGCCACCAAACAGTGACCTGCGGTCATATGCAAATATTTGTTATATTTAGCCAGTTCCCTCCGATTAAGACCAAGTACATAGCACGCCATACGCTTTCACCTCTTCTACGTTTTAGTGTCGAGTATCCGGACAATACCGTGGCTGCCGCAGTGAACTTCCACCATAAACTTTGTCAGTACGGCGGCGCACTTATTGTTCCCGGTTGTGTAGAACGTCCGTGTAGTAAAGTTCTCGTTCTAAGGTTGAATTTCCCTTGTCCCTCACTTCGCCCGGCTATAAATTTCGAATATTTTTTCTATATTCATTCAAGTCCATGATATGACTAAATAGTTCCAAGTTGCCAGTGTTTTGTTTTCTAATGGCCTCATCAATGCCGCTAGCTAAAGAAGTATGTTTAGATTAAAAAAAAATAGTACATAGTTATGATGAATTAATAAATTCTATACACACGATGATTCCCAATTCCGATATGTGAATCTTCCAATAAAATCTTGTTCGGCTTCGACCCTGCCTGATAGGGTCATAAGGTACTTAGTGTTGTGATTAAATTGTTTTTTTTTTCACCAACTTGTGAATAGGGATCACATATAGAGACGCTCAGTTGTACGGAACCCTACATATGCGATTTCGCATTTGTCTGATTTTTTTAAATTCCGTTCTGAAATACATTGCGCTGTTTCAGACACGGATAAAAACGTTTGGTTTCGCGTCAATTGACAGATACAGAACATGCAGACTTGGCTGTTTGGGAATTCCTTCGCGTATTTATCAGTTTAAAAAAAAAGTACCTGTACGATAATGAAATTTCATACAACATTCCCTGCGCTTATACATGCCGCGGAAGTAAATTCATACAAATTTCCGGGGCATGCAGTTGAGTTTTTTTTTTTAAATTTTTGACTGATCGTCAATGACGCACTTTGCGGTCTGATAGAAAGCAGACAATGACGAGTTTCCCGGCCATTTTTGAGAAAAATCTTTTTTTGTACTTAACCGGTTACAACACGGGACTTTCTTCCCCTTTCGAAGCTGGTTACCAAACGTAGTTACAAATCTGTATCGGAAAAGTCCCAATTTGAAGCCAGTTACTAACTGGGATTTTGTTCCAATTTCGAAGCTGGTTAGAAATCGCGATTACAAATCGGTAATGATAAGGTAAGTTCCATTTTGTAACCAGTTACAACACGCGATTATATTTCCCGTTTCGAAGCTAGTTACTCTACGTGGTTACAAATCGGTAATGATTAAGTCCCATTTGGTAACCAGTTACACCACGGGATTATTTTTCCCGTTTCGAAGCTGGTTACTAAACGTATTTACGAATTGGTAATGGAAAAGTTCCAATTTGAAGCCAGTTCCGAACTGGGATTTTATTCCCATTTCGAAGCTGGTTACGAAACTTTGGCTACCAAACAGTACTAAAGGAAGACCTCAGTGCTATGCTCGTTGACCTCAGCAGAGTTTCCGATCGAGTTGGTCTGAAAATGAACATGGACAAGACGAAGATCATGTCCAACGTCCATGTTGTGCCAACTCCGGTAATAATCGGAGGCTCTGCGCTCGAAGTTGTTGACCATTATGTATACCTGGGACAAACAGTCCAGTTATGTAGGTCCAACTTCGAGAAAGAGATCAATCGTCGAATCCTACTCGGCTGGACAGCGTTCGGGAAGCTTCGCAGTGTCTTTTCGTCCAAATTACCGCAGTGTATTAAGTGGAAAGTCTTCGACCAGTGTGTGTTGCCTGTGATAACTTATGGTTCCGAGACGTGGGCGCTTACGATGGGCCTCATAAGAAGGCTCAAGATCACCCAGAGGGCAATGGAGAGGGCTATGCTCAGGGTTTCTCTGCGTGATAGAATCAGAAATGAGGATATCCGCAGTAGAACTGGGGTCACCGACATAGCCCGAAGAATTGCGAACCTTAAGTGGCAGTGGGCGGGGCACATTGCTCGCAGGACTGATGGCCGATGGGGCAAGAAAGTCCTGGAGTGGCATCCGCGAACCGGTAGACGAGCTGTCGGTAGGCCTCCAACAAGATGGAGTGACGACCTTGTAAAGGTCGTGGGAACGCGGTGGATGCGAGTGACACAGGACCGGTCTGAGTGGCGCGCCTTGGGGGAGGTCTATGTCCAGCAGTGGACGTCTATCGGCTGAAATGATGATGTTTGAGAAAAGCACTATACATACATCGGCGGGGAACGGAAGTTGTCGGCCTCGTAGCTACCCGTATATAATACTCGGCCTGCAACTTCCTCTTTCCCGGCCTCTGTAGTAATGTACTATTTCAGAGTAGGTATTTGCTTTTTGTTTAATTTCCCAATCCATATTTGTCTTTCGATTTTGCAGGAAGCAAGTTCTGCATTACAGCGTTTTCTTCTTGTTTTAAGTTAGGAGTTGTTCAATCGAACTCCATACCACTTTCACAACTGGATTTTCTGGTGGAGATGGAAATGTATCTTCATTTTTTCATTTTCTCCTAGAACAAAAATGAGTGTTTGTAAATTCATTTCCATACGAGGACGTGTTTTTTTCAATTCAAATTTCAGGAATGAGTGATATATTTTCAAATGGAAAGCAAGAATTTCCGAGCATGTTTGAGAAAAAATAGTACATTATTGCAGAGGCCGCCAAGTACCGCAAACACTTTTTCACTTTATTCCGCTGTATTAAGGTCAAAAAGTGTAAAATATCCATTTGACGACGACTGTATAGTACTTAATTTGTGATTCACGGCACTTATTATCTTATTTTCCTTTATAGATTCATGTTTAGTGAGTGTCAAATCTACTCTAATCAATGTATGTTTATGTAGACGACCACAACACAAATAACTTGATTTGTCAATTTATTCCGCGGGCACGGTTTCTTTTCTCATGAACAATGTTGGTAACTATGTATTTAGGCTCTATAGGTACGATGTGTTTGGTCATCAGTGTCGAACATTTTAAGGATATCTAGTTTTTTGGCAAATAAGAAAAAAAAATAAAGGACTTAAAAAAAATAGATATTTATGATACAAGTGCGGAAAGTAGGTAATTCCCAACGAGTGGAGGTGCTCTATATTCTATACAACTTGGGAATTACCTATTCGCACGAGTGTCATACAACGTTTTACAATGCATCAAGCGAGGAAACACATAAAATATATATTTAAGAAGTAAAAGTTTTATTTATTAAGGTGTTAACAATTTTAAAACACCCAAAAAAATAAATATAAAAATACAATTTTGTAATTTTATTGTTCAGATCACTTAAGTTCCGACGCTATAGACATTTTACTTTTCCGCACTCTCAATAAAACTGCGCTACCTATGTAGCAAATATGGTTCATGTTTTTTTAAAGCTGTATTGGCAGAATGTCATAGCGAACCATAGAGTAAATATTGCTTGTAGCTTTTTTAAATGGCGGAATGCCAAGATTCTGTGTCACAAATATCAAATGGAAATTTAAAAAAAGTGAGTTGCCGGCCTAGGCCTGCAACGTTTGAATGAAATTTCATTATATACCAATTTGTCTAGCCGCGCCTGAAACGTGATACTTCCCAGGCTAATAAGAAGAACACAATATCAATATTTCATTGCATGTTTGAGAAAAATCATTTTACCTTACCATTGGAAAAAAAGAAAAAGTTTTTAAGGCCTTTAAAACCTTTTCCTTTTTTTAGTTACCATATAGTATTATAGTTATTAGTATTATTAGTTAGTAGTATTGTAGTATAGTAGTATAGTATTCTGGTCCGATATGACGTAATTATCACGTGCACCCGTGCTAAGGCAACTTAAAAATAAAAATGGCCTCCATTCGCTACTGGTTGAAAAGGGTAATATGGTTGATTTGTCTATAAAATTGATCGTACTACGCACTACGCATTCTTAAAATCTCTGACACTGATAAAGATGACCAAACACATTGTATTGTTTAAAGAAACAAATGCACTTGGCTCTTAGGCGAGTGTGGTCTATGAAGATTATGTATCAATAGAACAGTTTATTTCAAACAAAACATAACTTTGTATGGGAATTGGCTATTTGTGAAAAATGACAATGTGCTGGATTATTTGTTTTATGGATAGGAATAACCTTCCGTATCAAGAGAAAAAAATCTCAGAATTTTCAGTGCCGTAGATTTCGCGTAAAAAAAAGAAATTGATTTTGTGTTATGACGATTGAAATAAAGGTCTTTCCTTGGTTCAAGTATGCAGCACTATTTCTTAAAAAAAAGGGTTGACATCATTGACGGTGACAGTTCTTGCTTCATTCGTAATAACGTGTTTAAAGCATACGTCGTCGTTGGGGCCAAGCATAATCGAAAGACAAGTAAGCAAAAGCAGTCATCAATAAGCTATTTTTCCAATAAAATTGTTAAAACACGTAAAGTTATGTTCGTAAGAAGGAAGCGAGAACTGTCAACGTCAAATGTCAACACTATTTTTTTCAGAAACATGCTGTGCATATTTGGACCAAGGAAAACCCGAATCTTTTAATCGTTATAACGCAAAACCAATTTTATTTTTTACGCAAAATCTACGCCACGGAAAATTCTCGGATTTTTTCCTCTTATTACGGAAGGTTATTCCTATCCATAAAAAAAGAATCAAGCACTTTGTCATTTTTCACCCATAGCCTATTCACCGGCCCAACTAGTATATTATACCTACCTATAAAACAAAGTCGTGTTAGTTACATTCAGAACGGCTCAATCTTTCTTTTTTTTGGATTTGTCTCCGCACAGAATAGGATAATATTCTATTATTATAGGATAATTCACGAAAAAAATCATGATGATATTAAATATGATTGTATATTTTCTACAGTCAGTTTCCGCAATTGACAGCTCACATCACGCATGACTGATAGGCGGGACGGAGTCCGCCGGGTCAGTTCGTTTAGAATATAAATATAACTCTATACCTTTCATTACAAGTTTTCTTATATTAGAAGTTGACGATTAAGGCCCGGTTCCTATATCCACGAAACGCCTCGTTTTGCCTACGGACGGTTGATTTTTGACATTTGTTCCATAGAGAATCTGTCAAATTTTAACCGTCCGTAGGCAAAACGAGGCGTTGTTTGGATATAGGAACCGGCCCTAAGTCACGCTCGCGTCTCTAGCTGCCGTGTGAGACATCTTTTAACCGTTCAAGTCGTCTTACAGGCAAGGAGGTACCAGACGGAGTTACGTCAGCTAACGCCATCTACAGAAGCAGTCCTCGATTCCTAAACCTTCAAGAGGTTAGTAATCGAGCTCTGTTTATGTAGATGGCGTTAGCTGTTTGGAAAATTGCTTTGGCTGTAAAATATCGTAACAAAGATTCGTTGATTTATGTAGTTGAAATTCGGTAGGTACGTAATAGTTCGGGAGGGGACCGTACTCAAAAAGTTAGAACGAGATTTTCACGTTTTTCAATTCCATAGATTCTTTGGATTCATTTCCAATGTGCTCGATAGTCGTGTGATGCACGAAATCTGTGATTTCTTTAAATAGCTTCATCTTCTTTATAGCGTTATCGCCCTTGCGATTCGCGAGCGAGTTTTGTATGGAGGCATAATTGTTAGGTTGAAGGCTTGTTATAAAACTCAACAAAGAAAAAGATATCTTCATAAAAATGAATCGCCGTGCTCGAGAACTGCTCGACCAATTTGGCTGATTCTTTTTTGTTTTTTTTTTCTTCAAAGGGAAGGCTTAGAAAGAAATAATCGAAATAAAACTAAAAAAAAAACTTTGTATGGGAATCGCCTTCGGGCGATACGAAGTTCGTTTCGAGAAATCCGTTTCAAACAATTTTTGCCCCACGTTTTCCTCTTCTCTTATGAATAATCGTGGATCTAATATCACTGCAATTTTAACAGCTTTAGATCGAAGCAATGATTTCAATCATATAGACTGACATTTATTCATTATTGTTGTTGCAGCATCATTTTGTAGATCATCGCCCGAATTCCTTGAAATGTGCTCCGCGTACTTGGCTGGGAAAATTTGTCGTAGGCATCAATAGGTTACGTCACAGAATGGTTTTAAGGATTTAATCAGGCCTTCTACTCGTACTCTATCCCCAATTTTCAATTTTATATTTTTTGAATTCGGTTGTGCTTTTACATAAGTCATCCAAAACTAGCTTTACATCAAAATCCCGCAACAACATTAAATACGTTGAATTCCACCTAAAGTACATTTCTCGTAAGAGTCAATCTTTTAAATACAGTTGCTCAAAAATCAAACATTTCGATTAGTACCTGTTCAGCGTGCGAGATGTTTGCTATTTCCGAACGAGTGCTTTTTGTTTTTTTGACGGCTAGTGATCGTGCGTAAAGTTGCTTTTTACTCACTAGAGCCTTTTGGTTTCAGAGTTTGTTCCTGTTGGTTTTTACTTTTTTATTATAGTTTTTTCGCTAATGTATTTAAAAATGTCGTTATAGGCCGGGAGATGCTGACACTGAATTCCGAACAATTTGTACCAGGCTGGCGAGTCTACAGGGGTATAATTACGTAATGACGAAAAGGAAACTCATGGTCATAGCGCCAGTACCGGGGGCCCAATCGCGTGAGCGTTAATCGAACGAGTCGCACAAATTACCACAAAAAAACTTGTATTTTCCGATAGTCGATGAAAAACGAAGTAGGCGATCGCGTAATGCCATACTTCTCTGGCGCGGCCTACATCCCGCCATACCGACGAAAACATGTTAATTAAAAACCAAAAATTGAACCATTTGTACCAGGCTCAAACACCCAAAAATAGGGTCTGTGTTTAAAATTCATTTATTTTCGTTACACGTCCGTCTTTGGGTCACAAACTTACATATACGTACCAAATTTCAACTTAATCGGTCCAGTAGTTGCGGAGAAAATCGACTGTGACAGACGGACGGACAGACAGACGAGTGATCCTATAAGGGTTACTTTACCGCTTGAGGTTCGGAACCCTAAAAATTACAAGCCAAAACTCGCTGTGGGCAGATTCTCAGCAAATCGATCTAGCTAGGCATCATGTCTGGGAAAACTCATTTTAGTTATTTTCACCCCAGTTGTTAGAATGTTTTTTTTCTGTGTTACCGCGTTGGACCCATTTCTTTCAAACTTTGATTGCTGATGATTTCTCGATGCCTCGATTTCTCTCCAAAAGACAGATGTCTTTTGGAGATTGAAGGCGATTTCTTCAACATGCTTAGGTACTTCTCATGATACAATTTGTTATTCATTTGAAATGTAAAATGTTTAATGTTTGTGTAAAGGAATTCGTGGATATAATGCTGAAGCGAATGGACATGGACCTTGACGGAGTGATCAACTTTGAGGACTTCCACAAGGCAGTGGTTAACACGCCGTCACTGCTCGAGAGCCTCGGCTACTGCCTGCCCGAGCGGCCCGCCGTCTACTCCTTCATCGCCACCTGGTGCCCGGCCTGGGGCAAGATGTGAACCTTTACCTGGATATTACCGCCGTCTAATAAACCGTACAGTCGGTTAACGAAGCCCTCTTGACAGAGCAAACTTGCGGGGGTGAGAGGCGAGACGGGGAGGAGCATTCACGAGCCACTAATACGGCTTCGATTCGTAAGCAGCTCGAGACTGCTCCTACGCTGTCCCGACACTCATTCACCCCGCGACATTTTCTGAGGAAACAAAGGCAGCAACTATCGGTACTTATTCTTAGGCTGCACCGCAACCCCATTCTTGCACTCGCTGAACACGCGCACAGCTAAGTGGGTCCTCTGTATGGCGTAGCAGTGGGGTTCCGGCTTAATACTAAGATATTTCCACATGCTGTAAAATTATAAAATGTAAAATAACGAAATAAATAGAATAGTTTCAACAAAGGAAAGTGTTGCAATTATTTTTTATTATATTTTGCCATTATTGATCGTTAATTGCTTTCAGTTCTTCTCATATATGTTAATTTAGGAATTTACTAAGTCGGTGCATAATTAACAATTGCAAAAGCTGTCAGTCACTCCGAGGGTGGATGTCGTCTAAAACGAATATGGATCTTAGAGATAATCTACTATAAGAAGTCCCGCCCCTCCACAATTCAAAATACTTCAATGTATTTGGAAAGTATTTAAAAAGCACCACAAACACTCTCAACATGAGCCGCTAAACATGCGTTGAGAGGTTTTGGTGGTGCTTTTTGTATACAAGTACTTTCCAAATACATTGAAGCGTTTTGAATTATGGAGGGGCGGGACTTCCCATAGTAGATTACTTATCTCTATCTACGCATACGTATGTATTTTACCTCCTTATTTTTGAACGCCACGCCATCGATACAAAATGTATGCACCGCAGGTTTGGACTTTGGGATTCAGGCGTCGCAAAGGTTTTCCTTGAACCTCATTTTGAGACAGTCTGACTTTATTGGATGATTATCGAATGTAGAAATATGTCACGGATGTAGGTCAAAAACTCCCGCGAGGCTCACTATGATAGTTTTGAAAAAAAAATGCAATTTAATTTTTTTTAAAAGAAACAACGTATGCTAATCTTTATTTTGCACTTTGATGTAAAAGGCTTCATATAAGGCTAAATTACAAACCATTTGTGGCCAGGCTAGGCCTTCTTAATTCCAAAATAATCGCGAAAATGACAAAAAATATTTATTTTTTCGTGATTGGTGTATTTAGTATTCGCAGTTTACAAAGACACAGTGTTGGACTACTTCCACAAAAAAATCCAATTGCAAATAAAGCGGACTTCCTGAGATATTGATATTTAAAAAATAAAAACTGCCTTCAAACTCCGACAGACTGCGATGTCAATGTCAAGTTCAGTATATGATTATCATTTCTTTGGGTCGGTTCACTTTGTTTGGATAAATAGGTTTTATTGCTTTAAATATCATCTCTTCGGCTGACACTGTCAATGTCTTTATAGAAAATTATCTTATTAAAGTTGCATGCTTTAAATCGTAACTCTCTTATTCAAACATGGTGACAGCGGTGTAACATGCACACTACAAGAGAAAAACCCAAGACCCCGGCGCCCGCCGGAGACTCAATCCCGTCGCTCGCCGGAGAACATTCATTTCTCGTTCCGCCGACGTTCTCGGGGAACGCTGAGAGATGGACCGCCTTCCAAAACCGATTCGAATGGTATCGCCAAGCCTCTGGGCTCGCCAATCAGTCGCAGGCGAGACAAGTGAGTACGTTAATGTACCTTTAATTTGTTTACTTGTTTTTATTTTCTTTTTTCCAAAGGGAGGATGTTTGGATAAATAGGTTTTATTGCCTTAAATATTATCTCTTGACACCGACTTGTCTGTCGGCGTTTGAAGGCGGTGTATATTATTTATTAAAAAAAATTTTTCAGGTACACTTTCCAAAGTAGAAGTAAATAAGTAACTCTGAAGTCTTTGAAATTGACACCAAAATCATCTACGTGCTAGTAAATTTCGATGAGTTCCCTCATTTTTTCATAGATCCCACCATCAGAACTGAACCAAATTAATATGGGACCAACTTGGAAGTACCACTTTTCGAACAAAAAAAGAATCATCGAAATCGGTTCACGTTTACTATTTATTTTTGGTGAACATACATTAAAAAAAAAGATTCCGACTAATTGAGAACCTCCTCCTTTTTTTGAAGCCGGTTAAAAAATAATCCCGGTACCGGGATTTTTGAAAAAATTAAGTGTCACATTTTGATTATTTAATTTTCTTCTTCTACTATAAATGTGTCATTTTCGTTTGAAAGCATAGTAAATTCACTTCCATCAGTTTCTGTACACGCTACGCTATCCCACCTTCATTGTCGTTATTGCATTGAAATTGCATTAACATTTCGATGACTGGAGGGGATAGAGGCATACGTTTTATGCTAGAGATCTTCTACTATCTAAAGTCCCGCTCCTTCACATTTCAAAACGCTGTAATGTATTTAAAAAGCACCACCAACACTCTGAATACATGTGTCCGTGCTGAGACAGCCATCAACTATGCGTTGAGAGTGTTGGTGGTGCTTTTTACACAATAATAAAAAAATTGAAGCGTTTTGAAATGTAAAGGCGCGGGACTTTAGATAGTAGAAGATCTCTACTTTGACGTCTACTCAGCCTTGTATTAGACACGAATGGATCGGATGATTCTAATGCTCTATGAAATAAGTCTTCCATTGTGTGTTGTCGATTGTCTTTTCGGCTGTGGTGTTTGCGGTCGTATCTCCAAAACTTATTTCTCGATTCCCCAGCCTGTTCTGAAAGAACTCCTACGGGCAATGCTGAATTTTCTAATTTTTTGGCCATGAACGACGATTTTGTGCATAGTTATGGTCATGGGGTTCAAGGGTGGGCATCTGAAGCGCTATAAAAAGTTGCCTTTAAACCCCATTCCATCATAGAAAATAAAAACGATAAAATATCCAATTTTAAAATTTTCAATTATGGAAGCCAGCTACCGAATCTGGCTACGAGATGGGAAAGTTATTCCCATTTCGTAGCTGGCTACCAGGCGGGAAATTATTTTTCCTATTTGGAAGCCAGCTACCAAATCTGGCTACCAAACGGTACTAAAGGTTTTAAATGTGCCATCTGAAAAATAAGTGCTACAATTTTGGATTCACTCCATTGCCTTGGAAGTAATGATGTGCCTATGGAAACTTTCCTATTTTGCGAAATGTTCTCAAGTGAAATTTTCGATAATTTTTCCGAAACATTCCTGAGGGCATGGAAATTTATGAGAATGAAATCCAATCCACGCACAGAAATATTAGAGTAAGTAGCGAGTACAGTCATACTATACCACACCGGTTTTGATAACAACCGGTTTTTATAGGTTTGGCCGAGACTTGATAAAATTCATAAATTTCAATAAATTCTGCGGAAATTATTCCGAAATATTTCACGGAATATTTCATTTCGAAAATCTTGCATCATTTTGTAGTAAAAATAGATCAAAAAACTGCAATATAGTCCTATAGGGATCCGGTCACCTACGGCCACTTCCTTCTACGGCCATCGTGGAAATTCTTACATCGGCCATATCCCTGTTCGGTCTTTTCCTATTACGGCCATTTCCCCAAAGGACCACAATACAGATTCCTACTAAGGCCATTTCCCCGAAAGACCACTGTGCAAATTCCTAGTTCAGCCGATTCCCCGAAAGACCATAAGACGGAGAGCCGGAGCCGAATTAGCGTATCGCCGGTCAGTTTCCTCATTCGTCAATTTTGCTGATTCAACAGTTTACCTTCTGGTCATTTTCACTAGGTTGACAATTTCGCTAGTGGGTCATTTTCCTAAACCTTCAGTTTACTCTTTCGCCAGTTTTGCTAGGCTTCAGTTTCGTAAATTTACTAGTTTCCTTATGTGCTAATTTAATTATTCGTCAGTTTGGTCAAATGGTCATTTCCCCTAGATAATCGGTTTCTATATTCGCCAGTTTCACTAGTTGCCAGGGTCTTATAGTCATATATGTAAAATGTAATATAATAGGTCAAAGGTGTGAAGTAGGTAAGGTTCGTTAGTTATCTATATATGCCCGAAGGGCAAACTACAAAGAAATAGGGGCCCCGCGTAGCGGGGACCCGTCGACCCAGTCACATTCCTATTTTATATCGGCATTTTTATACTTAGTTAATAATATATCTTGTTTGAGGATGTGACCATAACAGGAAAAGGTCGTTTGAGGAAGTGGTCATAAGAGGAAAAGACCTTTAGCGGATTGTGGCCTTTCGGGGAATATTGTTTCTAAGTGGCCATTAAAGGAAGTGGCCCATTGGGGAAGTGGCCGTTCATAATACTTGGCCTTATAAGGAATGTGGCCGTAAGTGACCAGATCCGTCCTATTATATTCAATTATACTACGAATAGAGGTTCATTTTATTAGGGCAAACTATTTATAGTTACTAGATAGATGGCCACTTCAATAACCGTCATCGATAACAAAGATAATTAACTTGTCATATCTTTGTCATTCCGTTTACGGAATTTAAACATGAAGCCTAAAGGAGCAGTACATAATTATTTTATAGAAAAGTCCGTTTCGAACGAAAAACAACATGTGTGCTTATATTGCGGCACGTCATATCAACAGCGGAATGCGACAAGGATGAAGGACCATATACTGAAATGTTCCCAATGTCCGATTGACATAAAAAAAAATTTGGATATACAACTTCACCACAACCTGGACCTACAAGAACAATAAAAAAGAACATCAGCAATAAATTAAGGGTAAGCCGTGGTGGCCTAGTGGTTTGACCTGCCGCCTCTCATGCAGAGGGTCGCGGGTTCAAATCCGGCTCGCACCTCTGAAATTATTTATGTGCGAAATTCAATTTGAATTTACCACTGAGCTTTTCGGTGAAGGAAAACATCGTGAGGAAACCTGCACGCATCTGCGAAGTAATTCAAGGATGTGTGTGAAGTCCCCAATCCGCACTGGGCCCGCGTGGGGACTATAGCCCAACCCTCTCGTTATGAGAGGAGGCCTGTGCCCAGCAGTGGGCCGTAAATAGGCTGTTGTAGTAGTAGTAGATTCTTGTTTATTTATTTAGCGAGCAAGAATATACGGTATATTGGCTATTCCGTAGGTATGCTATAATTTGTTTCAGAAATCTATAAACAGTTTAATTGCCCGTGCTGTTTATGTGACTGCTATGCCTCTTGCAACTTTAGAGCATCCATTGTGGCAAAAAGATTTGACACACTACGTCCAGGTTATGCTCCACCGACGAGAAAACAATTAGCGACATCGTTATTAGATTTGGAATACGAGACAATCTTCTAATTTCTGTTCGTTATTAGATTTGGAATACGAGACAATGAAAAACTAAGTCGAATAAATTTTTAAAAATTCTAGCTGTTTACACCTAGCTGCAGACGGGTGGTCTAATATAAATAATGATAGCGTAATTAATTTGGTAATTTATACACCAAAACCACTTTTCTATACGTTCATCGAGACGAAGCAAAATAGACACACTGCAGAGTATTTGTTGGAGAAAATATCATGCATTATAGACAAACTTGGTGCAAAATAAATTTACTGCAGTGGTTTCTGATAATGCTGCGAATATGGTTAAATGTGGTAAACGTTTAGAGGAAAGCCACAACCTGTGGAATGGCTGTATGGCCCACACTCTGCACCTACACATATCCGATATATTGAAAATGAAAGATATTGCTGATTTTTTCGCAGATGTTATAGGGATAATCAAGGCTATCAAATATTCACATATTATGAAAGCAGCATTTAAAGCAATTTGTGAAGAGAAAAAGGTAACAGTCTCGCTACATCTACCCGTAAAAACAAGATGGGGTAGTTATAGCCAACGTTTAGAAACATTTTTGAGTTCTAAGATCGTGTTACAGAATTTATGCATCAATGAAAATGTGGGCAACACATTATCAAGAGAGCAAAAACGAAATATATTAGATGTAGATTACTGGCAACGAGTTACATAGATAAGGGATTTTTTAAATCCAATTACGACCTGGATATCGAAGTTAGAAGGAGATTATGGGTCCTTACATAATGTATATCAGTGTGTCAAAGAGATCAACCAAAGCCTTACAGATGATTTCATCGGTAATATATTGGATCAGTTGTCTGTTAAAGCTCTTAAGGAAAAATTTGACAAAAATTTGACAGAAAACTGTTCTAAAACCTGTTATTTTGCTGCATGCATTCTGAACCCAAATGACCAAGGTCGAATCTTGACCGAAGAAGAATATATAAACGGCTGCGAATTGCTCACAACGTTTGCTGGACAAACCTTTAACCGAAGCAGTGACACCAGTGACATTTTAGAAGAGCTATCAAGTTATAAAAACAAACGTGGAATTTGGTCTAAGTCATTTCTATATGAATCGTCTGAGAAAATGGAGCATGCGACATGGTGGAATACCTTTTTTCCTGAAACAAAACTAGGAAAAATTGCTGATAGAATATTAACTGTCCCTGCGACGTCAGCCGCCGTGGAAAGGTCATTTTCAACATTTGGAGGCATTCTGACTATAAAGAGAAATAGACTTTTAACCGAAAGAGCTGGTAAAATTACGTTTATTACTCATAATTGGAAAACATTAAATAAAGACATTATAGCTAACGATTACTCTCTGGAGCATCCGGAAGCTTCTGACAACATAATTCAAGAAGGGCTGTCTGCAGTTATTTCTGACGACTTTACAAGCTCTTCCTCCTCGACAAGTCTTGTAACCATCGGAAGTTACACATCGAGAAGCGTCTCCAGTGACATCTCTATGAATGAATTCGAAATGCGATTACGTAATAGCTCGTCAGTCTTAAACCCAAATCTTTAACATAGTTTTTTTCGTTCGTTTATTTTAAGAAGTAGTGAAGTGCCGTGCACAATACTTTTGTTGATGTTTAAGTCTGTCGGTTTTTATTTTTGGTTTTATAACATACTTTCTAAGATTACTCCATGAAGTTGTTTTATTTAAAGTTCTCGCAATACTCCTGCAATAACTGGACATATATATTTCCCTAGAAATTTAATATGAAACTTTCGGGAATTTAAGTAATTTATTGAAAATGTTCTCTAATGAAGGACATAAAACTTTAGATTGTACATTATAGCATGTATTTGCTAGTTGAAAATATAAATTTCCATGAAGCGTGTCTTTGTTATTCTCTGTTTTTAAAAACTTTTTAAATTTCCGGGTTTCGAAATGTTCCCGAAAGTTTTGATAAAAATTTTCCTACACTTTTGAAAGTTTCCACAATTTGCACATCATTACTTGGAAGTAACAAAAATTAAAATGTCATCTTCCTGGACACACAGCCAGTCTTCGGCTAAACTTTCGCGAATAGTAGCACCGTCACTTAATTCTACTGAGGCAACATTACGGCGAGCTCTGTATAACATATCTTTTTTCTCTTGTAGAATGGCGGCAACTTATCTGCGTACTCGTCGTGCATATACTGCCGCATTTCATCTTTATAAAGTTGTGGAACAGGCTTATAACTTGTTGTGACTGTGTGTTTTAATTTGATTATGCTTTGTTCGATGTCTATTGACTGATAGTCCGGCATACAACTATGCTCTTTTTCTCTGATAACTTGCCTTAGTTCTGAATCTAGCACTATCAAACCACTGCAGACTCCAGTTTTGTGGCAACTCCAAACCGTCGTGCGAGATTTTTCATTCAACCTTTTGAAATAGTGTCTTCGGCCCGATTTAAATAAAATCTTCCCCCCGTGACTACTGTCCATGAAATGGAAATTAGACGATGCCTCGTTGTCTGAATGCATGTTAAAATATTAATTGAATTATAATGATATTACTTTTATCACTGACTGAAGTAATTGTCAATGTCAATGTTGCAAAAAGGCCTGAATGCTAGTAAATAGTTCCAGTACTTCATGCATAATCCAATCTAAAGTGGTTGTTGACGAAGTATTTTCGATAAGATAAGTCTTACCTAAGTTTTAGAAACTATAAAACCAAGTTAAGTTATACACCTAGTGCTAAAATAATTACAAATAGGACTGGCAAGAAGGCACCCTAAAATAAATATAACACTGGGAAACATTACGAACAGAAACGTTGTTTTTAAGAACAAAAGATAATGGGAAATTATAAATTCGGATATATTAAGATTAGGAAATTAAGAGAATGGGATTTTTTACAATCGGATTGCAATCGGAAATTGAAAAAGATTTTGGAAAAAATATCGCCGTACTCTTCACAAAAAAAAAAATAAGGAAAATTATTCAACTCTCCGACGATGCATACTAATACATATATTGGTAGTGTGCACGACGACAGCGCCAACTAGCGGATGCGAAGTCGACGGCGTAATATGCAACTATTAGCAGTGTGCACGTGCACGACGACAGCGGCAGCGCCAACAACTACCACGTGACTACCACTGAGACCAAAACATGTCAGGTTATCTAACGTCATAACGAGGGGTAAAGGCGGAAGAAGTCTCGGATGACACTACTCGCTCCAGATGTACTTATGCTATGAACGGCTTTGATGCTGGCTGTCACTACTGTCACTAGGTTTCGAAATTTAAATACCATAGAAGTAGGAACTCATAACTGGAACTACCACTGTGACTGTGACTTAAATTGGTGTCAGTGGCGTAAACGGTGTGTAACTCTCTTTATCTAACTTCATAGCGAGAAATAAAGATAAAAGAAGCCTCGGATGACACTACTCGCTCCAGATGTACTTAATGCAATGCAAATAAATATAGGCAACAGTGACAGCTCACTTCACTAAAATGCCCGTTTTCGTATTCCCCACCGTGCCCACCAGTAACTATGCACACAACGAACTCCTTGGTCGACGTACTTATAGACCATCTAATAAGTGGAACTAACACTGACGAAAATATGTGGCGTAAAAGGTTACTTGCTGGAAGAACTATGATATACATATAGGGTCAAGCAAAACGTTGTAACGATATCTTAACCACAGTATCAGTTATCGATTCTTTAAGCATGATTTTCAGTTTTTTTTTAATGTATAGCCCAGTATGGGATTGATGTGGACGATCCCTGTGTCCCATACATTTTTTTTACGCACTCAAAATTTTGCTTGACCCCGTATATACCTGTTTCTTATTTTATAATGATACGAGCTTTTACCCGCGACTTCGTCTGCTGAGACTTTCGTACTAAACTTGCCAAATCAGACCAAAATGTGTACCTACACGATGTCATACTCTCAAAAGTTAGTGCATTAAAACCTAGAAAAGCGTAAAGGTCTAATAGTGCGTTTACATACACGCGCCCGGGCTCGTAAGCGTGCCCGTGAACGGCGTTTTGAACGCCGTTCACGTTTAAACCCCTGGACCGATTTCAATGAAATTTGATATGGAGATATTTGGTAGGCTTCTTTTTATTTAGGAAAGATACAGTTTCCACGGAAAAGAGATATAGTGTGCCCGTAAGTACTTCTTTTCTCCGTTTGAACTCCTTCATGAGGTGGTCGACCTCTTCTAAGCATCTGCAACATTTTTTAAAATTTATGTTGCTTATTTGAGGGGGTCCATATTATATATATATTGGTTCTACTTGGTAACACCCCAGGAAATGTAAAATTTTGGTCGTTTGACCATTCCGACAAATTGGCATTGTTAAATTAATTTTATTCGGCAAGTCGTCATCGTCCATACGCCACAAAGGTGCAAGCGATACTAACGCGACGCCGAAAAACCGCCAGCCGACCGATCGACGGCGTTCACGTTCACGAGCGCGTTCAAAACCAGCCTGTTTACACACCCGTGCCTGTGAACGCGCCCTTGAATGTCGTTTTGAACGCCGTTTATGTAAACGCACCATAATGGTCACTCAGGTTGACAGATCGACTTAGACTGCGACACCGTGGCGCCATCTATACCACCAAATCACGATAAAATAGAAAATAATTGCTTATAAATACTGCCTAAATTTTATAATAAAAGGTAGACTATAGTCTGATTTGTTGGTATAGATGGTGCCACGGTGTCGCAGTCTAAGTCGATCTGTCAACCTGAGTGACCATTAGACCTTTACGCTTTTTAGGGTTCCGAAGTCCACAAGGAACCCTTATAGTTTCGCCATGTCCGTCCGTCCGTCCGTCCGTCTGTCCGCACTATTGCTCGGAGATGCTTAGATCTAGAAAGCTGTAATTTGGTATGAATATACACATTAGTCACGCTGACAAAGTCGTACAATAAAATTTTGATTTTTTTTCTTTTATAGTGTTCCTCCCCTACTCGTAAAATGGGGATGTATTTTTTTTTTCTTGCGTACCCCATGGTGTGGGATATCGTTGAATAGGTCTTAAAAAATATTGTAGGTTTGTTAAAACCATTTTTCGATTAAGTGATGCGTTTGTGAAATATTAAGCTTTAAAGTGCTAGGTTGTGGCATATCGTAGTTGAAAGGAAAACTATCACAGCTAAGTAGGCTGTACAAATTTACGAGTCATAGTCGACTTATGAAATGATTAAAAAACCAATGTTTTTCTTGAGCGGCAGGGGCGTCGGGCGGGCACGTCATACCACAGGCTAGCTAAGATGCTAAATAAGTCTTAGGAAGGTACTGTGGGCATCGTCAACTTCGGAACCCTATACTTTGTGCGTGGCCCGACACGCACTTCGCCGGTTTTTTAGCTTTTAATGCACTAACTTTATGTTATTCCAGGTTACAAACTGTCTGTTTGCCAAATTTCATGCAAATTGGTTGGACCGTTTTAGCGTGATTGAGTAACAAACATACAAACTAACTTTTAACTTTATTATATTTAGTAAGATTAATATACTTCATGCAGTTTCCATTTGTAAGACAGGATAAAATAAGATTTAAGATGTTCAAAGTGTTCTACATGTTTTCTCCGAGTATACGGATCGGATATGGACAAGCAGTCGAGTTCTCCTATGTAGACTTGCACGTTACTTCTCATTACTGGGTAATTATTTCATTTGATGTAAATTTGATTTGATATTTGTGGTTTGTAAAAAATATCCAATTTCTCACGCAAATTTCATCTCAATCGAAAGATTAGGATATAATTAGTATGAAAAAGGGTTTGTACACTTTCTAGGACTCCGGACAGTGGAGATATGGGCCTCCAAAGTTTTAAGTGACACGGTAATGATATTTATCGTGCTTGGTAATGACTAGGGCTACACGGTGATGACATAATATCGTAGACTGAGTTACAAAATGCGTTTTTTTTAGTTAATTGGTAGCATTTATTCATAAACTTCACTGCAGGATTCAAGTAGTTCACAATGCTGGTAAATAAATAAAACTCAATCTGATAATCTCCAAACTTTAATAGCAATCACTAAATTTTTGGCTTCATTTCTCTTGTTAATCATACAGTTCTTTAGTGCCAATAATCAGATATAAGAAACTAAAAATATTTACTTAGTATGTGTTGACGGACGTATAGTTTTATATAAATCTATTATATGTACCTTAATTATAATTAGGTCACAAAACTAATCAACTAAAACAATCCTTGGTTTTTTCATTGGTATGATAATAATCAGTCAGATAAAATACCTAAGTATACCTACTAAGATGTTAAGAAATTATATTATCTTACATTAGCGATAATTGTATAATTTATAAAGAACTCGCAATTGAGATAAAATATCAATCAAAACATTAAAACTACCCACCCATCTATATAACTTCGTCAAAACAATGAAATTAAACGAAGCATAGGTTGAGACCAAGACAACAATCGATCAAACTTTTACTAGATGTTTTAACTTTTTATATGGACGGACGTATATTTTTATATAGATCTATTATAGGTACCTTAATATTATAATTAAACTTTCTTAGACACAGCCATTATTTAGTTCACAAAGCTAATCAACTAAAACCATCTTTGGTTTTTTCATTGGTATGATAATAATCAGTCAGATAAAATACCTAAGTATACTAAGATGTTATGAAATTATATTATCTTACATTAGCGATAATTGTATAATTAGTTATAAAGAACTCACAATTAAGATAAAAGATCAATCAAAACTACCCACCCATCTATATGACTTCGTCAAAACAATGAAATTAAACGAAGCATAGGTTGAGATCAAGACATCAATCGATCAAACTTTTAATTGATGTTTTGACTTTTTTATGGACGGACGTATATTTCTATATGTATCTTAAGTATAATTTTACTTTCCTAGACACAGCCATTATTTAGGTAACAAAACTAATCAACTAAAACAGTCGTTGGTTTTTTCATTGGTATGATAATAATCAGTCAGATAACATACATGTACTAATAAGTTATGAAATTATATTATACTAGTGTAAGATACTAGCGATAATGTATAATTAGTTTAAAGGAACTCACAATTAAGATAAATTTAGATCAAGCTGTTAATCTTATTGATCTATTAACATAATCTACGTAATAAAAAAGACTCCAATTTTTTTAAAGCACAATCAGTTCTGATTAGAAGCATAGTTGGTATACATTATGAAAAATATATTTATACTTATTTATTTATTTTCAAGTTCTTCAATGATTTAGGAAATTCGAACGTACCTATTCTTCTGGAAGAAGATTTGAAACAAGGCGGAGTCAGTTTCTTTACAACTTGATCCTTTTCGATTGAACAGACGTCGAGTTTATCCGGCCATTTAAATTTTGAATCTTCAATTTTCTTTGCAAATTTTACTTCCAAGGAGAACAGAGAAACCTTTACTATTTGCCCCACAAATCGGTATGGTACACTCTTTTCTGACATGAAATTTACTGCGACCCAGTCACCTACACGTACGTTGTCTTTACCTTCTTCTTTCCCACTGCTTTCTTCATCGGTGCTTTCTATACAGTAAGAGGATAGTCGCTTACGCTTAATTTCAAGTGCGTCCTCATCAGAATCTGTATCAGTGCAGTTTTTCGTTTTCAGTGTCGGTCTCCCTCCGTTTTTAGTCGATGGCTTTGATAAAGTTCTGTTTAAATCACTTTTGAGTGATTTCGTTGGCTTCTTGTTCTTAATTGGATTTTGCTTTACTGGAGAACTATCAGCAGGATGAATTTGAGATGGAGAGGAAAGTGACAATAAAACGCCTGAAGATGATTGGTGGACAAGAGCTTCATCTTGAGGAGATTCCACTGTGCATAAAGGATTAGCATTTTCAGGATTGTGAACACAAATAAGTGAACTTGCCACGTTTGAGTGACATTGTTGTTCTAAAGGTAATTTTTGATAAGGCATAGGCAAAGAACAATCGCCATTGTTATCTGGACTACGAACAAGAACAGATGGAAATAATTCTACATGAGAGGGAGGTTCCCCCGGGGAGCCATCGCCAGGACTTCGACGAGCAGTAAGTTGACCTGACACATCCAAAGACAATTCTTGACTGTATAATTCTTGAGATCTGGTTACAATCGCAGAAGTACCATCGTCAGGAGCGAAGGCAATAATTTTATTGACAACCTTCAATGACTGCTCCAGCAATGTTAAACAGGTAGCAGTAGCAGTTAAGCCGTCTTCTTCAGCAAGCGGAATATTAAACAGAGTACTATCAAAAGATTCAAGAAGCAAAGGAGATGGGAGTTGTAGTTCTCTCGGTAATTCTGTGTTTGTATGGGCTATAAATGCTTCCGATCTTTTGATCAATGTAATGCCTGGCGGTGAGCATACAACTGACTCATCGGCATTTTTTTTGTAATTATTTTGGATTGGAGCGTGAAATTTCTGATATGGCTTAAGTAAAACATCGGAAATGATCGCAATCTTCTTAGTTTTTGTTGTGGTTGTTGTGCAATTTGTCTCTTCAGTAGGGATATTGTAAAAGCCCAGGTGTTTTCCATGGAGACAAGTTGTGGCATTGTTTTTGCACAAATCCAAGATGCAGCTTTGGCGTCTAAGAGCTATGATGTTTTTATTATTTTTGTCCCACACAACCTGGTGAACTTGCAGCATGCCTTTAAAAGGTTTCAATAATTTAGTAGGTATCAGGTATTCTTTTTCTATGATGTTATATTCGGATACATATTCGAGGATCACATTTTTTACCGATTTCTTCATCTCTTGAGCAAAAGTGTCGATATCTCCTATATCTTTTCCTTGTCTTACAATTTGATCCGCCGTTCTCTTTAGCGTACCACCGACACCATCTGGAGCACCTTTTCCATGCCCCGCTTCGGAGTAGTTCCAAGTGATCGTTTTTAATTTGGGTAAGTACCAGTGCAATTTAGCAATTATGTAATTCATAGTTTTGTTACGGTATTGGCTGCAAGTTGAATCCGTCATGAAGTGGAGAGTATCTGTGTCCGGTGCCAGTTTTTCTATGAAATCTAATAAAGGAATAATATGCCCCCAAACTGCTACAGCATCATGGCGTAAGCAATCACTATATGTGCAAAAGCTTGTAGGTTTTAAACTGCCGCTTATGTATATCACACTTGTATGGAGACTTATTTGTTTGCGGCTCCCACCGAAATGCAAGGATTGGATTTCAGTGTTGTATTTACTAGAGTAGTTCTCACTAAAATCCATGTGAATAACAGCGCTATTGTTTTCGGGCTGTTTCTTTAGTTCAGTTGTGCATCCATACTGGTTGGTGATATTAGCGGTATGAGCGTATAACTTTTGTACAAGATCAAGCAGAAGTAGGACAACATCTTTTGGTTTACCCATGTGCTCTTTCTTTTCAGTTACCTTTATGCGCTTCATTCCGGATTTTGTGCTGATTTCCTTATAATCTGATTCCCACATAAAATAGGTCAGCTCAGACGAATTATCAAATTCCATAACCGTTGGTCCTTTATTGATGCAAATTGGACATTTTCTTTCTAAACATTTTAATCTGTAAATGTCGCATACACTAGCCGAAACTATTTCTTTCGAGGATTTTTCGAAGATTATTTTCTGCCCGTGAAGAGCTTTTGCCAATAAATCGACATTGTCATGCAATTTGCATTTACAAGTTTCCCTCTCTTTTTCTGTGGGGGCTACTACCCAGAAAGGTCTTGCTTTGCAAAAATTTGTATAGCTGATTGTATAGTCATGCGTCTCCAAAAACTTTTTGTGTAAATTTTTGAGAGTATCATTCAGAAATCTCTTTTGTTGTTTATTTTGATGATGAGTAATACAATCTTTTTTACCAGATGTCATCCTGGAATTATTGTCATCTTCATAAAAAGACTTCAGATCGTTTTCGATTTGTATCTTTCTTGCATCATCTCTCTCTTTTGTATTTGTCGGTCTTGTTAACTTGGGTAATTCTTGCAGCAAGTTATATTTTTTTAGATCGTCACGTACGGGATTTATGTTCTCCTTCATTTCTATTTTTTTTGATTTAGTTTCAGTCTCGTAATAATTGTTCAGATTAGTCTGAATAATATGTTTGAATACTAAGGCTTTCTTTACTTCTTCCTTTTTGTCACTGTCAGCAATCAATGCTTCAGCTTTAGTACCAGGAGTTAATGGGTCTTTTTCAAATTTCATTCGGTTCATAGTTTGTCTCATTCGACGGATGCGCCTAAGCAATGTTTGGTTTTGTTTTCCGAATGCTAAGAGACTGTTTTTATGCAATTTATCTCGCTTACGAAGGGTAGAAATAACTCTACGAGCAGTATCAAGTTTTTCAGAAGTACTCTTGAACATTTGAGATAAAGGACAAGAACCAATGTGGCATAAACCAGGAATATCTTCTTGACGTTTGTTTTTAGATATTGAATCATTTCGACGCAAGTTTCGAGATGGTCCGGGAATCTCAGGATGAGGCGAGTTGTTTACCGGTGAACGTCTATCAGGAGAGCAAGGTGGAGCCGGTATTCCTTCAATAATCGGGTAATCTTCAGCTTCAGATGCTGGAGGTGTGTCTTTTTTTAACAAGTTTCTTAGTACTTTTTTCTTTTCTCGTGAATTTTGTTTATTAATTTTCCATTTTTTTCTTTGCATTCTCTGGTGTCTTGGTGTTAATTCACTTATAGAATTCAATTTCTTTGACTCTTTTCTTTTAATGTAACGCATTTTCTCTTTTTCTAGGTACTCTTTGTACAATTCTGGGTTTGATTTCATTTTTTCACGTCTTCTCTTTTCAGCGTCTCTTTTCTTTTTTAACAACTCTTCTCTACTTACTTGTTTCTTACGTGCCATGTTTATTTTTATTTACTGAAACAAGTACTTCATTCAATTAAATATGTGAGAAACTAAATAAAAAAATACTGTTATAGTAATATTAATATAAGGTATATTGTTAATGAAATTACTACTACTACTACAGCCTATTTGCGTCCCACTGCTGGCCACAGGCCTCCTGCCATCACGAGAGGGTTTGGGCTATAGTCCCCACGCGGGTCCTGTTCCGATTGGGGACTTCACACACATCATTGAATTACTTTGCAGACGCATGCAGGTTTCCTCACGATGTTTTCCTTCGCCGAAAAGCGCAGTGGTAAATTCAAATTGAATTTCGCACATAAGTAAACTGAGAGGTACGAGCCGGAATCGAACCCCCGATTCTCTGCAAGAGAGGCTGTAGGTTGAACCAAAAGACCACCACCACGGCTTCTATGATATGTTAAGTATAATAATATTAAGTATATAACTTAATATTAAGTACCTTTAACCAGGCAAATGTCTAATTATTCATAATAAATACATGTAGTCCTTACCGTGTGATTATTGTCATTACCGTGGTTAACAGTAGTCCTTACCATGCGCAAACGGTCATCACCATGGCTACAACAAACCACGTTAATCCACGATAATGACTACACGGTAATGACAAAATTGTAATTTTTTCCACTTAACCTTGAACATGTTACATATTCTAGAAAATTCGGCAAATTGCGTCATAACCAATTGTTAGGTAGTCATTTTAAGATAGATATTATTTTAATAGGTAGTGTACTTACCGAGGTGAACGATCCACGAGGAAGACGAAATTTTTAGTTTCAAAGCCACGGTACCACACAAAAACACGTATAATTATTTTTCTATCTACCGCGAGCGACGTGCGTACACTTTGGCGTATGCTACATGACTGGCGGCGTGCGGGAAAAGGGGTAAGGTGTAGTAGGTGTCCTTGAGCGAAACGCTGTACCTACCGACAGTTAAGCTCACGGTAAGGACCTGTTTGGTGCGCACCGTACTTTGCGAAGTTGCTGTAAAATAATTTCTCAAGGGATATAATTTCTGCAATCGCTATAGAATATATTCACTATTGTAGTTTCAAAATAAGTAGTCGATTTGGATTTTAAAATAAGTTTAACGGTATTATTTGTTTAAATTACAATGAAATCTGGAAAGCGGACACTAGTTGGTAATGACATTTTGACCTATTGAGGCATTTAAAAAAATGGACTACTTGAATATATACTATGTCTGAAGTATATGCCAGATAGAAGACCTTCCATACTACATATAATTATAAGCCATGGTAAAGATCCAACTTCATTTGTAGAAAATAGACATAGCGGACAGGCGATTTACACCAAATGAAATAATTACCCTACTGTACCTTATCTCACACATATTACTCTGGCCGACCAATAAAAACATTGCATATAAAAGTACAAGATATATCTATAAATTTTAAGTACTTAGCTCGAATGCAAAGAATATCGTTTAGCACTGGAAAAAGTTGCAAGTGAGGTTTCACTAGGAAAATCCTTTTTTTCTGATCCTTTACTGAAATTGGAGGTAAGAGAGGCCTTACATTACAAAACCATGTCTGAGAAGACAGAGATAATTGGCGTTTCCGTTAAAATTGATCGAAAAATAACGTTAAGGTATTATACGGGGTCAAGCAGAACGTTGTGACTATATTTTACCTACAGAATCAGCTATCGATAAAAAATTTTAGGTTTTTAGTTTCCATACAAAAAAGAATTACCAACTTGCTAAAAATTTAAAAACAAAAATATGCTTAGAATCGATATATCGCTGATACTGTGGTTAAAATATCGTCATAACGTTTTGCTTGACCCTATACGGCACAAGGCCGATAGCAGAAGCTTTAGTGTTCATCGTGTCATACGTCTATGTACAGGTGTGCGTAACCGTAGGTGGTTCAGTGTCGCAAATTCAGACGTTCTCATCTGTGCTTTGCATTCCGCCAGAGCTGATACTCATTGCCAGGAAGCATATTAGCATCACAATACATGTTACGTCTTACGCACTCTTAAATCACTCTGAGAATATACTCGCCGTCATTATATATTTCGTTGCTTGGAACGCTGTCTCCTGGAAGTCCTATGCCCCATTAATTTGTGATAGAAAAGCGCCACCTTGTTGTGATAGAAAAGAGAAAATTTGGAAAAAAAAACAGGGGTAGGTAATACTCATGCATTGTAGTTGACCCTGAACTAGCAACATTATCATGTACCTACTAGCTAATTCGAATTATTGACATTGATTTGTCATATTTCTGAAGCCTGACATCAGGTGACGGCACTCACCAGTCGGATTGAACTTCGAACTACAATTTCCTCCCGGTAGAGCCCCGGCAGTAAGCCGCGGCTGCCTCCGACGCCATTATCTCTACTAAATTACCTACCTCCTAACGCTTTGCTTCGATTGCTTCATGAAGCGATGTATAAGGTGGTTATTGAAACATTCCGCCCACCTTGCAATAATAGACTAGGAGAGATTTTTAAACCTACATAATGACAGCTGGAAACCCCCATAGAACCTAAAAACATACTCATGTTTCATATAAATGAAACGACTTCTGACATTCAGAAATAGTGATGAGGCAAAATCATCTTAGTAGTAGATTGTAGATCAAATAGTAGATTGTTTACCAAGGGACTAAAACAAGCCATTATGACACGAAATGTTTAGCCACCCAAGCAGAGCGAGGGTGGCTATTGTTCGATTGTCATTATGGTTGTTTAGTCACGCGTTAAACACTCTGCTTTTCACTTCGAATGCGAGGAAAAAAAACGAAGTTCCATACAAAATTACGATATTTATTATAACAAAGTAGATAACCCCGGCTACTTCCCGATGACCTAGAATCATGAAATTTGGCCAGAAGCAAGGTCTTACAGCACACGTACGGGAATAAATCTGATAACCGTAAATATTATATATTTAGGTGCAAAAAAAGCCAATTTACTAATAGAAACTTATCATTTGCGGTTGGCGCAGTAGACGTGTCTACTTCACCAACCGCAAATAATAAGTTTGTATTGTTAAATTTGCATCATCAAGTTTGTAGGTACGGAACCCTCGGTGCGCGAGTCCAACTCGCACTTGACCTGTTTTTTATCACGTTACGTTTTGAATGATATTTAGCCAACAGATTCAAACTTGAAAACTATTAATATATTTTAAAACTAATTGGGTCATGTATTATTAAATGAATTCACTTTAAATAAAACAAGATTCATAGGTATTCGTAATCATTAAATCGTGTTTCACGAAATTAAATCGTTTTCACGCCCCAGACATTGTCTAGGTTCACTGGAAATGGGGATAATCCTCCTTTCACAAAGTCTGTGATTGGCTGATTAGGCGGGTTTCCAATGTAAATTAAAAAAAAAATACTTTAGTCCCTAGAGACTAAAAAAGAGCTTTAGTCCCGATGTGCAAAGACTAAAGTAATATTTTAAGAGCATGAGAAGTGAAAAAGTCATTTCAAGTGCGAATTTTAATGGTGCTAGGTCCGTCCGGGGCGGTATCACCATCTTTCTCCTCTAACCTGCCGCCAAATAGCTGCTGTGAAACTGGCACAGAGGCATTCCATCGTTAGGCCTCAGGGTAGGCGACGCATTCGAGATCTTGGTTTCTTAATGGGGGATCATAGGATTTCAGTGTCCATGGGCCGCAGTGACCACTTACCATCAGGTGGGCTGTGCGCTCGTTAGCCTATACCAATGACATAGAAAATAAAGATTTCGAACGGCGACGAGAAGTTTTCGACAATGTGAAATACCAACACACGAGAAAAACCTTTTGTCCGGATGTGCCTGTAACGTTTTTTACCTATATCGATACACTGCCTAAGTCGCTTTTAGTCTAAAACTCTAATTTCCTAATAATCATTATGCCCTCATATCTGTTGTACCGATTTGCATTAGGACTAAAACTGGTTTAGCTATATAGCTTTAGGTCTGAAACGCGTTTGGTCAACCTATACATTAGACTCAAGCCTAAAAAGCATTAGGACTAAAACTGTTTGAGCTAAATCGCTATGGGTCTCAGACACATTAGACCTACTATAGGATTGAGACTAATAGAGTTTGATGCCTATTATGCCCTATGCCTAAAACGCGTTAGGTCTAAAATAAATTACTTACAAGTAGAATTTGTATAAGTTTGTTCAATAATTTGTAATTGTATGACAATATTGTCATGCTATTACCAATTATTGATCAATCTATCATAGGTATGACATTGATATCAAATAAAAATCAACGTAATGTTCAAAAATCATTTATTTTGACTTACAATACATATCAAACTTATCCATTGTTTTTAACTAATACTAGCTGACCCCGCGGACTTCGTACCGCCTTAAACCTCACGGAGCCCGAGACCTTTCCAACGAATGCAAAACCGTGGAAATCGGTTCGTGCGTTCTGGAGTTATAGCGTCAGGGAGGAAAACCCGACTTATTTTTATATAGTAGATAATATTAACTAAAACTAGGCAACTTCTAGAAAATAAAAATCACAAAGAAAATTAGCTGTAACACGAGTTCTACATATACTTCATTTCTCTTATAATTTTACACATTTTTTTCAGGAAATAAAACGCTCCTTGCGTTGCCTTCGAACAAACGTTGTTTATAAATTTGCAGTTTAGGCAAAACGCGAAAATGCCAGTTTGAGAGTTAGACAAGTCATCATAATGGTCAAAAAGCGAATTAGTCAACAAGCTCTATAGTCTTAACGCCACTGAAAATTGACGTTTAGGCAAAACACGATTTAGTCATAAAACGTTTAAGTCACTCGTCGAAACAGGCAGTCAACCAATTAGACAAAAAGCGAAATAGACAGCAAACAACATAGTCTTAATGCCACTGAAGATTGAAGTTTAGGCAAAACACGATTTAGTCATAAAACGTTTAAGTCACTCGTCGAAACAGGCAGTCAACCAATTAGACAAAAAGCGAAATAGACAGCAAACAACATAGTCTTAATGCCACTGAAGATTGAAGTTTAGGCAAAACACGATTTAGTCATAAAACGTCTTAGGCACACCCGGACAAAAGGGTTTTGCAGCTTGATATCCGAGCGCAAAAGTTGTTGTTATCCGCTAGCGTGGAAAGTGTTTTTGAAATTCGAACATAGTGAAATAATGAAATACATCTGAAACGGTGTATTATTAATATAATTTTATTAATGATGATATTAAGTAAATTTAACCTTTATTTTAATAAAACTCTCACGACGAATTGCGTTTCAGAACGTATCGTTGTTTTTTTATTGTGACAGTGGCGTCATACGTCGTTCGAATTTCAAAAACACTTTCCACGCTAGCGGATAAAAACAACTTTTGCGCTCGGATATCAAGCTGCAAAACGACCACTTTCGAGCCAGTGAGGTGAAAAATACTTAATCAGTTGAATGTTATTAGTGTCATGTAATAATTTAAATTCTCACTCCCCAGAGAAGTAACTACGGCGGTACCGACCATCAAAAGAACGAAAAATTTTGTTGAGATTTTATATAAAATATCGTATAAAGTTTGAACTCGAAAAATACCTACTTGCTTGTAAGGGTCTCGACTAAAATGTGTGTTGTATAGTTATAATGTTGATGTTGATGTAAGAAGCGACGGCGCGGGGCGCGGCGCGGCACTGCCTCGCTGGCCGGCTCTGCGGGCGCACGCCGCACCGCGCTCCATCCCCGCGTCGCGCTCACGAACCGCAATGTAGTTGTGACTGACAGTTCAACAACAAAGCTTCAAACTGTTCTCAACTTTCTGCAAAGTTGTTAAAAAGGTATCCGGTGCTTCGGGCCAGCGCGGGCACTCCTGCTCAGGTGAGTGGCCACCGTGCGTGGTGTTCGCTGGCGCTGTCGGGAGCGTAAAAGTTTGAGCTGCGTGAGGCGGGCGCGGCGCCGCAACAGGTAGGGCGGTATCGAGCGAGATACGCTCACTTTTACTTTTCGTTTAGGCGCTGTTGTCCCGGGCCCGCTTCTCAACCGCCATTTTATCTACGTACCGTCACTTCAGTTACAAAACCACGTCTTATTGCGATTGTGTGAGCAACGCTCAAAACAATAATAAATAAAATAAAACTGTTATGTTATGATATAAGTCCCGCCGACCGCCACCTCGCCCAGCTGTTCGCCGACAGGATCATCGGCGACATCGCCACCACCACCACCTTTGTGATTGCCGGCCTCGTCTGCCTCGAGCTCTACAAGTAGCTCGTTCAAGGCCAGAGATAGGATCTCAGACGAAAGAGAAGATTGGGAGGGTGGTCACTCTCGGGTCGTGGTGGTGGGGTAGCAAAAAGACTGAGAATTATAATTATGTGTTTCATATCATAAAACATTCGCTCGGGTGTCGCCTTGTACAGCACTACTTATTTACCCGCCAAAATATTGCGGTGATTATTACATGAACCCATCTTTCCTCTCACGTCGCCGCCACTGCGCCGTGCCTGATCATTTTTTATCTACTTTTTAACAAGTATAGTGACTGGATAACATTTTTAGTGAAAAATATTATTTATCGATCTGAAATCTTCTTTTCTTCTTTCTTATATAGGTATAGAAATGAATTGCCGTGTGTTAGTCTGGCTAAGGCTCGAGAACTGCTGGACCGATGTGGCTGATTCTTTTTTTTTGTTTTATTTCCTGTGACTCAGGGAAGGTTTCGAAACAAAAAAAAAATCGGGAGAAGTCAAAAGAAACAGCTAAAAACAGAATCGCCTACGGGTGATACGAAGTTAGGGCTAACTAGTCTATACAAGGTGCTAACAAATTAGTCAAGGATATTTTAAGAGATAATAAATTACACCAAACAATTAACTTTTAACTATAATTAGGAAAAAAAATATTTAAATTCGGCGGGAAAACGGCAGGTTCTTAAACAGGGTGTTTTAACGTAGCAAATTTGTTTCCTATTATTCTCCAAAAAAACATAACAAAACCAATTTTTAAAAAACCCACTTTTTTTTCATAATATCTCAAAAATGACGACAGATACGTATAAAAGTGTAAGGATTAAAATTTTTGGTATTTTTCTGACAAACAATTTGTTTTTTTTTTTTTTCTGTCAAACAAAAATTGACGGAGATATGATTGTTTAAAGAGCGCGTGGCAGCGCAATCACAGCCTCTCTTAAGCCCTTTAACCCTTCACCGTAGTCGCGGGGATCATCGTAGAGAGCTGAAATTTGGCATGCAGGTTCTTTGGGGAGCGTAGGGCAGCACTAAGAAAGGACTTCCCGAAATTCCCACGGGAACGGGAAAAAATGTTTTTTTTTTACATTTTAAGGCGCGTAGGACTTCCCGAAATTCCCACGGGAACGGGAAAAAATGTTTTTTTTTTTACATTTTAAGGCGCTACGTAGTCGCGGGGATCATCGTAGAGAGCTGAAATTTGGCATGCAGGTTCCTTGGGGAGCGTAGGGGAGCACTAAGAAAGGACTTCCCAAAATTCCCACGTGAACGGGAAAAAATGTTTTTTTTTACATTTTAAGGCGCGTACGTAGTCGCGGGGATCATCGTAGAGAGCTGAAATTTGGCATGCAGGTTCCTTGGGGAGCGTAGGGGAGCACTAAGAAAGGACTTCCCAAAATTCCCACGTGAACGGGAAAAAATGTTTTTTTTACATTTTAAGGCGCGTACGTAGTCGCGGGGATCATCGTAGAGAGCTGAAATTTGGCATGCAGGTTCCTTGGGGAGCGTAGGGGAGCACTAAGAAAGGACTTCCCGAAATTCCCACGGGAACGGGAAAAGATGTTTTTTTTACATTTTAAGGCGCGTACGTAGTCGCGGGGATCATCGTAGAGAGCTGAAATTTGGCATGCAGGTTCGTTGGGGAGCGTAGGGGAGGTTGTGCGGCTCCTGCATTGGCTGCGGCGCTGCCGTCGAGCGTTTGCGGTGGACACGTCACGGCCAGCGTTGTTGCTTTCCTCCCTGTGATTTAACCAGCAATCAATCTTCAATCAGTCATCTTCTTCTTCTTACGTATATAGTGCCTTAGTAGCCATTTATAGCGTTAAGCAGTTTTTGAAATGAATTAGTTTAATTTTTATTGTTAAAAATACCGACTAAACTCATATTATCTATAATGTTTAATGAATGTAGCAATTTCAGTCTTTATTTGTATCTCTTTTGACTTGTGCTTATGCAGTAAATTGTTTTGACTTTAACTTATATAAAAAACAGTCAAATGCGGAATCGCATATGTAGGGCTCCGTACAACTGAGCGGATCTATGTGATCCCTATTCACAGTTGGTGAAAAAAAACAATTTAATCACAACACTAAGTACCTTATGAGACCCTATCAGGCAGGGTCGAAGCCGAACAAGATTTTATTGGAAGATAGGAGAAAATTCACATATCGGAATTGGGAATCATCGTCTGTATAGAATTTATTAATTCATCATAACTATGTACTATTTTTTTTTAAATCTAAACATATTTCTTTAGCTAGCGACATCGATGAGGCCATTAGAAAAACAACACTGGCAACTTGGAACTATTTTGTCATATCATGGACTTGAATGAATATACAAAAAATATTCGAAATTTATAGCCGGGCGAAGTGAGGGACAAGGGAAACTCTACCTTAGAACGAGAACTTTACTACACGGACGTTCTACACAACCGGGAACAATAAGTGCGCCACCGTACTGACAAAGTGAATCCCAGCTTAGGGTGGAAGTTCACTGCGGCAGCCACGGTATTGTCCGGATACTCGACACTAAAACGTAGAAGAGGTGAAAGCGTATGGCGTGCTATGTACTTGGTCTTAATCGGAAGGAACTGGCTAAATATAACAAATATTTGCATATGACCGCAGGTCACTGTTTGGTGGCAACCAAACGATAGCGCCATGTAATCGACAGGTAGCGCCATCTAGCGAAGACCGCGGCAAACTTGACGTGTTACAAATTTGAATTAGACTTTTGCTCTATTCGCTCTAACTAGATACCTAATTTCGCCAGCTTAGTAAGTGCTATGGTGGTGTATTCGTGAGAGACGTGGTTTCACTCAAATAGGTTAGGTGACCGTGGGTTCAAATCACAAACCCTCCACACTTTTTTCTTGTTTTTTATACTAATTGAGTTTTTTTTCAGTTTTTAATTTTTTTTATTGTTTAAGAGTTAGGAAATCACTTTTTTTTGATATTTATAAAATTTTATCGTATTAATGTACGTAAAGAGCGACGTTCGAAAAAATACGTAACTTTCCTATGTGAAAATCCGCATTGGGAATAAACTTATTGACTGTTTCAGTATTTGTTGTGATGGAGGCTTTAATAATGCGTATTTTGTGAAAATTTCAGGTGTCTAACAATAATGGTTCATTAGATAGAGCGCTTGAAATGAGACGAAGAAAAAAACAGTTACTTGTATGAAGACCCCAATTTATATAGATATATTTTTACTTTTTAGTATTTGTTGTGATAGCGGCCACAGAAACACGCATTCTGTGAAAATTTCAAATCTCTACCTATTTCCGTTGAAGAGATAGAGCCCTGTGACAGACAGACGGACGGACGGACGGACAGACGGACGGACATCGGAGGCATATTAATAGGGTTCCGTTTTTCACCCTTTGGGTACGGAACCCTAAAAATGAATTGCCGTATGTTAGTCTGGTTCGAGAACCGCTGGACCGATTTGGCTGATTCTTTTTTTGTTTTACACCCCTTGATTCAGGGAAGGTTTAGATTGAAAAAAAAAATGGGAAAAATCTAAACGAATAACTAAAAGAAGAATAACTTTGTACAGAAATCCGTGGTGATACGAAGTTCACCGGGCCAACCACACTCAACAGCAATGAACTTTGTATATAGCATTTTCCATACAAAGTGACCCGAATTCATTGCTGTTGAGTGTAGTTACGCATAAAAGTCTGTACTGACGAATTTTATGTCGTAGATGGTGTTTAGTTGTTTTATTCTCCATTTCAGAGTAATTTCGAACAATGAATATGAAGTTATAACTCGGCCAATAGCATCCCCTCCCAGATAAAACCCACAAACTCTCTGATCCCATTCATGTTCGAAGATGGATCCAGTAATAATGAATATGGAGTTATAAATCAGCCAATAGCGGACTAACCAAATGTTATGACAATGATGGGTCAGAAAGTTCATTTATATATTATCGGTCGAGACGATCAAGGAGCTGAGTGTCTACTACAGAATTAGCTTCAACCACAATGCAAGCAAAAAAAAAAATTAACTAAAACAATGACACTAATTAGTTAAGATGACTTTAACTACACGAGACTGCAGAGGGCTTTGGGCACCAGGAAGATAAAATTGAAAAACATATTTTCTATTATGTTCAATGTGTCACCCTGTATAGTTAGCCCTTTTAAGCACTTGGCGTTTTATTGTTTATTGTTGGCGAGGAAAAAACAAAAGGCGCTTTTATTAGCTCTTAAAAACCGTTACAAAGTTGGCGCGGCGTGTTTCAACACCTGTTGATTGCCGCCCGAGTCAGGGCAATTTGTTCTCACACTGCCTTCTCTCACGATAACTGCCTTTTAGAACGCACCCCCGCGTCAATGGATTTGCAACTTTTGTTGCAACTGACTTTTTATAGTGCTACTTGGTAGCAGTGGGATATGAAATAAGTACTGCCAATTCATGAAAATGGAACACCCACCAAAAAAATTGTCATGTAAAGTGAAACCAAGACGAGTGCCTATGAATTGCTTGTACTGTAAAAAGTTCTGAGATCTTATGGAGGGCCAAGCTGTTTCGTTCAAAAAGTCAAAACGTGGGGCCTGGCCGTTTCGTTTCTCAAATCGCCGTATCTAATAGGTATTATATTCATGCCAAATTACAGCTTTCTATAACTAAGCAACTCCGAGCTATGCTGCGGACAGACGGACATAGCGAATCTATAAGAGTTCGTTGTGGACTTCGGAACCCTAAAAAAGAACTTTTGTACAGGTGAAAAACTGACACTTTATTAAAAAATAACTTTAATGCATTTTATTGTTGTCGCTATTAATTGATTTTCCTTAAACTGAATATTGTTTAGAGGCCTGTCTTACTAGAATTATTGATTGAACTAGTTAGAAGTATAGGTATGCCTGGCTGGAGCATAAAGTTTTATACCTCCCGGGGGTAAACATCATAAAACAGCGCCCGAGGCTTTAAATTATTCAGGCTTGCCGGTAAATTAAATGCATTTGTGAATCAACTATTCTTTATTATAGTTTTAATTACCTAAGTAAGCGGATGTTGTCGTGGCAATACTTATTACCCCATTCATTATTAAGGATCCATGGATATTGTAGTGGTTAAACGGGAAACGAATACTCCTGTTCGAATAGGAGGAGTGAAGGTTTACAAAGAAAAAAAATCGGGAAGTGTAAAGGAACAGCTAAAAAAAATGCGAATAACATTGTAATGGGAATTGCCTTCGGGTGATACGAAGTTCACCGGGCCAACTAGTAAATCTATATAAATCAAAGTTCTTATTAAACAAAACCTTACCTGTAAGAAAAAAAACGACATTTAATGCTATTAATCACTATACCGATCCTAAACACAATTATTTTACGTTCAGCTTTAGTGTAAATTTTTGAACGACGTTTGTTGGTAATTTACAAACGCGCCACACAAAGTACATTTTCAACATTAGTAATATAAATTTGCTAAATAAAACTAAGTTTTATTGACTTTCCGATGTGTTGTGAATTAAAAAAAACAATAGTAGATTGTACAACAAGAGGATAAAACAAGCTTTAAGCTCGTGTTTTACACTCTGCTTTTCACTTCGACTGCGAGGAAATTAAATACGATAAAAAAAAAAACATAATCCGCAAATGGCTTAGATTTTGGCGGCAATATATTTTCAGCTAAGTTTTTAGCGTTTCTCTCCATCGTAGTATTCGGCGAAAGCACTATTTCATCATCACTACTTCATGATGACATCTTTGAAATTACAATCAACAAAATTTAACGAAATTAAGATCAAAAAATCTCAAGACACCATTTTTGACCAATTCAGAACAAGACATGAATTCCCGCCATTTTTTTTTAATGTTCAGGTCACGCCCCGTGTACTTGTAGGTACATGGTTACGTTTTTTGGTTTGATTTTCAAGAATATACACAACTTTTCGTCTTAAAATTTTCAATTATTAATATGATAATCCATACTAATACTTTAAATTCGAAAATTTAAAGAATAAATCTCATAAAATAGCATGTTTCATGTATAAGATTATAAAGCTTTAAAGTATGTGGATGTGTGCCCTCATGTCCTTAGTCTTAGACGAAGATTTTACTTTATGCTCTAAAGCCTAAAATTCAATTTTATGCAGCTTTGATGAATATACAATGCTTATACTATCGAAATAAAATGTAAAATGTAATTTGTGTGGACTAAAGTGACATTAAAATTACACGCAAATTACAGCAAAAGTGGTTTTTTTTTGTCGATAGTATAAAGCTTTAAGTAAAATTATGACAATAGGACTATTGATTCTAGATCCTCTGAACTATAAAACACTTAAATAGACATACCAGTAAAATAGTGGAACATTTACTGGCCACACAAATTACCTTAAAGGCTGACCAAAAATATCTTGTCACGAACTATCCTATTAAAAAACAAGAATAAAATATAAAATATTCAAAAAACTAGAAAATCCGAATGTAGGAAATCTAAGCTTAAATTATAACGATAACCCTTCTTGCCATTCCGGTAAAAATATGCCACGTCAAATTCCATACAAATGGTCGACTGTTGGTTGCTCTTCGTGATCGATAAATTTTTGCTCCACTTATGCTGGCTAACCGTACAATGTACATTAAAACACGTATGAAAGAATTGTATACCTCAAAAAGCTGCGCAGAAAAGTCTTCGGCGGAATATGTCTATCTGTTACGGTTTCTATGATCCAGGTGTTTTCTCTTAGTGAAAATGTAAAGGGCCTCATAATCTCCATGTTGACAATTACGATAAAAAAATTACTTTTTCGCAATCCTCTTGACAAGCTTTTCATTTTTATATCTATAGTGTATAATACAACAAACTTTTTTTTTCGTTTTCCACTTCTGGTGATTCCACCATCCATCCACCATTTTCTTTTTTCATCTGACCCATCTAACAACATTTGGGTTGACAAGACGATTCTAATGATACCTCAATCATGAAAATCGGTTCAGCCGTTTGGCCAAAACATGGTAATAAAGAAAATTACCAAACATAGATATAGGATATAGGCCTCCTTGACATTCGGGTAAAAATACAGCAAAGACTATACGCGTCCACTTTGATCGGTAATCGTACGCGAACTAGTATATCTTCGATGCAGAAACTTAAAAATGGTGTTACGTAGCTCAACCAACCTATTTTTCATTTTGATATATAGCATAGTTTTTTTTGCAGGCGTGGGACATGAAAAAAACTCGTTTTGAAAATTCACCCTCTTAACAATAGAACATTATTGCAGAGGCCGCCAAGTAGCGCATTGCCGGACGAGTCAGTTAGAAGGCTGAGCGAAGCGAAGCCTTCTATTAGTACGAGTCCGGCAATGCGCTACTTGGCGGCCTCTGCAATAATGTACTATTAAATGAACTGTCTTCTACTGACAGTGATTTCATTGTAGCCATAAAGAATTAAATAATATTATACATAATACTTTTTACAGGAATATCCTCGTATCAAATATGTCTTTATTATGTATGTAAATGAAGTCTGGCCTCTTCATTCGTTGCCTATATTGATTTTCTGTGCCTGAAAGCCTATGGCAGATGACAGTTGACAAGTTCTGTTATTCGGAGATGGCAAATTATACAAACATAAATATATTAATCTTTAATGTTGTTTCTCTTTTACAGGTAAGTCTGTTAATTTAAGTTTATTAAAGTATGAATTAATGTATTAATTTGTAAGTAGTGAATACTTAATAAACATTCTCTTTTACAGAGAAACACAATTGTTTTTTCACCTCAGCAGCTCGAACAATTAGACTTTGCTGTCAGAAATCAGTGAGCAAAATCATGTTTGTTTCACTGAGTGAGACAAAGTATTTTTTTAATTTGTTTTTTTTTTATATCCATTTATCCCATCAGGCAATCCTATCAGGCAAAGGCAAAGGCCTAAGTCATTCAGCCACAATGTCATGTTTTAGTTCAATGTGATCAATTTACTATTTTAGAATAGTAAATTGATCACAATTATTCAGTAAGATACCAAGTTTTTTTTTAAAGTACCTATACCTAATACCTAAAAACAAAACGATTTAAAAACTTCTTAAAATGAAGTTAAATCGTTCTCGCGCTTTTTCTTTTTTTTTAGTTTGATAACTGCGAATGGTCATTTCATACTGCGGCATCTACGTATTATATAGTTACTACACCTATGACTTTTTATACTAAAATTCGAAGTATCTTGATTTTATTAGCTCTCTTCTTTTCATTTCTTTAAGAAAAGAGGGAGAATTATAGTAGGCAAGTCATAGCGCGAATCATTTTCGTAAAAAAAAACTGAACAAGAAACGTTTGGATACGCGCAACGAATCAGTACCGACGTGTATTTATAGACATTAAAATTATACGTTGATTTACCATCTGAAAATCTTGCAATTTTTAAAATTACTTATGTATTTCATATAATTATGTTATTTACAATCATTTTAAACTAAAGTTTTAATTTAAAGTAAACAAAACGTTTTCAAATATTACCGAATAAATTCGAAATTTATCATTGTACTAGTTTCCGAACACACGTTTAGAAAATTGCCGCCATTATTTATTCATGTCTTTTTCTTAATTTTCGAGAACAAATTTAAAGTAATTCTTTTAAAACGTAAAATTCAAGTAATAATTTGAGTGAAAGGAGTGAAAAAGAAATGTTATTTCATATTTTTCGTGTTGTAAGTATTCTTTGCAAGTACCTTTTATGTGTTCTCGCTACTGAGGTGAAAAATTTTATGTGCTACTCGAGAGCAATTTCTTTTACTTCTCGTGCCTTTGAGTCCTTCGCTAAGCTCAACATTCTAAACTAGAATCACTCGCTAAACGCTCGTGATTCAACTATAGAATCTTTCGCTAGCTCAGGACTCAAACATGGCACTCGAAGCAAAAAACAATTTTGCTCTCTTGTTGCACAAATAACTATTATTTCACCAATGAAACTGTGCTCATAGCACATTATAAAACAACTGTTTATTGGCTATTTCACAAAGAGATGGAAAAGGTACGATTTGAATTCGTGGTTAAACCAAATAGTGAAGAGCCGAAAACTAATGTTATATGCATTAGCTCGATTACGAACGTGGAAAAAAAGGTAATTTTAATACCAGTGCTATACCAGCCACTAAAAATGCATGAAGCAATAATAAGAACACAAGCCTATCAAAGAGTAAAAAGAACAGTACAGAGAAGACATGATAAGAGGCAAGTGTGGATCTCGATCACTTCGGATATAAGCAGCAGCTACTTAGATGAATATGGCAATATGCAATTTAAGGGATATTTGTTGGAAGAAATTGCACCAAAGGCACAGAATAAGTAATAGCACTAACGTACAGAAGGCCGACTGCTAAAAAAAACCGGTTTAGTTGCACCGTACGCCCCTAAAGTGGCCATCTCTTTTTATCGCATGCAGCGCGATCTTTCGGAGGCCACGCCCTAGCGCTAGGGCTGGCGCACTCGAGAACATATTAAATCATGCGTTTGGTACTAACCTAACCTAACCTATGTAAGGTTAGGTGTTTAGTGTTCAAAATATATATTCAAGTAAGTTATTTATTATTTATTATTAAAAACAGTCGGCTGCACAGATGCTACAACGTAATTTACTATTAAGTTATCACATACTTTATCTGTCAATTTAAGAATCAGCTAAATTCAAAATTAAGACACACAACTGCGCACATTAAGAGAAAATGCGCGCGCATGTATTCGCTAGCAGTGCGGGGCAACCACTAATCATCACGCCATGGTGCGAAGCCGGCGTGTACTTGTATCGAGCGCGAAGAAATCAAAGAGTGCGCCGCGCCTGCCAAAGGTTCAGGAACAGACTTAGGTTGCTGGGATTTCCGAAGAAGCATTATCAAGGAGCCTGGAATAGTTTGCAGTGACAAAGACTGATAAAGCCCAGAATATTACAGGTTTGAAAGAGAAGTTTGTCAATGAAAAGTTCACACGGAAGACATCAAATGTTTATCAATGGACTATGGCTTTTGAAAATGAATGTACGAGTCTGGGTATTGAAGATGACATCGAACGAATCGAAGCTTTTCGTTTGTTTTTAGATGAATCATGCCTAGATTGGTATGGGCTATGCTCATAAAGTACACAGTGGATTCAGAGTGGTCAATGTGGATTTTTTTTTGTGAAACTTGTGCTGACAAAAGTTGGTTGCTGGTCAGGTATGCGATGTTATATAAGTATAGACAGGGCTCTTTGTTAGAATATGCTCTAAAGAAGGAACGACTTTTACTAGAAGTCAATAGGAACATGGATAAATCCACTGTACTAGATCTCATAGCTACAGGTTTGCCAAACCTGAGGATTTATTCAGTAATATTAAGGGGTTAGAATATTTGGTAGAAAGAAATAATTGGAAAAAAAAGATTGTACCTTCTGAAAATAAAATTAAAGAGAAAAATGTAAGTGAACATTGTAAGATATGTGAAAAGGAAAATAAGGGAAAACGGTATCACCCCGAGAACTTGTGTTGGTTTAAAAATAGAGCTAATGATGGACAAAATCAAATAAAAGTGCTAATAAATGATACTGTAGAAGCTTTAGGAGTCTATGATTCAGGATCGAATGTACCTTTGATAAATTCAAGACTTTTATCCTTGAAAAGTAGTTCGAACAATAATAGTATAAAAAAGTAGGATTAAAAACGATTGATGGCGCAAATAATTCGATAGGTATGGTGACATTAAAATTAAAAATAATGAAAGTTGCAAAAAAACGTGCGTGTTTTTGTTACTGACGAAGAGAATTTCGATTATGCCTTCTTGATTGGATTGGATTGTATAGAAAACTTTCACTTAATTCAGGATGACAAATTGGTAATTACTCAAAATATTCCCATCCCAGAAAAACAAAACTAAGAGCTCAAAAATGCAGAAATAATTCCTGGCTTCACAGGTAGCAAAATTGTAGACGATAAAAATACTTATAAAAATAGGGATGTGAGTATTTTCGAAAAGCCAAAAACGGAATATGAAATTAATCTTAACGAGCATATAGAAATTGAAAACTTTAATATTGCGCTAAATCACCTGGACTCAATACAACAGTCAGAAATAAATGAACTGATCTCGAGATACACATCACTCTTTGCTAAGGATAAGTATGATGTAGGCACTGTGAAGAACTGTGTGGCTCATGTTGATTTGCTAGTTGACAGAAAATAAATAGAGCAAATATCAATTTTACTAAAAAAACCATGATTGAAGAGTCTTACAGTCCTTTTGCAGCCCCGGTAACATTAGCATATAAAAAATAAGAAAGAAAAAAATCAAGATTGTGTATACAGGTTGTACAATCCAAATGGGTCAGTATGGTGAAGTCGGAAACTATGAGAGATAGCGAGATCTGTTCTTAGGAACCATTACATCGATTTTAGATTTAATAATAATTGCATCCAAACTTTTTTATTAACTCTCATACATAACCGGGAATCGAACCTGGTCAATATTTTTGTAACCGCGTTAAGTAAAAAGGACCAAATTTGGCTATGAAATCTTGTGTAAACACAACTGACAGTAAATTAGACTAAAATGCCCACGGTTTTATTAATTTACAAAAAGTCGTGAATAATATGAATCGATCATCAATTATCTGAAGAGACCACTTATGCATATCTTATCTGCATCGGTATTATGCATTACAAATAGCGTTTATACTACACCTACTCGGAAAGTCAATTCAAACTAACCCATTAATTGGGGAGAAAGTTGCTCATTAATCCTCCTTCAAAATCTGGTTAATAATGTTGTATGCAAATCCATTATTACACACTTTACCCATGTAGTAATATTGTATGAAAATCCATTATTCCACAGTTATGTTTTTTTTTTAATTCCAAAACGAGCCATGGATGCGTGTAAGTTAATACTTTTTTTTATTTGACACTGCCGACTTTACACAAGCTATATAGACGTTCTAAACGAATGTACCTACATCAAAAAAGTTTTTCGGAAAGAAAACTCGAAAATGCGATAACAATATCGTTAAATAGTTTGAAGAAACATATGCATTGATTAATTATACTAAATATGATTTTATATTTCGGGTTGCACGCAAGAAATTTTGTAATGATCTGTCTCGTCACTGGCTGTAAAGACGCGGCGCGCCCAAATTAAAAAAAAAAGGTTGGCGCGGTTTTACTTAAAAAAAAAGAATATCGCGCGCCTTTCGTTTCATTGTAATAACTTTGAATTTGCTTTTGTGTTTGAAATGTCTTCAACAAATGAGGAAAGTAGCGATGGTAGTATTATTGGAACGCCACCTGAACTATTAATTCATGCTCAACAAGCAATTAACAATCTTGTACCGGAAAAATCAAAAAATAAATACATGAAGCAGTATGAAGAATTTATGCAGTGGAAGACTGAAAAGCAAGCATCTTCTTTGTCGGAAAATGTTCTTCTAGCCTATTTTAGTGAAAAGTCTCGAAAATATAAGCCTAGCAGCCTGTGGGCTATATTCCTAGTGCTGAGAAGTACATTGTTATCCAGAGATAATATTGATATAAAGAAATACTCAAAATTAGCAGCATTTCTGAAAAAGAAGTCTAGCGGGTTTCGCAGTAAGAAATCCAAAGTGCTAACGGCAGATGAAATCAATTCTTTTTTGCAAAACGCTCCAGATGATACTTATTTATCCTATAAAGTAAGTACCTACTTGTTTAATTTATATACATGTTTTAAATTTTCTACATAGTTTTGTGATCCATACCACATAAATTACGCCAGATATAGAATGAATTACGTGTTGTTACTTGTTGACAAATTTACCCGTACTACCATAGTAAAAGGTATTACATATTATTATGTTAATGTGTGTTTGTTTGCTTGTCCTTCTTTCGCGTCAACACAGTGTGACAGGTTGTCGTAAATTTTAGTGTCGTATTTTAGTTGTTAAGTAGAAAATACCAGGAATCCATACTAATATTATAAATGCGAAAGTAACTATGTCTGTCTGTCTGTCTGTTACCTCTTCACGCTTCAACCACTGGACCGATTTAGCTGAAATTTGGCATGGAGGTAGTTGAAGTTCCGGGAAAGGACATGGCTACTTTTTATCCCGGAAAAACGCATAGTTCCCGCGGGGACGCGATAACCGAATTCCACGCGGGCGAAGTCGCGGGCAGAAGCTAGTTACTATATAATTATGTTAATATTATTTCAAATTTACAGGTTATATTGATACTGGGAATCAACGGAGTCTGTCGGTGCCAGGAATTGGTAGATATGAAGATTGACGATCTTGAATTTCACGGAAATATGATACTTATTAAGATACCTGACACGAAGACCAAAATTCAATGATCTTTAGCAACCACCTCAGCCTTTGGAACACTTGGAACCTGAACCATCTACCTCTACCAGCACCGATCCATCGCGTCAGCGAAATCCACCTACAACATTTAGCACTAATCCCACCCACACCCATTCCGACTTAAATATGTCGCAAACTAATATAAAATTACCAGGGAAAAACGTATCTTTTTAAACGTAACTTTCCATAATTGCACGAATGTAAATATTAATTTTAATTAAATTTTTGTACGAGATTTTGTTGTTTTTTTTTCCTCGTAAGAGTAGTATAAAGTATTATATATCCCTCGAGGGTAAGTATTTATTACTCAACTCGTGTTGTTTAAGGCCCTCCGCTTCGCGTCGGGCCTCAAATGGCCACTCGTTGAGTAATCAATGCCTTACTCCTCTTGGTGAATAAATAACTATTATTTAAAATTAGAACGCATTTGTTCAGCGGGAGTACCAATTGATTTAAAATTTGAAAATGGAATACTGGCTTTTCATAACCTCCTCGTGTTGATTTTTGATAACTTTCACATTATTATTGTGTTATGTGTTGTGTACTGTTAATAAAATGCGTTTAACGAATGAAGAACAGTTAGATCTATTGGAAGCCTATTTTAAAAGTGATAAAAGTGGTGTACAACCCGGTATATTTCCGTGATTTAAATAAAATTGTAGTACCGCAATCACAACCCTTCCCATTAGTAGAGAACTTAATGATAAAGACAAGAAACTGTAGGTTTTTCTCCACATTGCATATAAATTCGGCCTTCTGGTCGATACCAATGGATAGAATGAAAGGTGTGTTTGTGACACAGGAGGGTCACTTCCAGTGGACATGTTTGCCATTCGGTTTAAAAACCGCGCCTGCGATATTTCAGAAAATATTGATGGACTATCAGACTTTACAGTGAATTACACTGACGATATTTTAGTATTCTCTGAAACATTCGAAGATCATATGAGGCACTTATCATTGCTGTTGGAGGCAATTTTAAAGGAGGGTTTTTAGACTTAAATTTATTAAATGTAATTTTGCTCAGGATCCTGTAAAGTATTTATTATTTATTTAAACTTCATTGCACATACAAAATGTGTACAACTGGCGGACTTAATGCCTAAAGGCATTCTCTACCAGTCAACCATAAGGCCAAACGGAAAGAAAAATGAGTAGGTGCATCATTATCAGAAAGAAACTACAGAAATACTAGGAAGATAACAAATAATTTCAAAATAGGATAAATTTATATAAACATACCAAAATGTAAAAAAACAGTCAACTTGCGTTTACAAAGTCAGCATTGAAAATTAACCACTGTGGAGTTCCTTAGGGGAGTATTTTGGGTCCGCTACTATTCTTGCTTTACTATAGCAGTAGCAACACGCTGTACGCACCGATGGATCGTCGCCTTGGATACTCCGTGATTGTCACCATCACTAACATGGTATTGAGACCCCGAACCAATCCAATGCAGCGTACACATTATTGCTGACAAGGAGTCAAAGCTTTATTTCTTGACGTTGGTCCGATTTCGTTTATTAAATATTCTACACCAGTTTTACCAATTCGATTTTTTTCTATAAATCCTAAGCTACTACTTAGCCTAATTGCGTCCCACTGCTGGCCAGAGACCTCCTCTCATCACGAGAGGGTTTGGGCTATAGTCCCCACGCGGGCCCAGTGCAGATTAAGGACTTCACACACATCTTTGAATTACTTCGCAGATGCGTGCAGGTTTCCTCACGATGTTTTCCTTCACCGAAAAGCTCAGTGGTAAATTCAAATTGAATTTCGCACATAAGTAAACTTAGAGGTGCTTGCCGGAATCGAACCCCCGATCCTCAGCATGAGAGGCGGTAGGCCGAACCACTAGAGCGGCTTCTAAATAAATGCAAAGCTAGTGACATCAAATGAGAAATTTATACGTTCTTTATATGCTCTTATATATAAAAATTCGTCTACATCGGTATCACTATCACTGCTGGTGCTTTCGCGGAGAGCCATTTAAGCCATTTTGGAACTATCGGAACTAACAATGGAAATGAAAAGCAAGCTTGTCATCTTGACACAGCTCCGACCTAATGTCAAAATTTACCGACAAATCTACAAATATGTCGACTTATCAATTCTTGTTCGGGAGGCTGGTATTTGTCAAATCTGCGCGCGAGACGGTTCGTAATGACTCGAAAACAGCTTGTTGACATGACTCCGAAGTGAGATGGGTCTATAATTCTTCAGCAAGGTGTTATCACCTTTTTTGAAGAAGAGCACCACCACACTTCAGTTCCATGCTCGCGGCGTTCTCCCTTCATGGATGACGGAATTAAACAGCGTCTGAAGGGCCTTAACCCGCCTTCAGGAGTTCAGCTGTAATTCCGTCATCACCGGGGGCTTTGCCGTTCTTAAGCTGTTTGAGAGCCATACTAATCTCGTACAGGCTGACGTCCGGGATATCTTCGGTATAGTGTCGGGTTAATCTAGCTCTAGGGTCTTTAGCTGGATCAGCGACGGGTGTTCGGATTGTCGTGTATAACTGCCCATAGAACTTCTCGACTTCTCCCAACAGCTCCGGTTTGGATGAGACGATCCTGCCGTCTTCGGTCTTTAGCTTTGTCAATTGGCTTTGGCCAATAGACAGATCTTTGGCAAACACCTTCGAGCCTCTGTTAGGCTCAATAGCCTTTTCAATACTGTTGGTATTGAATCGGCGTATATCACGCTTCAGAGACTTCGAGATCTGCCTATTGAGCTGCCGATAATGACTAGCGTCACCTGAAGACTGCAGAATCATTTCACGCCTCACCTCCATGATCTTTAGGATTGAGTCTGAGATTTTATTGGTTCCTTTACGGCTGGTCTTGAAGAACTTGGACCCAACCGTATGGACAGCTTCCACAAACCCGTCGTTGTAATCGTCCACGTCGCTTTCTAGGCAAGCAAAACGGTTTTGGAGTTCGAGCTGAAAGCTCTCGGGGTTTCGGAGCTGGGTCGGTGCCGGGCGGAGCGTAGACTTTATCAGTCGAGATCTCTCAAGCTTCACTTGGATATTCCATGTGCCTCGTACCATACGGTGATCGCTCCCGGACTTAACCGAATTAATCACTGAGACATCATCGAATATCTGCTTCCTCGTCGACAGGATAAAGTCTATCTCATTCCTCGTTACACCATCAGGGCCCATCCAGGTCCACTTTCTGTGCTCACGTTTCCTGAAGAAGGAGTTCATCATATAGAGTCCCTCCTTCTTCATGAAACCAGCCAGTAGATGGCTCCGGTGATTCCTACGCCCTACTCCAAATTGCCCCACTCTCAGCTCTTCACCGTCTCGTTTGCCCAATTTCGCGTTGAAGTCCCCCATAACAACTGTGAAGTGAGTTCTGGAGCTATGCATGGCTCTAGAAATGTCCTCATACATAGTAGGGTGGGTCAAAAAACCTTTTTGTTAAATTATGACTTCTAATAGCGATAATTAGGTGTCAGTTGATGCTGGAAATACGTGTATAAAATATTATTGCAATCGGTATAGTATAACTGCCTCCCGATCAGGTTTAAAGTTTCAGTATTTTTAGTAAAAAGCTGAAGTTTCAAAGATATCAAAATATTCTCGGTATTGGAATGAAAACAAACAAGTATGAACAGTTTGATATTTTTTATTTTTCAATATACTCCCCCCCTATGTTAATACACTTAAAAGATCGATCAATTATTTTTTTTAATCCCTCATAAAAATATTTTTTATCCTTGGTATAAAAGTGCTCCTCTACTGCCGCCTTCAACGCCTCATCGTCAAAAAATCGATTTCCACGCAGATCCTTTTTGAGATTGGGGAACAAAAAGAAGTCGCTGGGGGCTAAGTCCGGACTATACGGTGGATGAGTTATAGTTCCGAACCCACATTCAGCAATAGCTGCCTTGGCAATATGAGCAGTATGGACAGGGGCGTTGTCATGCAGAAGCAGAATACCTTTAGACAACTTTCCTCGCCTTTTTTCTTTTATTGCGTCCCTTAATTGATGTAGAATATTCGCGTAGTACTGTCCCGTGATATTTACACCTTTTTCTTTATAATCGATCAACAATACTCCTTCACAATCCCAAAATATTGTTGCCATGACCTTGCCAGCGGAAGGGACGACCTTGAACTTCTTGGGATGAGCTGAACCCTTAATGTGCCACTGCATGGACTCCTGTTTACTCTCTGGGTCATAATGATGAACCCAGGTTTCATCTCCAGTAACTATCTTTTGCAGCACCTCATCAGGATTTTCACCACACAGGTCAATAAAATCGGAACAGCAAGCTGCACGCACATCTTTTTGAAGTCGAGTCAGCATTCGCGGAACCCATCTTGCACTGACCTTTGACATATTAAGATGGTCATGGATAATGTCATGTACGGTACCAATAGAAAGATTGGTTACTTGAGCTATTGATTTTATCTTCACTCGACCATCTTCCAATATAAGGTTTTCCACCTGATCAATATTTTCTTGTGAAGTAGCTACTACAGGCCGGCCAGGTCTAGGGTCATCTTCAATACTCTCCCTGCCACGTTTGAATTCGCTTGACCACTTTTGAATTGTAGATAAAGAAGGAGCAGACTGACGGTAAACACAATCCATTTCCTCTTTTATGGTTTTTTGGTTTTTACCCTGTTTCGTCAAGAATTTTATCACGGAACGATGTTCTAATTTCGTTAACATTGTTAATTCACTCATTGTGTTCGTGTTTGTTCAGAAATTGCAGAAAAACAAAAGAACATCTCGGTTTGAATTATACTTTTTTTTAATGTCAAAGAATGAACCTTACCAGCCAGTAACAAAACAAATTCAAAAAGAGGTTATAAGATATCAATACCGAGAATATTTTGAACGCCCCTCGTATTTTCCCAAAATAACTTTTATTTATATCACAATACTATATACTGATACAAATAATACCAAAAATAAAAACTTCCACATAAAAAAGTTATTTCTTGTTGCATTCGAATAAGGTTTAACCGCAAAGTGATGTTTAGTCATTTTGTTCTACTGTATTCTGCGATAACAAAGATGTGTTTCTGTGTTTTTTAATGAACTATACTCAAAATGCTTTGAAATTTCTATATATAGTGATACATGTGACTTAAAAGATAATTATTCTTTCAATTTATGAAGAAGTGCGTCGAGGTCGGAGCGTAAACCTGTATAACCTTCAACGAATATCGTTGGGTTATTCTGAGAACAAGGCACGCTACCCTGGTCGACACACTCTCGATCTTCACCACATTGTTTACGAGGGCCTTGTGGACGATAAACCCGACACCTCCCTGGGACTGATGGTCTCCCTCCCGGAAATAGAACAGGTTACCGGACTTCAGGGTTATCATGTTCTCCCCCTCTCTCCGGACTTCTGATAACCCTATGATTCCCCAACGTAACCTGCTCAATTCTTCCTCCAGTTCCAGTACCTTTTCGTCAGTCCGCAGTGTACGGCATTTATATGTTGCCAGGGCCAAGGTTCGTCGTTTTTGGTAGCCTGGCCGAACCCGAGGATTCACTATAGCACCCCCTGCCCCGCCGTTACCATGGCCGCTACCATGGCCGCTACCATGGCCAGGTATAGCAGGGCCGCCGGGGACTAGGGGTCTGGGCTGTGTTTGTGGCATCATAGTTCCCAAGTCTATCCCTTGGGGGGGATTTGCCAATAGTCGCCACGCTTGGCAGGCGGGTTGGCGACCGCAGTTTTAAGGTGGTAGTGCTCGGAGGACGCTGCTGCCCATCCTCCGGTTTATTTCTTTCTAGCAGTATCCAGACCGAACCTATAAGGGTACGAAAATACGACGAAACGCTTCGAGAAAAGGTAGATAGTGCCCTGCGCTGTCATTTACTCGTCTTGGAGATTCGAAAAGCGTCAAAAGTTATCAACTTGTTTGAGTCTTTCATATACTTTTTTATACTAGTTGACCCGGTCAACTTCGTATCACCGCGGTTAACAAAGTTATCATTCTTTTTTAGCTGTTCTTTCAGATTTTTCTGCTTTTTTCTTTCTAAACCTTCCCTAAATCACAGGGAATAAAACAAAAAAGAATCAGCCAAATCGATAGGTACAGCAGTTCTCGAGCCTTAGGCAGACTAAATTAAACACGGCAATTAATTTTGATACGGGGTCAAGCAAAACGTTGTGACGATATTTTATCCATAGAAATAGCTTAGTATCGATTCTAAGCATGTTTTTTTGTTTTTATTTTTATTTTTCGAGTAGGTATAAAAATGGTTGGTATAGGATTCAGGTTTCGCGTACACCATCAATCCCATACTGGGCAAACATTTTTTTTCACAAACTCGAAAAGAAAAGGTATCTTAAAAACAGGCTTAGAATCGATAGCTGATATAATACTGTAGTTTATATATTATTATAACACTTTGCTTGACCCTGTATTGTATACTTATAGTAGAAACCTTCCCCTAATGTTGAACTGGGCACTTATTTCACAATAGCCGTTTGCCCGCGACTTCGTCCCGCGTAGACTTTGAATTTGCATATCCGATGATACTATACTATAGACACTGTCTATACTAGACTATATTAGACAGTTATAGTTATAGAAGCATTGAAAAATTGGTTTGATTCGTGGAAAACCCGTTCCCGTGGAAATATCGGGATAGAAAGTATCATATGTTATTGCCCGGGTCCCATACTATCTCCATACCAAATTTCATCCTAATCGGTGCACTCGTTGCGACGTGAAGTAAGGACAAACAAACACGCTTTCACATTTATCATATTAGTATAGATTTATGATTTTAATAGGCTCTTATTAAAGGAACTCAACTGGAACAAATGCTATTAATGTCCACGATTGCTCATGCATTGCGGGGAAAAGGACATTGGGATGCTGTTCCCGCTTAATTGCTTTTAGAAGGTATCTTAGATGCCGCACATACCAGGAAATTTTTCCTCCTCCGGTAGTTTAGACACAATAATAAAACCAAACAATAGTAGCAAATCACTTGATAAAATGGAACATCAAGTAAAATATTTAAAAGACTATAAAAACCGAATGTTTGAAATCTACTTAAGCTGAAATTATTACGAAAAATATCACCCTTCTTGCCATTCGGGTAAAAATATGCCAAGGATTATTATTATAGAAACACCAAACGTCAAATTCCATACAAAGGATAGACTGATGGTTGCTCTTCTTGATCGATCAATTTTTGCTCCAGTTATGCTGGCTAAACCGTACAAGGTACATTAATTAAAACAATGTGTGAAGGAATTGTAGACCTCATAAATATGCGTAGAAAAGTTTTCGACGGCATATGTCTATCTGTTACGGTTTCTATTATCCAAGCATTTTCTCTTAGTGAAAAAGTAAAGGGCCCCATACTCTCCATGTTGACAATTATGATAGCAATTTTTACTTCTTCGCAATCCTCTTGAGAAGTTCTATATTATGATACCCATATTGTATAAATCAACAAACTATTTTTTTTCGTTTTCCACTTCAGGTGGCTCCACCATCCAGCCGCCATTTTGCTTTTTCATCTGACCCCTCTAATAACATTTGGGTTGACGAGACAGAATCGTCTCGTCAACCCACATTTCGATTTTCATTCGTGGCGAAATGTCATAGATTTTGGGAATTTGTAAGCATGGACAAGCCTGGCGGCGACGGGCCTCATGTGGCCGCGCATGAGTCGCCGACAGAAGTGCGAAAAAAAGCCGTCTGCGAAAGGAAACCACATTCAGCACCAAAGAACGCAGTCAAAGCGTTAAAACCAACAATTCGATGCAAACACAAAAGAATACTTACAAATTCCCAAAATCTATGACATTTCGCCACAAATGAAAATCGAAATATGAAGTGACGTTTTCGCGCAGTGTTGCCGGTACTGAGACACTGTTCGAGATACGTTTTTTAACGTACCTATTTGAAGAATAAAAACGCCAAAACCAAAGACCAAAATTATATGAATGAAAATGAAAATATTAAGATATTACCTACCTTACCTACCTACCTACAAATAAAAATCTGTCAAATGCGGAATCGCATATGTAGGGTTCCGTACAACTGAGCGTCTCTATGTGATCCCTATTCACAGTTCTTGAAAAAAAATATTAATTTAATCACAACACTATGTACCTATGACCCTATCAGGCAGGGTCGAAGCCGAACAAGATTTTATTGGAAGATAGGGGAAAATTCACATATCGGAATTAATTTATTAATTCATCCTAACTATGTACTATTTTTTTTTTTAACTAAACATACTTCTTTAGCCAGCGACATCGATGAGTCCATTAGAAAAAACAACACTGGCAACATGGAACTATTTAGTCATATCATGGACTTGAATGAATATACAAAAAAATATTCGAAATTTGAATTACACTTTTGTTCTATTCGTTCTAACTATGGAACATATAGATACCTAATTTCGCCAACGTAGTAAGTGCTTTGGTGGCATATTCGTGAGAGACGTGGAAACTCATTCAAGTGAACGTTGGATCAAACCCTCCACACTTTTTTTCTCTTTTTTATACTTATTGAGTTTTTTTTTCAGTTTTTAGGGTTCCGTACCCAAAGGGTGAAAAACGGAACCCTATTAATATGCCTCCGATGTCCGTCCGTCCGTCCGTCCGTCTGTCTGTCACATGGCTCTATCTCTTCAACGGAAATAGGTAGGGATTTGAAATTTTCACAGAATGTGTGTTTCTGTGGCCGCTATCACAACAAATACTAAAAAGTTAAAATATATCTATATAAATTGGGATCTTCATACAAGTAACTGTTTTTTTCTTCGTCTCATTTCAAGCGCTCTATCTAATGAACCATTATTGTTAGACACCTGAAATTTTCACAAAACAAGCATTATTAAAGCCTCCATCACAACAAATACTGAAACAGTCAATAAGTTTATTCCCAATGTAGATTTTCACATAGGAAAGTTACGTATTTTTTCGAACGTCGAATTAATACAATACAATTTTATAAGAATTAAAAAAAAATATTTCCTGCTTCTAAAACAATAAAAAAAAGAAAAACTGAAAAAACCTCGAATAAGTATAAAAAAGAGAAAAAAGTGTGTAAGGTTTGGGATTTGAACCCACGTTCACTTGAATGAGATTCCACGTCTCTTACGAATACGCCACCAGAGAGCACTTACTCCGCTGACGAAATTAGGTATCCATGTTCCGTAGTTAGAACGATTAGAGCAAAAGTCTAATTCAAATTTCGAATATTTTTTGTATCTTCATTCAAGTCCATGATATGACTAAATAGTTTCATGTTGCCAGTGTTGTTTTTCTAATGGACTCATCGATGTCACTGACTAAAGAAGTATGTTTAGTTTTAAAAAAAATAGTACATAGTTATGATGAATTAATAAATTCTATACAGACGATGATTCACAATTCCGATATGTGAATTTTCTCCTATCTTCCAATAAAATCTTGTTCGGCTTTGACCCTGCCTGATAGGGTCATAAGGTACTTAGTGTTGTGATTAAATTGTTTTTTTTTTCACCAACTGTGAATAGGGATCACATAGAGACGCTCAGTTGTACGGAACCCTACATATGCGATTCCGCATTTGACTGATTTTATTCAATTTTTTTATTGTTTTAGAGTCAGGAAATCATTTTTTTAATTCTTATAAAATTGTATTGTATTAATGTACGTAAAGAGCGACGTTCGAAAAAATACGTAACTTTCCTGTGTAAAAATCCGCATTGGGAATAAACTTATTGACTGTTTCAGTATTTGTTCTGATGGAGGCTTTAATAATGCGTATTTTGTGAAAATTTCAGGTGTGTAACAATAATGGTTCATCAGATAGAGCGCTTGAAATGAGACGAAGAAAAAAACAGTTACTTGTATGAAGACCCCAATTTATATAGATATATTTTAACTAAACAAATACTAAAATATTTGTTGTGATAGCGGCCACAGAAACACGCATTCTGTGAAAATTTCAAATCCCGACCTATTTCCGTTGAAGAGATAGAGCTCTGTGACAGTCAGACGGACGGACGGACGGACGGACGGACATCGGAGGCATATTAATAGGGTTCCGTTTTTCACCCTTTGGGTACGGAACCCTAAAAACACAACATTACAACAGAACACATCCGCATCTACGCGTAAACCATTGCCCATGACTTTGTTCCGTCTGTTCGCGTAACGTGTTATACTTTGTTTACGAAACAAAACGCTTCGCGAAACCTGAGAATTTAGGATATTAGAGTGCTCGAAAATGTAAAAGGTTTCCTTTGCAGCTCTTGCCTACCTGTGACGCAGAATGATGTTCAACATTGAACATGGTTTCAATGTTTGGTGTTGATCATGCTCGTAAACATTTCGTAGACGTAGAAATCAACGAAACGATTTTTTTATTGAATGCGAGGTCCCTTTAGCCAAAGCAACTAAATAATTTTCATTTCTATTATTAACATTACTTACACGCCCTTCAAATTTCGATCTCAGTTACGGAGATATGGAAGAGAAGCGATAGAAATAATATATGTAGGTATACCTACCGTATCGGACGAGCGGGGCGGGCGGGCAGACTCTAGGGGGTACAAGGGCGCTGTTTATTGATAAACTCTTTGAGAGACTAGGTAATTTTCCTGAATGAAACTGATTGACTGTTAGCTTTATTTGCTCATGTATGCATGTCTTGGAAATTGACTATCAGAATCCATTTTCTGGGTAGATGCGTACCTACATTCCTGGGCCCGTGAAATAAGTGGGTCATGCAGAAATAGTAAGCAACCTTGGCACAGTTTTGAGTTTTAACGTTTCCTTTGAGGAGCTTGTTTCGGGCGAGGCTCCGAGTAGGTTGGAAACTTACAGAAAAGCAATTACAGAAGTTAGCTCTGGAAATCTTTGATATCTCAATTTATTTCTTATCATCTCTCTCTCACAAAGTACTCCTATACTATTAAACGAGCAATATTTGTATTAATATATAAATATGTACCTACCTTTATAAATATATTTGTACTCACGTTCTCGAAAACGGCTCTAACGATTTCGATGAAATTTGGTATTGGTATAGGGGTTTTCGGGATCACAGATCGATCTAGCTAGGTCTTATATCTGGGAAAAATCATTTTTAGCTATTTTCACCCGAGCCAAGCTCGGTCGCCCAGGTACTAATTTATTATTCCACTTAATTTACCACCCAACTACTTCTTCCTACTATAAGTATTCTATGTAAATTATAATTATAATTGTTAGTACCTATCTATTATATAAAATTCACGTGTCACAGGGTTTGTAACCAAACTCCTCTGAAACGGCTCGACCGATTCTTATGAAATTTGAAGTGTATGTTCAGGAGGTCTGAGAATAGGACGTAAGCTATTTTTCATACCCAAGGCGGTACGAAGTCCGCGGGGTCAGCTAGTATATATATAATGTGCTATGAGCACAGTTTCATTGGTGAAATAAAAACAATTGTGTTGCTCTGTAAAAGAGAATGTTTATTATTCACTAGTTCCTAATAAATACATTAACTTAATTTTTTATTAACTTACGAGTAATAAACTTAAATTAACAGAGTTACCTGTAAAAGAGAAACAACATTAAAGATAATAATTATCTTTAATGTTGTTTCTCTTTTAGAGGTATAATAATTATTCCTCTACTAATACTTATTTGTATAATTTGCCTTCTCCGAATAACAGAACTTGTCAACTGTCATCTGTCAAAGGCTTACAGGCACAGAAAATCAATGTAGGTAACGAATGAAGAGGCCAGACTTCATTTACATCTCCCCCTCTAACTCAGTTAAAATACCTAAACTAAATTTACAGTCATATGAGTGCTAACAACGGTAGAAGCTTTGTTACATGAAAGAGATAGCCCGTATCTATCTTATAAATTGAATTGGATATTATCTACAGAACCTTGTACGGGTCAATTTTTAACTAAGTAATGAAATTTTTCTGGTTTAATCGATTTCCATTCTCCACGTAAACTAAGTCTCTTACTCTAATATCACACGTTATTCTGTTTTTATCAAAACGTTTTTAATTACAATTATGTGATTAGATAGTTTTTTTCAACGCGATCTCTCTGTCCTGTAATAACTCATTATATGCCATTTCTCGCTTTAATTCATTTGGTAAAATATCTACTGGTTTCCCTTCCAACAAATATTTCGGGGAATACCCTGTAATAGTCTTAGCACCGCATTCTATGTGATCAAACGAACTTCACAAGCGAAGTTCGATCAATATTATATGAGTCGATTCATTCGAAGATATAATTAACTAGGTAGTCCTTTAAACATACAGGCAATATCGCACGCTTTAGAGAATTATAATAGATATTTTTATCGATTAAGCAAAAAGATATAATTAACCAGGTAGATGTTCAGAGTAGGAAAAGTGTTTGCGTGAAAAGGCAATCTGATACTAATAAAATGTGATGAATAATATAAATCGTTTTATTATATTTATTGATTTCCCAATTATACATATTTATTGTAACTTAATGTCACCCCTAAATATTAAGCAATCAATTAGATTCAAGTACAGATCAAGTAATTTATGTATACTCTAGACGCATTATAATTACCTATAGTAATTTAATCACCTAAACAGTTCGGAAATCTAAGTCAGCGGCCGACGTCGAGCAGACAGCTCGAGCGAAGGCGCTGTCGTCTCTGATGGGGCGGTTGTAGAACCGCGCAAAGGTCTGCGAGCGGGGCGTCCAGCCGGCGGCCGCCGGCGGCACCACG